>JAEBUT010000006.1:0-479379 GCA_020011035.1 Amanita subjunquillea
GCGATAACGTCAAGCCCCGTGTCGAAGTGCTCGGGTCGTTGGCGCTCCAAATGACACAGCGGGCGATGGACGAGGAGAGGGTCGGCCATTGTTTACCTTTCTCAGTTCAATTGTATGACGTCTTCTTGTTAGGCTCGGAAGCAGCGCGAAGCCGAGGATCTCCAGCGTGAACAAGAACGAGCTGCAAAAGAAACTGAAGAACTCCAAGCCCAGATCAAAGACGACGCCATGCGCCAGCTTTTGGCGAGGGAAGAGTTCAAAGCCCGCAATCGCGCCTTTTCCGAATCGACGGCGGTACCCGTAGCAGGGGATACGTTGACCGAGACGTTTAGCACAGAGATTAAAGCCAACGGTGTGAGGTTCAACACCGTCAAGTTGTTTCATCCCAGGAACGGTGAGCCGCTGCCTACTCGAAACAAACAACAGTGGTCGTTAAATAGGGATGGCTGCACATAGAGGGCCTAGGAACCGTTACCTCGCCGAACCGTGTGCGACGATGTGAATACGACCCTTCCGCTTGAGTTGTTGGTGGTGACGTTTGATACGCACTACTACACGACCAGTCAAGGTGGGTAGGGTAAAAACCCGCGTGCAGTCGATATCGAAATCTTATCCCACATCCCATCCCTGACAGGCCGCAAGAAAATCAAACAAGTCGACGCGAGATCCAACGCCTCGCCTCGATCCGGCACCCGAACCTGCTCAGCGTGCTCGCCGTCAAGCTCAACCTCCCGCACTCGCACTTGCACTCGAGCGGCGGCCCGCCGCAGTTGATGGTGCTGTCCGAGCAGGCGCCGCCGTTGACGCTGCACGATGTGCTCGAGGACGGCGAACCGCTCCGGGAGGGACGAGCGACGGATTATCTGCGCCAGATATTAGCGGCTCTGAATGCCGTCCATGCGAGCGGGCTGATGCACCGCGGGATCACGGCGCGGTGTATTGGGCTTGCGACGCGTTCTTTTTACTCGCAGCAGCAGCAAAGCAGCAGCAGATGGCGGATGCTGTTGATCCGCCCCAGACTCCGCAGAGTCTGACGCAGGTGGCATCAACGAAGCAGGTCAAGTTGGGGAAAGTGTGCTATGAAACGTTCCTCCTCGACCTGCACCGCTCGAACGAGTTTGGGTCGTCCTCGAAACAGACGAGAATCGGGGGAATGATACCCGAGGCGTGGCGATCGCGAGACGTGCAACCGAGTCGTCGTTGTTTTATACGCGCCTGAGGGATATCCACGCGGTGGGGATCGTGTTGATGCAGATGGTGATGGGGCTAGACGTAACGGAGCGGTTTGAGGAGGTCGTTTCGGCTTTGGTCGCGTGTGAGTTTTTTCTTTCTCTATTTGTGCTTTGTTCTCTTGTCTTATGCATAGACAGCTTCGATATCCACCCCGCTTGCGCAGATGGCGAGGACCATGATCGAACCGCCGAAAAAGAGCCATGTGACGTGTTTGACCCTGCTGGCAGAGTTGGCGGACATGTCGCAGACGGCCGTCGTGCGAGACGTGCGCACGGCGCCGATCGCGATAGAGCCAATGACCAAGACCCCACGCCAGCCTCCTCCGCCCTCGTCGGCATACGCTTCTTATGGGTATGGTACCCCTCCCGACTCGGTGACGACGGACGTTTTCCGGGGGGGCGTGTCGGCGACCCGGCCGCGCCACGTGAGCCGGTGGAAGGAAGACTGGGAGAGCTTGAGCTTCTCGGGAGGGGTGCGTTTGGTTCCGTCGTCAAGGCCCGGAACAGGATCGATGGCCGGATTTATGCCGTCAAGAAGATCCGACTCAGGACGGTCCAAAAGGACACCAAGATCTTTCGCGAGGTCAACGCGCTCTCGAGGCTCTCGCACCGGTTTGTGGTGAGTATATTATACGACGTGGGTCGAGACGAGCGAGGTGGCGCCGTCGGCTGTGGCCTCGGACGAGAGCGGGGCAGAGGATGGGGACGGGGACGAGGACGGGTTGACATCGGTTCCGGAGAGCAGCGCTAGCGCTGGGGTGGGTAAATTGTCGGGGAGTGGGTTGATGGCGAGTGGCGGGTTCAGCATCGATTTAGACGACTTGGACGAGATATCGGGGTCCCATTCCCGTTCGTCCTTTCCCAGCATCCATTTTTCGCGCTCGATGACGCCCGAGTCGGGCGAGAGCAGTGGGAGTGGAGGAGGGAGGGAGCGCTCGTGGAGGTAGCGGGAAGAACGGGAGTGAGAGTGGGAGTAGTGAGGAGGAGAACGGGCACCTGAACAATTTGTTCAAGAAGCCTAGGATGGGGATGACGACTGCGTTTGGGGAGTTGATGACGCCCCCGCCGATGGTGACGAGGACGCTTATATCCAGATGGTGACTTCCCCCCTCTCTCTTTTGCCCAAGTTGGATGATGATTATGGGTTGTAAAGGAATTTGTCGAGCGCCAGACTTTGAAAGAGCGCGTGGATGAGGGTATATCAGAGGGCGAGGCGTGGAGGTTATTTCAGCAGATTTTGGACGCACTCGTGCACATGTCGACTCTTGGTATTTTGCACAGGGATATCAAGTTAACGAACATTTTCATCGGTACGTTATATGTACATTTTCGAGAATGGGCTCATGACAATGTGGGTAGATTTGAAAGGCGATTGCAAAGGTGGGTGATCCGTGCTCACACGATAAGGCGCTGAGTGTATGTTGTAGTGGGCGATTTTGGTCTTGCAACGTCGAGTTTGGCGGCCGTGGATCCGTCGGACGTTTCTCCGCATGCGGTCGCGCTTGACGCGGATATGACTTTGGGCATGTCACCGTCCATTTTGCTCCTTCGTAAGATTGAATGGCATTGCAGAAGTCGGAACGAGATTGTACATCGCTCCCGAAGTCCAATCACGGAATCGGGGCCCGAGAACGCGAAACCACAATAAGGCCGATATGTATAGTCTAGGGGTGAGCCTGTTTTGTCCAGTTCTCTCGCGCTTCTCTAACTGGATTACAGATTGTGTTCTTTGAAATGAACTACAAGTTTACGACGACGGGGGCGGAGCGAATCGCCGTCGTTGAAGACCTCAGAAAACCCGGCATATTTTTCCCACCATCCTGGGATCCACAGCAGGTCTCAAAAAGAGAGTAAGTTGTGAGCACTTCCTGGTCGCACTGTGTCACTCACACGCTCGATAGTTATCACGTCGCTGCTACAACACAATCCCGACGACAGACCTACGGCTGCTGAGCTGTCCCAAAGTCAGTTGCTGCCGCCCAAGGTGGAAGACGAGTATTTCAAAGGAGCCTTGAAACTGATTGGTGGGGCGCCATTCATCTACCCTCCATATCTTTTGATGCTGATGAATACCCAAACAGCGAAGCCAGACTCTCCTCACCTCCAAGTGGTACTATCATCGCTATTCAACCAGCCACCCAAACCGTCTCGTGGGTTCCTCTATGACTACGAAGCTGATGTGCCCGATCACGCCACCCTCAACGACATCGTCGACGAGCGGCTGTCGGCCATCTTCCGACTGCGTGGAGCGATCGACCTGGAACCACCACTCTTGATGCCCATCACGGACCCGGAAGATCTTAAGAACCACGCGACTCTGATCGACAGCCACGGCGACGTTGTCATGCTGCCCAACAACATCCTCGTCTCATTTGCGCGGCTGGCGGCTCGTGCCAACGCGAAACGTATCAAGCGGTTCCATATTGCGAACGTGTATCGACCGTAAGTCGTTTCTTCCTCTCCTTCTCTGAATCTGCTGTGATGACATGTTGTTGTGCCAAGGCAATTGACGGGACACCCCAAGATGTTGAAATCTGCCGTGTTTGACATCGTCACCCAGGATCTCAAGTGGGGGCCGATCGCTGCTAGTGCCGAAATTATTTCCATAGCGAACGAGTGTCTGAGCAGTTTCCCTAACCTGGCGGTGAACTACGAGATTCGCATAAGCCATGCCAAGAGTGCGTATGGTGATGGTATTCTGTCAGTGGGATGCTGACTCATATATTCAAACAGTTATTGAGCTGGCGTTGAGCCGCCTGCCTCCCGGCCAACGGAGCGGCGTCGTTGATATCCTGCATCAGCCCAAGTCGTCTGCCTCACAGAAGCGCGCTCTATTGCTCAAGAAGGGTTTTGAGAAGCACAGCAGACGAATTAGAGATTTTATCGGACACGGTATGTCGCCTACCCACAGATTGAACTGCATGTAGTGATGTAACGTGCAGACGATGACATGGACAATCTACTAGCGAGACTGGAGAAGATATCTTCTGCATTCGTCGGTCTCATCCAACCATTTGTGGACGAGATCAAGCGCACTGTGCAATACGCCGTTTCGACGGGAGTGACCAGGCAGATATACTTTCACCCATTGATGCTCGGAAACCACTTGCAACTGTTCAAAGATGGCGTGATAGTCGATGTCATCCGCAAGAACAAACCAACGGAATCCCTTGCCACGGGTGGAAGGTAGCCGCTTTGCTCTAGTTTGATATTGTCCTCTGGCTAATGGTGGCGAACAGATACGAGAGCTTGATTACGCGTTATTCCCATTGAAGACCAAGGCTGATTCAGTATGTGCCGTCGGTATCAGTATCGCCGTTGACAAAATCACATCTGCCATTGCATCATATCAAAACGCATCTCTCAAGACCCTAGTGAAGGAGAATCGGTCTTTTGGGTTTTGGAGTCCACGACGCTGTGACGTGTACGTCGTGTCCTACCACCCCGGTTATCTACAAGAAAGGCTCGAGGTCGTCACGTACCTGTGGCAGCACAACATCAGTGCCGATCTCATGTACGAATCGAGTCTTCTTGACGTGGAACAAGAGAACTATGCGGACGCCTGTGCCAGAGAGGGTATCTTATTCACCGTGTATCCCCGGCCGCGCACTACTGGCCGACGAGAGCAAGCGGCGTTCAAGGTGAAGAGCATTCTCAAAGGCTCCGAGTACGAATGTGAGTGAATAGGCGTGTCCGACGTTTGCGAAACGATATGCTCAGATGACCTCACCGGTAGTGTCAAAGCAAGAACTCGTAGGCTGGCTCCAACAGCAGATTGCTGAACAGAAGCGTATCGACCTATCCACATCGGGAGTGCCAACCCATTCTGATGGGACGTCCAGCACGATATCTGCAAAAGAGATGGTCCCTCCGTTTCGGATGTACAGCTCTTATTACCATTCGACACCAAAAAGCAGCGGAAGCACGTAAAACAATTGTTCTTGGATCGAGGTACGCTCGCTTATAACATGTCGGAGTGCACTATCTTGACGCTATCGCCTCAGCATTCGAAACCGGTGTGCAGTTGAAGAACTCGGTTCAATCTGGCCTTCCGATCCTTGCAGTAGACGTACCCGCGGCCGTTTTTGACGCCATGAGGTCCGGATCCTGGACCACAGACGAAGATGCGTGGAAGAACGTACTGAATCATTTTCCATCCCAGAATACAACCTATGCTCAGCAGGTCCGCGACGCGGTTGTGAAACGGCGGGCAGAAGGGCATCGATTCATGATCTTATTCGCCGTTAAGGAAGAACGAGTCCAACTTTTGATGTTATGATTAACCAGCTGTGTCTAGTTTCTCTCCCTTTCCATTTCTCACGAAATACATAATAAAAAGGTACAATGGTTTCATCGGTATAATCCATAAACGCATCAATTCCTCGTTAATACTCACGTCTACTCATCGGATACACTTATACAAATATGCCAAATGCAGATAGATACCAGGCTCACATGTGTTGTATGTAACAATAATATGAATAGTTATGGATCAAACAGACCTGTGTTTTCGCCTTCCTGACGAGTCCTGAACATGAGGCAGGTGGCGGGTATATGCGCTATGAGAATTGGAGAGGATCACTCTGAGGCCATTGGAGCAATGCCGGGCAGAGTTGGTCAGGCATATGCAGAGGAATATCACTGATTCAAGTAATTGGCAATTGCAGCAGACATTTTGACTATCCTCGACATCAATACTCTGCGGACGGTTCGAAGAACTAGGCGGCTATCACCAACAGGTGCGTGGTGCAAGACAGCAAACGGACTACGATTGCGGCCAATGAATTATAGCGGTTGTACTAGTCTAGTGCGCGTCACCACTGATACAATATAACCTATCTCACCCTCGCCGGTATGAGCTCAAACCCTTGCCCGTAATCCTGGAAGATTTTTGATCGCCTCTGATGGTGATGGTGATGTTGCATAATTTCGTGTACTAATGCCAACGTTAGTTCGCTCGCTCGCTTTTGTGACCAATCAAACTCGCCTGCAGCTTCCAATTTATCCGCACCTAATTGTGGCATTACTAATACATGCTCTCCCCATATTTGCATGATATTAGGACGACCTTTGACCTCGTAAGTTTGGCCGGGATGGATAAAGTAATTGGTTATATCATCTAACTTAGTTATCGGAAGGCCCACTACAAATGTGTTAACTAATCTCGCTGTGTGATGGAGACTCGCCTTGCATTTTGTCTTGGCCTGAAAGAAATTTATGGCAGGTTGTCCATTTGGACCCTTGGCTCTGGACATCATTACCACACGATACTTGTTTACAAAATGTTGATGCTCGTGAAGCTGACGAAGGACGACGCAGGGTATGGAAAGTCCAGGTTCACCATTGATTCCCTATCGGAAAGCCTTGTTGAGACACGGTACTTGTCCGAAATGATAACTAAGCTTACCAAAAGGTGTGAGCGTATCCAGTAAACGCCGTGGAGCTGGGGCCCATGTTGGCTTGGATGCCATCCATCCACCAATCCAGATGCCACCACCAATCTACCCAAATCTTCTTCTGGCATTATTAATAAATGGCCCGCATAAAGGTTCATAATATCATTGGGTTCCCCTGCTATGAGGTGGATGTCGTGTGGATAAATACGGTAATTGAATAGGAGAACCTTCTTACTCCCACTCCCTACAAAAGTATTAACTAATGTCTGTGCAGTGTAGAGACACACCTTACTTTGGAGTTGTGCACCTTCCGGAAAGAATGATGCGGCAGGAAGTGGATAGTGAACAGTGGCCTGGTTATCAGTGGCACGCATCATCACTGCAACACGATACAAGTTGCTCTCTGTCCTTGCATTATTGCGTTTAAGAATTGCTAATTTCCATCCATCCTCCTCGACCTCATACAAGACAATACAGGGGATCCGCTCGCCCTGTACAACATCCTTGCCCTTGGTTCCGTATCTTGTCAACTTGATATGACACTTGCGGGAAACTACTAAGCTTACCACATCGTTTGGCTTCAGGAAGTAAACGCCACCCTGCTTTGGCCCTCTGTCTTTCGATACATCCCATCCAGGCACCAATCTCGGTGCAATAATCTGAATAGCGTTCAGGAAAAGAATCACAAAAAGAAGTAACATCCTGGAGCAAGGTTCTTGTTTAATTAACTTTTGAATAAAGCCAATAGGAAGAGAGAGGTAAAAGGGACAATTCGCCTCTGTCAACGTGCTGTGGCCCGTGGGGTTAGCCTTTATCAAGAATTGGCCCCGAGGGAGCTGTTTCGTAACCACGTGGCACCCCTACTAGGACCCCGAATATCTTTCGGTCAACTATAGGAGGCTGCTCGTATAACGGACGTAGCTGTAGCTTTATAACTCCTTTACTACTACTTCATTCTCACACCAATATACATAATGCCAACGAACAATACCATACAAAACACGAGGAAGCGTAATAGACTCGCGTCCAGCACTGGCAGCCCTATGGGCATCCTAGGCAACAGGAGCACAAGATCCAACACCCCGTCGACAAAACCACCCCCCACCGCTGATAAAATCCCCCCGGGGAAGCCAAACGATACCTCGCGGCACAAGGACTCTATGATGTCGATGAGGAACTCGACATATCAACGATCCACCTCATTTTGCAGACCCTTGTAGCATCACCGGACCGCTCGATGTCCTCCCTTACGGACGGCATACAAAGCCTCTGCTACGTCATACACGATGCAGTGGAAAGCGGCAATCTCGACAACGCCATCACGGGCGAGCTCGACATGCACCCTATTGAAGTTAAGGATCAACTCAAGACGCAAAGAGATGCTCTCAAACGCTTGGAGGACTCAATAAGCCAGTTAACGAACCACCTTAATACGAACCTAAAAACGATCCAAGAAAACGCTGAAGAAACCAGAAAGGACCTGAACGAGATAAAAAAGGAGACGGAAAACGCAAAAAAAGGCATTAACGACGTCAACGAATCTCTAAAAAGCAACGCTGAAAACCATACCCTACAAATACAGAAACCCGCCGCTGCGCACATTGACAATGCGGGCACATACGCAAATGGCCCATCCTACGCATCAATGGCGGGACGCTTGAACACAAGCACGCATGCGACAGCCATCGCAAAGGGAAATGACCACGAGCGACAAATCGTATTAATTATCAAAGATGCGGCAATCAGACAGAGCACGGCCAAACTCACCCCAAGAGAACTAGTCGCCAAAGGCGACCTCGCCCTCTCGACGATGGCTAAAGATGGGATAGAGGTCTTCAAGGGCGCAGCATTCGTATCGGCGGCCATGACAAAAACTGGGGCAGTCATCTACCAGCTAAATTCAAAGGGGGCAGCACAGTGGTTAAAGAAGGGCTGTAACATGGAAAACCTAGCTAAAAGGATGGGGGGCATGGACGCCGCCCATGCCCGGCTCTTCTACGTCCTTGTGAAATTTGTTCCCATCCAGTTTGACCCTCAAGATATGCTCAGTAAAAACATCACGGAGTCGAACAGCGGCCTGCCAAGGGACACAATCGTCCACGCAAGATATGTGAAAGCCCCGGAAAGGAGGAGGACTGGCCAACAAACAGCCCACGTAATTATGGGATTCGAAACCCGAGAGCTAGCAAACCGTGTTATCGACGAGGGCTTGATTATAGAGAACAAACGCGTTTTTGCCGATAAATTACTAACGGAGCCTTCTAGATGTTTTAACTGTCAGAGTGTCAAGGGTGATCACCGCGCCGCAGACTGCCCTGTGAAGGACCCGATTTGCGCTAGGTGCGCGGGATGCCACAGGACCATCGAATGTCAACACACTGGCGAACCGAAATGCGTTAACTGTAACGTGTCTGGACACTCTGCTGCGGATAGGCTCTGCCCTAGTTTCGAAAGAAGCGTGGATAGCTACAGGAAATATACACCGGATGCGAAATACAGACTCTATCCAATAGAATCCGACACCCGAACATGGGAACCCAAGGACGAGGGCAAAACTTACAAAGCCAGCACAGCAGCAGCAGCCCGCAGTCTCACTCCATCTTTTTCCGCTGACGCTGGTCCGAACATGGTGATCGACGACGACCATGCCACGCCCCGACAGAACACAACTAAGAAGCTACTGGACCTTTTCAACAGTACATGGGCAGAGGAGATGAACGATTTCTACCTTTCTGAAAACACCGACCATGGTACACTAACCCCCATGAAGAAAACCCCCGGAACATCTCTATGATTAATACACCCAATACAGCTAACCCACAAACGCGAGGCCTACATCAATTGAAAATCTGGCAACAAAACATTAACAAATCCCTAACGGCACAAGAAGACCTACTAGAGATGCTAAAAGAAACTAGAGTCGACATATGTGCTATACAGGAACCGTACCTTGACATCCACCATAATACAAGAGCAAGCGCAAAATGGCGGGTATTATACCCAACAAACCACCTCAGGACACCGGAAAAAACCCGCGCAGTCCTATTTATCAATACAGATATACCTACTAATGATTGGAACCCCATAGATGCATACTCTAATGATCTGGTTGCGATACGGATAAAGACACAAGCTGGAATGATCGACATCTTTAATATCTACAACGATATCAACCATGACAATACACTAGACGAACTGAACCGCATCACGCGGAACAACAGCGCAACCGACCACATGGATCATACCATATGGCTAGGCGACTTCAATAGGCATCACCCCCTATGGGACGAAAACCGGAACACACATTTATTTACACCTGCAAATATCGACAAGGCGCAAAAAGTCCTAAACATGATGGCGACAAATGATATGACTATGGCTCTGCCAAAAGACATTCCAACACTCCGCGCATCATCCACAAAGAATCTCACACGACCCGACAACATTTTCTTATCCAACTCCATAATTGATGCATTAATACGATGCAACACAATCCCGGAAAAACAACCACCCAATGCAGATCACTTCCCAATAATCACCATCATCGATACATCCACGAACGTCTATGTAGAACCGGAACGGTACGACTACAGGAGAACTGACTGGGATGAATTTCGGAAGGAACTAGAACAAAGACTTGCGCCATTCCCAACACCCGCAAAGATAACGAGTACCCAACAGTTTGATACAATATCAAACATACTAGACGACGCACTGATGAGTACTATTAGGGCGAAGGTGCCGAAAAAACGGTCGGCTAAAAACTACTCGAAAAGGTGGTGGAATAGTGACCTAAAGGAAATGCGGAAAACGGTAATAAGAAAGGGACGTATCGCTCACCAACAACGTTTTAACCAGGACCATCCTATCCACAATGACTACAAGGAGGCGAAAAAGACGTATGGGAAAAAGATAACGGAGGCTAAGATAAACCACTGGAATGAATGGTTAGAATCACTAGATGAGGCCACAGTCTGGACAGCAGGCAAATACGCACGGAATACGCCAACCGATGCAGGCCGCAGCAAGGTACCAGACCTAGAAATCAGCACAAATCACAACTGTCCCGCTACAAAGGCATGTAGAAATGAAGAAAAAAGCGAACTCTTCTACAAGACATTCTTCCCAACTGCACTACCTGACGAAGACAACGAGACTGAGATCTTATATCCACCTGCACAATGGGAATTTACTAACATCACTGACAGACAAATTTCAAACGCTATTGACCGTATGCTACCATACAAAGCCACCGCACCAGACACGCCACCAAACTGCGCCCTCAAAGAATCACGAGACATTATACTGCCTTACCTAGGCCCCTTATACAGAGCTACCTTTACGCTTGCCTACTACCCAAAGGAATGGTCCAAAACCCTCACGATAATACTAAAAAAGCCCAGCAAGCCTAACTATAGGAACCCAAATGCATGGAGGCCGATTTCACTATCAAACGGTTTTGCCCGATTATTAAATGCGTGCATAGCTGACGAAATATCATGCAGATGTGAAGAACTAGCAATAATACCGAAAAACCACTTCGGAGCCAGACCGGGTCGATCCACGACACATGCCATACATTACCTAGTGTCAAAGGTAAAGGACGCTTGGCGGAAAAAGAAGGTAGCAACGGTGCTATTCCTTGATGTCAAAGGCGCCTTCCCTAGCGTGGACATTAAGAAGCTCCAACAAGATATGCGGTTGAGAGGGATACCAAAGGACCTGACAGATTGGATAGCTCGACGAATGGAGAAAAGAAGCACAAAGCTGAGTTTCGACGATTTTACATCAGAGTCTTTTGCAGTAAACAATGGATTAGATCAAGGGGATCCATTCTCAGTAATAGGATATATACTGTACAACTCGGAGCTACTGGAGATACCAAACACACAAGACAATGAAGATGGCATATTATTCATTGACGATGCAACTATTATTACGATAGGGAGCAACTATCAAGAAACGCATGCAAAAATCAAAGAGATGCTGGATAAAAGGGGTGGCATCCTAGAATGGGCCAAAACACACAACTGTACATTCGGCATCGACAAATTCCAACTCATTGACTTCTTGAGAGGTGAAAACACGACACGTGGCAGAGGGGGAGAAGGCACGTCAATACTAGTAAACGGCCATGAGATAGTTCCTCAACAATCGGCTAAGTATCTCGGTCTTATAATTGACCGCAAACTGACATGGAAAGAGCAGGCAGCAGCTGCAATGGCGAAAGGAGAAATGTGGATCAATCAGTTTGGCCGCCTATCACGAGTCACGAAAGGCATAAACGCAAACTTCGTCAGACGCCTATACCAATCCATTGCCCTACCACGTATGCTATATGGTGCAGACATATATTTAAGCCCAAAAAGAAGAAACACCATCCCAGCACCAACACTGTTGCCATCGTATAACAAAACACTGATAAACAAACTAGCCACAGTGCAAAGGCGGGCAGCCATAATCATAACAGGAGCAATGAAGACGACACCAAACACCATTCTGAATATACTGGCAGACTTACTCCGATCCACATAGCCATCGACAAATGGCGACAAAATGCAGCGCTAACATTAGCAACCATCCCGCAACACATCCCCTATACAAGATCATACAGAGAGCAGCAACAAGATATGTACAATACCAACCAAGCCGGCCCATGAGCTACTACACACCTACAACCTCAAGCCCAAAACAATGGAAAAAATATCACTAACCAGATACCACAGCTCATGGTCGCCTAAACTAAAAACAAGCATAGCAAAAACGAAGGAGCTAGCAAAACTAGATTGCGAATCAGACCGCGCTGATGTCAGCATATTCACAGATGGCTCACTAACAGAAGACGGAGTGGGCGCAGCAGCCATCGTATACCAACACGGCAGAGTAATCAAGAATGTGCGAGCCAGACTAGGGTCAAAGGAGGCCCACACAGTATATGAAGCTGAGTGCGCCGCTATATGCATGGGCTTATTTGCTGCAAAAAACTTGAAGGCGAAATCGATGACGCTGCATGTCGACAACCAAGCGGCAATCAAGGCTATAATATCTAATGAACCGGGCTCAGGCAAATACATACTTGACAAGTTCCACAAACAATTGACGACAATACAAAAGAAGAAAGCCCTCTCGATACGCATAATCTGGACACCAGGCCATATTGGTATCGCAGGCAACGAAAAGGCGGACAGCGCAGCAAAAGAGGCAACAAATGGCATCGTAGCACAGGAGAAGACCTTACCACCATTCCTACGCAAAACATTGCCAATAAGCAAATCAGCAGTAAAACAACAATTCAAAGAAGCCGTCAAAATGTGTGCAAAAGAAGCATGGGAAAAGTCGGCTCAAGCAAACCGACTCAAAGAAATAATCCGAGAAGTACCCTGCAAAACTTTTAGGAAAGCGCTAACGAATGTGAACCGCAGAACAGGAAGCTTGTGGACGCAGCTAAAATCAGGCCACATTGGGCTTAACGCCCACTTGAAGAAGATCGGGGTGCGGGAAACTGCTACATGCGAAACATGCAGGTCATATGATGAGACGATAGATCACGTCCTCAGACACTGCCGCCCCCTATGAAACACAGAGGCGAACTCTACGCAACAAAATACGACGTAACCTCTCCAGCACGGCAGCGATTATAGCAAACGATAACAACATTCAGCACGTGGCGAAATTCTTCAAGGATATAAAAAGGCTGTCATGGTTAAGAGACAGAGTCACATCGAGCACCGGGTGTTACAGTTCCTTCTCGTTTCATCTCTCTTGTTTCATATAACGTTTCATATCCATCATCTCTCCTTATACTGCACATCGTATTGCCTGGACGCTATCTCCTTTCTATAGCTACTTTCATGTTTCCTTTCTTAGGTAGTTAGCGTTTCATTCCTCTTATAGTTTCCTTTGTTCTCCAAACGTATATAAACCCCATGTACAGTAGAGTAACTCTAGTTCCAACTTAGACGAGTTTTGCTCTCAACCTCGATCGACTTCGACGCTCTCTTTCTTCGTCGCTTTCTAGACCTTCGTCACTGTTCGACTTAGTGTCTAAACTCTTTGTCCAGTGGCTGGGAGCGGACCGAGACTCTGCTTGTCACTGTTGACTTAGAACGAACCACGACGAGGGCATCGTCCGTAACACAAGTTGGAACTCAGGAACCGCTCAGTGCATCGTCACTAGCCAGACATCATTGATACCAGGAACTCCCAGATCAGACCCCCCGAACGACTCTGTTCGTTACAAACAGAAGTACTACCTTAATTGAAGAGAAGTCTACTTTTCTACGACACACAAGGTCTGGTGCTACGTTTCAGGAACAAAGAGAAAGAACCTACCGGTCTCAGACGAACTCTTCGAAGGAGAATACCAGGAAGGAGACCCCAACAAAGAATTACCAGGAGAAATTTGGATTCACTGGTATAACGAAGTAAACGAGGAAAACAATCAGTTATTCCTAGCCCCAAACACCGAACCTGAACTCACTTGGTGGCACGAGTTTCGAGTCAACGAAGAACTCGGAGATTTCACCTTCCTTGCGTTAGAAGAGGAGACACTAGCCAAGTGGAACGAATACAAAGAACAACAACAGATCGAGATAGATCTAGCCTTTGGGGACGAATCGAAACAAGGAGAAAGCTCGAAACAAGGCACAGAATCGAAACACGAACCCGGAACACAGGACCCGAAACCTGAAACACCAGAACCGAAACAGAAAGACATGTCAAACGACAAGGAAGAAGCCCCGAAAGGGATAAAGGGAATTTCCATTAAGGAATTCAAAGGACAGCGCTCTAAAGCGAAACATTTCATCAACACCTTTGATGATGTATTTGATCTAGATGAAGGGCGCTTCGAAACATCGAAAAAGCGAATCAAGTACGTTCTCCTTCACCTAGGGGAAGAACTAGACGATTGGAAAGCCAATCTTCGAGGAGAATTAGAAGCAGCAGAAGCAACCAAAGGAAAGTCAGCAGAAAGCGCATACACACTTTCTTGGGAAAATTACCCCAGCTTCAGACGACGATTCCTAAGCGACTGGGGAGAATCTGACAGCGCAGCAAGGACCCTGAACGATCTAGATAAAGTCAAAGTGGGCGGAGACATCGACATCCCTGCTTATATTCAGAAATTTCGATCGCTCATACACTCTACCGGAATCACAGGGTTCATGGCGCAGCGCATCTATTTCTGTAAAGGACTCCCTGCATCAGTAGCAGCTAAGATCATCGAAAATCCTGCAGTCGTCAGCATGGAAACAGCTTACAACGCTGCAGAACGCTTGCACAATGCTTGGGAAACCATGAAATTGATGAACCGATCATCTGGAACAGGAGACACGAAAGGGCGTTTCAAATTCAATCGAAACACGAAGCCCTCCGCATCAGGATCAAGGGGAATTAATGCTGTGAGCACAGGACGTCTTTCAGACGCCCAAAAGGAGGAATACCAAAAGACTGGCAAGTGTTTCAGATGTGGAACACAGGGACACATATCCAGGGACTGCCCAAACAAGGGGAATGCCCAAACGTCTCCTACAAGTCCTCCTCCCCACAGAATCGCTCGATCAGAGCAATAGAGGAAACGACCTCGAACGAATCAGCCGCCCAACGCATTAGGGCGCTATTGAAAGATCTTCCAGATGAAGAACGCGAGAATACCCTCCAGGAGCTCGAATCCGAGGGTTTTTAAGAAGGAGACGCCAGAAAGCGGTTGACGCCTCCAGTACCATTGAACAGTTAGCACTCGACTCTGTAATTGTAAATTCGAATAATAACAAACGAATTTCCATTACTGTGCAAACGACCCATACACCCGCTGAAATATCTGCCCTCATTGATTGTGGAGCAGAAGGAAACTTCATTGACGAACGAATATCGAAAGATCTACCTAAAGAACCCTTAAAACAACCGATTAGAGTCAAAAACGCTGATGGGACAATCAATCAGAATGGATTAATCACTCATCGCACTTGCCTCACCTACTCTATTGAAGGGAAGACATACAACAACTGGTTATGGATCACCAATCTAGGAGATCAGGCGATAATCTTTGGAATACCATGGTTAGAACAACATAACCCTATGATTGATTGGCGAAAGAAAACCCTCCAAATGGACGATGATTCAGAAGACACCAAACCTATCTGGCGCATGGCATTGGACAACCGACAATGGGGAGAAGACGAATATTGGATCAGGGTGAAAACATCAACATCACAGGCACTTGAACATCAAGCAAAAAGAGACGAAGCGCCAATAGTTTTACCTTCCGAATACACACCCTGGCACGCCACCTTCGAGAAGAAAGCGTCAGAGCGTTTTCCATCTTCTCGCCCATGGGATCATGCAATCGAACTCAAAACAGGATTTACGCCAAAAGTCAACAAGATCTATCCGTTATCACTAAAAGAACAGTCAACCCTCGATGAATGGATTAAGGAACAGCTTGATAAAGGATACATTCGACCGTCTAAATCACCACAAGCATCGCCATTTTTCTTCGTCTCTAAAAAGGAAAGCGGCGCACTTCGACCTTGTCAGGACTATCGATACCTGAATGAGTGGACGATTAAGAACGCCTACCCATTACCCTTAGTCTCTGATTTAATGACGAAATTGGAAGGCGCAAATTACTTTACCAAACTTGATCTGCGCTGGGGATACAACAACGTCCGAATCAAAGAAGGTGACGAATGGAAAGCAGCGTTCATAACCAATCGAGGATTGTACGAACCAACAGTCATGTTCTTTGGTCTTTGCAATTCCCCATCAACGTTCCAAATGATGATGAACGAGTACTTCCAGGATATGATAAACGAAGGATGGCTCATTATTTATATGGATGACATCTTGATCTGCGCAAAAACGAAAGAAGAAATGCGAGAGCGTACAGAACGCGTTTTGAACCGCCTACAGGAAAATGACTTATTCCTGAAACTCGAGAAATGCAAATTTTGCGTTCAAGAAGTCGAATTTCTTGGCATGATCATTACACCCGGACATATTCAAATGGATCCTGTTAAACTTGCAGGAATTCGTGACTGGCCGACACCAACTACGGTTAAACAAGTCAGATCCTTCCTTGGATTCGGAAACTTCTATCGGAGATTTATTGGCAACTTCGCCGCCACGGTGAAACCATTGACAGATCTAACAAAGAAAGGTTTACTCTTTAATTGGACGACCACTTGTCAAGTAGCGTTTGAGGAACTCAAAAACAAGTTCTCCTCCATGCCTGTTTTATGCATGCCCGACCCCACTCGACCGTTCATTCTCCAGACAGATGCCTCGAACAAAGCTACTGGAGCAGTGCTTAAACAAGCAGATACAACCGGGACGCTTCACCCATGTGGATTTATTTCGCATGCCTTGACGCTTACAGAACAGAATTACCAGATTTACGATCGAGAACTACTAGCAATAATTAAAGGACTGCAAGCATGGCGGCATCTACTTCATGGGTCGCCACATCCTATAATAGTACATTGCGATCACAAAAATCTCCTATTCTATCGGTCACCTCAACGATTAACTCCTCGACAAGCACGATGGTCCATGATGCTCTCGGAATTTGAATTGAAAATCGAACATGTACCTGGCACCAAGATGTTCGAAGCAGACGCTCTATCTCGCCGACCTGATCATATGAAAGGCGAGGATGCTCAAGACGATGTGACAATGTTACCAAACAACAAGTTCATTCGTCTCATCGCCACAGATCTCGCCCAAGAAATAAGAATGGCTACATCACTTGACAGCTTTGGACGTACAATCATTGAAGTAATCGAAACTCAACGCGCTCCACCGATTAAGTCCAAACTCCAAGACTGGGCGTTTGTTGATGGAATCATTCGATATACCGATAGAGCATACATCCCGGATAACGGAACACTCAGGACACAGATTGTTAAGACAATTCATGAATCGCTCACCTCTGGACACCCAGGGCGCATGAAAACCCTTGAACTTCTACAACGCGATTACTGGTGGCCAGGAATGTATAGACATGTCAAGGAATGGATCACAGGTTGCGCTACCTGTCAACAGATGAAAGTAAATACTCATCCTAACACCCCGGCTCTTCTACCTATTGGATCGAAGGCGACTCGCCCATTTCAACAAGTCACGTTAGATTTCATTACAGATCTTCCTATTGCAGACGGATATGATTCGATTCTGGTCACGGTGGACCATGGTCTTACGAAGGGGGGTAATTCTTACTCCTTGCAAGAAAACCATCGATGCATTAGGAACAGCCGATCTTTACATCTCAGAGATATTCAAACGCTTTGGACTACCCGATATACTCATCTCGGATCGAGGACCACAATTTTCGGCTAAAGTCTTCCAGGAAATCAGAAAGACGCTAGGGATCGATCACAGAATGAGCACAGCCTATCACCCACAGACTGATGGAGAAACAGAACGCGTTAATCAAGAACTAGAAGTATACCTTCGAATATTTTGCGCAAACGAACCCCATAGATGGAAACAACTACTCCCAATCGCCGAATTTGCTCATAACAATCGACATCATGACTCAGTTAGAGCCTCACCATTTCAACTTATGTATGGAACAAACCCCGTCGCATTACCAACCGCTGTACAAAAAATGACAACACCTGCGGCCGAGGAACGCCTACAGCTACTACGAAAAGCTAGGGAAGAAGCACTAGCCGCACACGAACTAGCAAGACAGATGGTCGCGCGACGAGTCAGGGACAAAGCAATCAAATTCGTACAAGGAGATAAAGTATGGCTCGAAAATAGAAACCTCAATATACCATATCAATCTAGGAAACTGGCGCCCAAACGCGAAGGACCCTTTATAGTCGAACAAGTCCTAGGACCAGTAACATATAGGCTCAAGTTACCGAAGCAATGGCGCATTCACCCAGTCTTTCACACATCACTCCTTATGCCATATAGAGAAACTGAAACACACGGACCGAATTATACTACTCCACCCCCTGATCTCGTTAATAACACTATATCCTATCGGAGCGACAGGAAGTGCGGGGTTTGTGAGCTTCGTCAAAGAAGTCCTTCGTCAATCCGGTGATGAGCAGAGGCGCGGTGCGACGTAAGAGCTGTGGGGCGACGGAAGATGCAGATATGCGAAGGGCGCTAAGTGGTGCGACGGATGAGATCGATGTGCGACGGCAATGGCGCGGTGCGACGGATGAGACCGATGTGCGACGGTAATGATGCTGTGAGTAACGAGGGTGTGGCCGGTTTCGACGTCTGACTCAATGAAGTGGCAGGCGTGAAGCGAGAGATAAAGTTTATAGATTTGTCAAGAAGGAAGGTGTTGTAATGAGTGCGGCGGTACGGTATGTTATTTTATGCTACGGAATAAGATGATATATATACTGTTTGCTACCTACTGATACGAGTGGACTCCGAATCCTTCTGCGTCATGCTTGGTGGCCTACTATCCCAATTTGTTATCCTGAAAGGCGCCATCCGATGTAGTTTAGTGCGCGAGCGTTTTGCTAGTCGTTTTCCCTGTTGCAAACCCGTAGCAAGATCCTGACCGTTGACGAGTACGATAGCCGATGATCGACCTCCGGTGTCTTATGCGATAAGCGTTGGTATATGCTTTTAGCGCGGTTTGTCCCTGTTGCCGCTACTCCCGAACTGTACGTTGTGTGTTTGGCTGCTGATCGACGCTACCGTCGGTGAAGATTTTCCTCCGGTTAACCAAGTTTGTCTATAGCTCGTAGCCGCGTGGCTAAAATGGTCTCGATCGCGGTATTTCGGGCGCGAGCTTATCTAGCGCGGAAGTGGCAGTGTCACGGCTAATCTTAATGCGGCGGACGGCGTTCAACGGTAGTTTTCAAGTGATCGACGCTAGTTGGCGCGGTCGGGCAGTGCTGGTTTCGCATGCGGTATTGCGGGGTTTGCCTTGCGACTCCGGACGCTTTGCGTTGCGGATGAGCGCGGGACTTGACTGCGAAGGCGGTCGGACGCGTAATGGTGTCAGATAGTTAGCCATGGGTTCAGTGCGTGTATAGTTCCGGCGCTGGTAGGACTTCTCTCGCATAGCTTAACGCATACACGTGACGATGACACTACACAGTCACCGCGGAACACCGCTCATCATCGTAAACGGACAAGAAGAGTTTGAAGTGGAAGCGATTCTCACACATCGAAAACGCGGAGCAGGATATCAATATCTGGTTAGATGGAAGGGCTACGGTCCGAATGACAACTCCTGGGAACCCGAGCGCAATCTAAGCAATGCTGCGGACGTGTTAAAAGCATATAAGCTCAGAAGACAGCTATGAAACCTCATGTCTCGCTATCGCAACCGCCAAACTCTCAAACAAAACATCAGATACACGAAGAAATACTGTTCCACTCGAGGACGATATTCTCCGAAACCATACGAAAGCTTCAAAGGACGAATCATTACGTTTCCCATTCCTTATCCTCTGATCAACACCTTAGAACCACCTCGATTAGTTAACTTCGTTCGAACCCTAGCAACCCGATTAATTGCCTACAAGACTCCCAGACTTTCTAACGGACATGCGACGCACCCACAAGGACATGTTGAAATCCCATTCAATGCCCGATTACATTACCTTCCGAAATATATGGATCTCACATTTGATCCGGAAGAATTACCATACTATCCAGATGCAATGTCACCCTACCTCCCGTCGCCCAACAGACCTTTAAACCACACCAACGATATATACACCAAAGTGGCCCTTCGCCGAGAAGACCCTATACTATTTGACTTTGCAGAACGGTTAAGCAACGCTAGCAAAGAAATGGAAATCGCCAGATGGGCTGCTGCTCGACGATTCCCAGATGTAATCTCAAACCTCAACAGAGTATTGGAGAGCCTCGACTTCTTAGACGCATCTGACAGCACGGGCGGACCTACTATACCCAATTCACCAGAGAGTATTGCGCCGCAGGACATCGCTCCTGAACCAGACACAGACCTTGAGAATGAAATCTCCATCACTACCAGGAACGAGCTAAGCGAATCAGAAGAATCTGATGAAGAACTCGAATATGTTCCCAGCATCAGAGCGTCCACATTCACTTATCAGGCCCCGGATGGAGAACTCCGAACTGTCAGATGGGATGACGAAGTCTTCGATTGAGCATAAAAGGACGCCTTTGGCAGTGCTAGATCTCTAACTGCATACACTTATACAATGTCTTCCTTCACCATCGTCGCCTACTTCGCCGCCCTCGCCTTCGCCCTGTTGGTCACTGCATGTGGCCACTATTATATTGAACCAGTCGATCTCCTTTCGCCCTTCGTCGCTGCCGCCCACGACTTTCCCATCGAGGTCTTCGTCAAGACCCATGTCACCATCGACGACTTCGATTTCGCCGACCTCCCTGAGTTGCATGAACACCCTGCAGAACTCATAGAACCTACCACCGCCGTCACTACACCTCCCATCGTCGTCCGCCCTCGTAACGCAATGTTGCAAAACGTCAGCGATAGCCTCGCTGAATTACTTGTCATTTATAACCAGTTCGCCGAACCCTTGGATTTCGTCACAGGGCTCACCATCACCACCGATCCCCATTCCCTTACTCTCGAAGAAAGGGATTCAGCACTAGCGCAGGCAAAACAACTGCAGCTAGCAGTACGAAGTCTCCAATGGCGGGCTGAGACGGCAGCCGCAGATCTAGGCAACATTGTCACCTGGCTCGAGTCGCGGCAGGATCACGCTTGGACATCCGCATGGTAGAAGTCGGTGACTTCTCGCATACGAAGGGGGTAATGTTACAGTTCCTTCTCGTTTCATCTCTCTTGTTTCATATAACGTTTCATATCCATCATCTCTCCTTATACTGCGCATCGTATTGCCTGGATGCTATCTCCTTTCTATAGCTACTTTCATGTTTCCTTTCTTAGGTAGTTAGTGTTTCATTCCTCTTATAGTTTCCTTTGTTCTCCAAACGTATATAAACCCCATGTACAGTAGAGTAACTCTAGTTCCAACTTAGACGAGTTTTGCTCTCAACCTCGATCGACTTCGACGCTCTCTTTCTTCGTCGCTTTCTAGACCTTCGTCACTGTTCGACTTAGCGTCTAAACTCTTTGTCCAGTGGCTGGGAGCGGACCGAGACTCTGCTTGTCACTGTTGACTTAGAACGAACCACGACGAGGGCATCGTCCGTAACACCGGGGCAGCGAAAAGACAAGGGGATAGGGACAGGGAACGGAACGGATTAGAACAGGAGCGACGCCGACACCGAACCGGCAGAAAGGGAGGAACGCGTAGGAGAGTGGAAGATGAAAACCGGTCTATGGCACAGACCAAAATCACAAACTGGTTGGTGCGAAGAGGGAGAGGAACAAGCCATGGCGAGAGGGACGGGCAAAGCGTGGCGAATGTGGAAGGGCGTGTGGAGACAAACCTGAACCCATAAACTCACACCTCACAGTACTACAACCAAGGTCCGACCCCGCTCAAACGGGGTAATGGATTCACAGCGAGGGATGCTCCATACTTTGTTGATAGGGGAATGGAAAGTGGCATAACGAGACGTACGAAGCCCTACCATGTACTTACTAGTATAACGGGGCCTAATCACGGGAAAAGAAAAAAAAAGAAAAAAAAAGGGTGGGGCAGTGTGGTACGCTGCGGTGGCGCATGAGGGATTGGGTGGCAGCGAGAGGCGAGTCACGATAAAAGTGATGAAACAATCAGTTACATAGATAACTGATTGTCATGCAACATACCTGGGCGTGGTCGTCAAAATGTGACTGTGGGTGGCGATATGGGTGGGGCAGCGTGGTACATTGTGGTGGCGTGAGAGGGATTAGGTAGAGGTGAGTGGCGAGTGGTGAGTGGCGAGTGGTGATGGTGGGTAATGGTTTTATCAGTGGTGTGTAAAATCCAGATTGGGATAGTGCGACTACATACCTGTCCTGGTTGTCAAAATGCGATGAGCAGCGGCAGCGGCAATGACGGGCTGGTGGTCGCAAGCGGCGGGTAACATGGGCGGTGTGTGGTGAGCGTCACGTGTTCGGGAACAAAACCCCATGACAATCAACAGTGTGCGCATTGACGTGACGGGTGATGTGGTCACGGCTGCCATATATAAGCAGCTGGCCATGCATCCACCTGCTGTCCACTGTGAACAGTGGTGACGAAAGTGTTGGGTTTGGGATGGAGCCACAGTGGGGTGGCTCCCACTGGACTCCACCAGAGTCCGGCGGAATCCAGCCGGATCCGGAATGAACAGACCAGAAAAGGTGGGGGACCGTAATGGTCTCCATTTTGAGGAAGTTTGCATCATCTGATTCTTTGATGCTTCCAGAAGCAGAAGCTCAATTGCAGTTGCTCCTTGGACAACATTACATTGACAGTGATTGGCAACCTGCACTTAAAGCCATGATGGACACAGAAGGGGACATTGAAGCTGCAACAGCAGCCATCAAAAAGCTTGCTGGCAAAGCAGCTCAAAGCTCACATCTGAAAATCTGCCTTTGATGCCCTGAGAAACAGTTATCTGACTCAGTACCTCAGCTCACTGCAATTGAAAAGGACCTCATGACCTCTGTTGACAAACTGCAGAGAAGAAAGTGAATCTTTGGTGAGCCCCCAATGGTGGATGACCTTATCCAGCTGCCTGAGGAAAGAGATGGTGGCACCGAGGAGGTTGAGGTCCATGATGACGTTGAGATTGTTGCCAAAATAAAGCAAAGGATCTCCATCGAGAGCGGAGAGGTTGTTGAGATAGAGTCAGATGGTGAAGAAGATGTTGAGGATGACCCATTTCCCCATATCGCCCTCACTGATGCCATTGCGATGTGCGAGAAACTTGAAAAAGCATCAATCATGCTTGGTTATGCTGATGGCGACATTGGACTTACTTTACCTCAAGAACTGCGCCGCTTCCAGGGATTTTTACGACAGAGGGAGTCCAGGAATGCAAAGCAGGTCACGCTGACCCAGCTTTGGAGGACGTAATGCTATTATCGTTGTGGTGCGAGCCTTCGACGACGGCTAGTTTGTGATAGAAATTTGATTAGTAATATGATTACTAATTCTCGTCGTGCATAACCGTGATACCGCATAAATTTGCTTTTTGGCCAGCCCGACGATATGCATTATGAGATAGTTAACTGTATACTAATCTCTTCTCGTCACGTCCATTTCACGGATACCAACACATACATTTTTACGAAGGCAAATGTCAATTGCAAGCCACCTTATCCGCCTTCCCGCTGCTCTTCCTCACATCCAATGAATGGTGCCGGGGGGGCAGGGCATCGAATGGGGCATAGATGGGACGTACTTGTGTCGAATATTGACGGCCTCGTGACGCAACATCTGCAAAGGATCGAATTATCATCACCCATTTATTGGACAGATAGAGTTTGGAATGAATTGGAGTCGTATACACATGGCACTGACTTTATAAAAAGCAGTTGGACGCCAAAGACTCATGTATAAACGTAACCTTACGAGCATTTTGATGCAATGTCACGCGTAGTCACGCGCACGATTCAACGGTTTGCCTTTTACGGTCTCCACTAAATGACTGGTATATACGAAGAAGACGCAAGAATTTACGAGCTGTTTACAAGGCTCGTCATCAAAGGCTGAAACCATCCCGAAAATCCGCGGCGCAAGTGCCGAAGAGCTTGTTAGACGTTTTCATTTAATGATCCTTTCCCGATGAGGTCGCTCACCTTGGTTAGTCAGCAGGCTCCCTTGATGGGACCTGCTACTGGAACACTCTCATTGGTGGACAAGCCTAAGCAAAATGTTTGCACAAGTCACCAACACATTCTTTCGGGTTTTTGACTCCGCCTTCCACCGCGTTCTTCCGACTGACATCTTTATTAGCAGTTTGACTCGGATCCATTAGCTATATGATGCAGCTGCTAATTTGAGCGTGACGTACGTCTATGTCAAACCCTCAAACGCCGACTTTAAAAATATACAGATGGTCCTGAAAACAAAATTCTTGGGCGGAGATTCGCGTTGGAAGAAAGCCCTGCAATCCTACCTGTTCTTCTCCGCAATTGTCCTTGCGACGTCCCACCTTTAAAACCACTGATCGTCTGTGAGGTCGGTATTGAACACCTACCATTTAAATCTTAACCCTCGCAGTATGCAAGATATCCACGTCAGGTTCGCTTCCACAAATGTCTACATCAGCGATTATCCGCCGCAAAAACCCGAAAAATGTGTACGCTCTTGCCCCCTCCCTAATGTCCCATAACAAAATATCCATGTAGACCAGCATCCGAAATACCCGCATGGCGCGACGATGCACGATCCAAACTGTAGGTCTCTCGTCTCACAATTCCATTATTTACCTTGGACTCGACAGAGAAAGCCGCGGCAGAACGTCATACTGCCTGCTTTGGCATTAAGTGCAGAAGAACAATCCTCATCCAACATGCCCAAGAAAAGTAGAGCATTCTTTTCTCCCACAGATCCCTCACCGATCTTTCCGGACTCAGACAGCAGCCAAATACATTCACAGATCCGCTTTGGCAGCGAACAATTGTTGCGATACCCCCTGTCGTCAAATCCCTTCGCGCTCTTTTCTTCAGAAGTCCTCACACAACCCGCGACCAATCCAAAGAGGGATGTTGTTACTCTGTTTTATCCCCCTCTGGAGGTTTGGGAGGTAAAAGCATCCAACAGCTCATTCATCACCGTAGGGGATGTGGTGATGAGAATTTACGAGAGGATGTCTAGGTTCCCACACAACAGGTTATTCAGCGGATTGCTATATGATGATGAGGACGATTCCTTTATGATATACATAACGGGATGAATCTGCGCACATACGGGGACGTACCTGACATCAAGTCAGACCCAGCAATTGTATGTATTCCCAAAAATATACTTCAGATGATGCTCATCGAACGGCGATGTAAGGCCTTGAGCTCTCATTCACATGCATGAACTTTGCTCCGTTTAGCACTTGCAATGCCCTTAAAAAATAAGGATAAACTGCTTGTTGAGAATTTGCGACGCACATTTGTCTAGGCCGACAGTCAATGACTCATTTCCCAGCTCGCCCGCCAGTAGTCCAGACGCAGGCAACTCGGAGCAATGCTTTGTCCACCATGACGTACATGAATTGCTGTAATGCATAAACATAAACGCATGATAATGCTCACATCTTGAAGCATGAAAGGATTGAGCGCCTTATCAGGTGATACCAGATTGGCATAGCATACGTCATTATCATCTGCTCTGCTGGCCCAAGCCCCGATATGGTGATTGCGGCGGCGGTCAGGCCATATAGAGGTATGTGCCTTACGTGAAATTCACACTCCCTTATCCCTATTCGTATCGCCATGGGGCAGTTCCACATCGCTGCTGATGTCACCAGTGTTTGTTCCGTCGGTCCCGACGTCCAACTATCTGCGCCCGGTGTTGTACTTCATTCTTCTTGCTCACTTAAACAGGATTGCTTTACAAGGCAAACGAGAACCACACTTACGAACCACCAACATCCAATCGACACGTCACAATAGAAGAGCTTTCGCCCTTCCGCCACCTCCGCACGACTAACCTTCCTGGGCAGATTTCGGCGTAACCAACTGTCGGATCTAGATCTGCTTGATCCGTTTAACCAGCTAAATCTGGCATTGGTATGAACCGGTGCGCTTTACAACGCAAGTCGAAGCTTATGTACGACCCATGACGTGAATCATGCTTGGTAGGCGCTATATGGTTCCGCAGACATCAGTTTTGGTATGAAGGCGCTGACCGCGACTGTGGATGAAAGTTACCTTTTTTGCCGAACATTTTTCTTCATTTTCATCCAATCAGAGAATGATATATGAAGGATCAAGGTAAAGAACTGTCATCAAATATTGATTGCATGTACTCCGAACCTCTTATCGTGCGCCCCGCTAGAACTGTACTTGGGCTCTACAACAACTTGAAGTGTCGTCCTGAAATCTGTTTCGAGATATTCGGGTGATGCCATTTGCTCGCGGTCGACATGTTTGTGTGCTCTGAAAGCTCTGGATCTAAACACATGTGCTGTCTTGTACGGACCCGAAATCGCCGTCCGCAAACCACCTCGTGTCGGGTTCGATGCCAATAGACCTACTATTGGTTATATGAGAAGCCGGGCTCCTGATTCCGCGCTACAGCTTCTACGAATAGCACACATAAAGGTTTTGTGACCTACGCGCTGCAGAGCTACGGAGACTGTTGTCATTCCTGTCTACTTGCCTCTTGATCCGAAGGAATCTTGATAAGTAAGTTCTTGATAATCTGCATGAGACCTGACCAAAGAAAAAATGACTCTTACCGTAAGCTCAAGGGGAAAGTCCGGAGAACAGGAATCTAGATGCGACAATATTGCCATGCGCGAGTCGTACGTAGATTCCCGCGCAGCTCCTTGCGAACAAATGAAACAGGCCCATTCACCATAGAGATAAGGCGGTGACGGTATGCTATGTCACTTGGCCCTTGTCAGACCATATATTTCCTACGGTGCTCCTGCCCTTCTATTAGCGATCGCTGTTGTCTCGGCTGACCTAGATGGTGCTCCGAGTTGGCGGGAACACAGGTCGGTGACTCAAGAGCTGGTATTCCTAATGCTTGCAAGCACGGCTGACAAAAACCTTTTCTGCCAAATTTTGGCATCCGAGATTAACTCTAAAACCATACCTAATAGCAATTAGATTGTATAAGCTATGTGCTATCAGTGCATCCAGGTTTTAGCAGGCAGGGTCAATACTTGCGTGAATGACCGCTCCAACAAAGGGCGATTTCACCGGCAATGTCCAAATTGACCGACCCTCCCGTTATCAGGTATTAACAGGAAGACGCCTCACAAACCTTAATGATATACCACACATACATGACCCACATACGATTATTTAGGCTTATCCACTTAATAAGGTTAACGCAGATTCGAAACGAGTGCCAGCCAGCCTTGGCGGGTGTGTATGCATGTTTGATATTGTTGCCCATCTAAACAAACACTTTTGGCTATGTTCGTTTCTCAGTTGCATAGGTCAGAAACAATATGGTGAGACCCACGTCCATGACCCATGACAAACCCCTGACAAGATTGAGGAGCTCAATAGAGCACAGCTTGATAAAGAAGGCTCTGAAGACGACTGACGCAATTGTAACGCCAGTCCGACATATCGCTTGAACAAACACACAGGCTGCGGAGCTTTCCAAGAATCAAGGCTATGACCTTCTCCCGGCCCCACTCATTCTCCCTGCCATGCGTATCCTTCGGTATCTCCCTATACCGTCCTAAGAATCCGGATACAACCTAAACGGGAGCTTCGAGGGCTGTCATTGGCAGCAGCCTTCACACGAACATCCGGAGTGGCGATACCGTGGCTCGGGAATGGTCAATCGGCGGGTCATTTTTATATCCAATGCAAGGTACGATTGTTATTCAGTTATCTTCCCAGTAGAATAATGTCTCCCTAATCCATTTTCGCATCTCGGCTTGTTAGTTGGGACACGCTTTCACTTTACAACTCGCAATCAACCCATTCACCGAACTTATCCTGTTCGGCCTATCGCACTGCCGACTCAGACACCAATGACCAACTTTGGTATCGAAGTCGCCAGTCCCTGACCTCGGCTTTCGTGTACGTTTTATTAATAGCGCAATATATTAATCGAAAGCCTTGGGCAAAATCAACGTCCTGCACACTCATCTCACCACAACATTCGAAGAACACCTTGGTTTACGCCTTCCCTCAAAGTTGACACCTGTCCGCGAGGAATCATGACTCACCCGTCACCTTTCGAAGATGTTTCGATGTCTGATCCTCCGTGCCCCGACCATGAATCACTGGCACTTGTCAGGCCTAGTCCGATTGTACGTCCCTTTCATCTTCCCCCCATTTTACCATTGACAGTCACTATAGCGACCTAGACAGGGCCCAACGTCTACTGTGCGACACACACAATCGCCAATCGACCGCCCTTCTATCATCCCATCCACACGTCTAAGCGTGAGTGCATTTCCTGATGTATCACTCTGGTGAATTTATCATCGAACAGCCTGACACTAATGGTCCGAATTCTCACCTGCCGCCCACCTATCTGCTCCAGATGCACAGGTCTTTTCGGTATGTGTCAAGTTTTCGTCATATCCGACATTCTGACCACTGATCAAACTCCAGCACGTAGATGGTCGTTCATCTTCCAGAGTCTCGAAGCCATCCCCCCCGATTCATGTCTGGTGGAAATCAACGGTCAGTTCTTTCACTTCACGCTCTGCGACATTATGGACGTTAACTGGTGGCCAATAAAGGACACCTTCCCACCAGACGCACTGCAATCACAGTCCCCGTACGTTTCACAAACGTTGTCTTCAACGGCACGTAGTATTCCTCCTTTCCTTCGTTTTTCCATTGACTCGCGTAATTTAGCAGCGCCATCTCTCTACAGAGTCCAAGGTCGAACCCATAGGCAAAGAATTCGTTACTGTGTATCAGTCCATCCGTTGTGGCGATGAAGAATGCATCGAGTATCCGGTGTCTACGTTGCCATCCTCAATGCTCCCTGAGGACGATGAAGGACTTTTCAAAGAGCTTCCAGCGACAGAACCACCTCTCGGTTCAATAACGATTGAGGTTCCGAGCATTCCCTATGTTTTTGACGTCGGGCCATCCCCCACGGGTCTTATCACCGTCTGGGATGTGCTAGAGGCAATATACCAGAAAAGGGATCAATTCGGTGATCAGTGGTTCCAGGGTTTATCCGGGTTGTCCTGGACAAAGCAGAAATTGCGCTTGCAACTACATCTCACAAATACGAATTAGGACAGTTTTCCGGACTTAAGGCATGACTAGTGGTAGCTAGAATAAATTATTGCTGTACCCAAGATGCCCGCATAATTTAGACCTGGAGGGGATAATGAATAAGGTTACAAATTATTTGCCTGTTTACTTATGGGGCTCAGCGTCGGGATGAATGTTTAGTCTAACCATATTCATTCGCCCGCATTCAATATTCAATGGCCACGATCTACATGTGATTTAACTTACGGAAATGTCACGTGTGACTGCGGAGCGGTTCTGTTAATAGTTTCTTTGCGTGCGACAATTCGGTAGTCAGCGATGTGAACATCTCCGCACTGCGACGTGTTCGCAATTCCAAAACCGCTATACGATTATCGTAATTCAACGCAGGCCGCTCGCGCTGGTGACAAATATGAAGGATTGGCGGATTGGCTGGCCTAATATGTGATGGTCTGTTTGTCTGATGATGCGACCAAGGTTTGTTTCCACATACACAGGTCAAACATGATTAAGCTCGAGCCCGGACTGGTCCGCCTCAACAGCACCTGTACCACCGCCTCGGCGCCGAGCGCTTATACTCCATTGGCATTGAATTGCGTTCACAGGCGGCGCACAGCATCTGCTGATTTCCATGGGCCTGGATCCGCCAATCGATACCGTCACATCCTGCACAGCAGCCCTCACAAACGGGCAGATGTCGTTCATAGCACGTTCCCTGGCTTGCGCATCCATTTGGCACTGCCCGCGATCCTAAAGCCGAGCCTACCATAAAAGTGTGTGTGCGGGCAAACGGCCGAGATCTTGTCATCACAGCCGAGATATGACCAGGGAATAAGATTTTCATTGATTCGTCCAGCGAATACGGTGTGTCAGCTTGTTTAGCCGCAGTTTGACTCGAACGGGGACGTTTCCGCCCAAACTGGGTTTGCTGAATCAACCAAGAATAGATCCCAGTCCAGAATGGAGAGGCGGTACCAAGAGACGGGCGAATGACGTTGGACTCCCATGGGACGGCCCAGTATAAAATCCTCGGTCTCCCCATGCATTGACACAAACTTGAAATCATCCCCCATCTTCACACCATATTCTCGCTTGTATCATGCCAGAGAAACACGTCCGCTTTGCCTCCACCAACGACTATCTTGCCGTCCCTGCAGGGCGCGCCTCTCGGTCTGCCTCCCCCGCCTCGTCGATAGGACCGCTGACGCCCCCTTCGCATACGTTCCCGCTTCCAGGTCCTACACCGTATGCATTGCCGTCCCTTACCAAGTCGCGTACTGCGAATGGACGTGTTCACGCGCTCCTCGAATATTCCACGTCGCCTGTCATCGGCTATGATTTCATAGATCCTCCGTCGGCCTTGACAGTGCGCCGCGAGGGGGTGTCGAGCCGATTACTTTCAGAGCCTGCCACGAGCCCTCCTTTGCAGAGCCTGACCTTGACATCGCCCCACTTGCCTTGGAGGATCCCAGTTGCAGCTCGCAATGGAACTTTTGTGTCGGTATTTGACGTCATCGACTCCGTGTACCGCTGCTTGAGAACACATGTCAGCGAGTCAGAGTACCATCTTTTGCCCACGAGAGCAGATCAGGAACGGGCCAACGCAGCTTATAGGCAGCGCTACAGGCGCCTCAAGGATCAACGGGCATACGAGGATGAGAAACGCCAGGGATTGCGCCGAATTGATTTCCTTATGGGCCATTCCAAGTTCAGAGGTCTGTCGAGGACTGATTCTGGTCCTACGTCGTGGTTCCTTAACTGTGGATGAACGCGTAATGCGGCGATGTAGTCGGAAATCTGAGTCCCCGTTCTACCCGCGCCGTCATCTTCGGTGATTACACTCTGACCATGCCACGGATTCGATGGATTTGGGCTGCTCTCGGAAGAACCCAGAGCTTTGCTGCCGTCATGACTGGCCGATTCTTGGTGATTGTATCGAATCTACTATCTGGACCGTCTGTTACGTGTTCTGTAGTGTTATAATCAGCTACGCGATACTTACTAGGTGCCACGTCACCAAACTTATGTTGTTCTACGCCCGTACATATGGCCATCTCAGCACTACGATATGCTTTTAATTTTGCCTCTTGTGCCTTATCTCGCGAATAGGAACATCTTCTTGATTGCCACATGGATATGTGCCCTGTGTGATGTCATCATCATCTGTTGTATTCTAATCGGAAAGAAGATCGACGCACAATAAGATAGACAGCCCAGATTCCATACATGGCGACGTCACGTTTCAGAAGCAACTGCAAAATCGGCCGGAAGCCTGTCCCAAAAGAGGGGAACCATGCTCGCGCACATGGCAAAGGCGCCCAATTTGCTACAGGTCCGCTGAACTGCCACTGGTACCGGTTTATTAATGCACTGTTTCAGAGTTTTTTGGGTGCCTGGCTATTTCCAACGCATAGCCTTGATACAGAGTGAACATTGTTGAACGCGCCCAAGGAGTGAAGATGATACAATGACTTGAAGCTGCGGTGTTGAACCGCAGCACCCGAACGCTTCACTGCGTAATGCGGTTCGGCAACTTGAATTATCCGGGATCCTGGTCGATTCTGTGACTGTGAAGGATGAAAGGGGTGTGAAGCGCCTGCGATTTGATGTGGATATTCTGGGATATAATCGCGGTACCGTCAATAACTAGTCGACTGGCAAAAAGTACAGGAAAGGCACGATAGGCTGATGGCCTGTCAAGGCACGCATCGAAGAGAGATTAGAAAAAGGAAACAAAAGAGGCCGAAGTACCGATAGGATCCATTAAACACGTTGATGGCCGATGCCGATGAAAGTCAGGGAAGTTAATCGGAAAAAAAGAAATTTCCCAAGCGAAGTTGAAGTACAAAATGTATTTTCATGAATGCATCCACACCTGAGCATGCAGTCTCATACAAAATTGCGGGAATACACACGAAGAAATCGGAATGACCTTAATGAAGGAGTTGAATGATTTTTCAATACACGTTGCTGGAGCTGGTATGCGTCGTGGATGGTTTCTGCTATTCAATAAATAGACGCCAGGCAACTGTGCCTGCATCAAGACCACTATTTCAAATTTTTGTCAGGTGTCTGCTTACCATTTAAATGCCGACAACGGATGCAAGGACCTACTTAATTTACCTTGAGTGAGTAACATGGAGTTCAATATGGACATTGCGGGGGTGGACAATAAGCATGGAAGCGAAAAAGAATAAAAGTAGGTGCACTCGTCCGAGAGGGACAATAAGCATGAGGCATTCGTATTGTCTGAACCTTGGAAATCGCGTGACATGTTACAGTCATGAGGCCATTCAATCATCGGATATAAGCAGGACATGGCTCATCATCCACGTACCATTGCGCCCCGCCATGCCTTCTATCGGAGCGACTCTTTCTGTTAACTCCCGTTACAAACCTTCTTATTTACCCGTCGCTATTATCACTGGCGGCACCTCCGGCATTGGACAGCACATGGCCCAGGCTATCGCCAGGCATACTGGAGGGAACGCGCATATCATTATCATCGGCCGCAATGAGGCAGCGGCTAACGAGGTCCTCGCTTCGCTCCCGAAACCCAGCGGTTCCAGTGCACACCCCGGATGGAAGCACGAATTCATCAGGTGTGATGTCGAGTTGATGGAGAATGTAAAAGCCACGTGCAATGCCCTCTGCAGCCGTCTCTCACGAGTGAACTTCCTCGTGCTCTCGGCAGGTTATATCAACTTCAAGGGGAGAGAGAACACGGAGGAGGGGTTGGATAAGAAGATGGCTGTGCGCTATTATGCAAGATGGGCATTTACGAAAGGATTGTTGCCCTTGTTACGGAATGCAAAAGACGCGGGTGAGAAGGCGAGTGTGATGACTATTTTGGGAGCGGGGTGGTCACCGCCGATTGATATGGATGATTTGGCGATGGATAAGTATTCTGGTTTCAAGGCATCGGTCCATACCTTGACTTACAATGATTTGATGGTGATGGTCAGCACCATTTCCTTTGTAGCGTGATCTAGGCTGAGACAATTAATTCACAGGAGTTCGCTCGCAGGGAACCTGATATCGCCTTCACTCACATTTACCCTGGGGTTGTGAGAACGAATGCATTCCACTGGAGTCTCCGCCTGTTGATGGTAGCTCTGACGCCGCTTACGTGGCTCCTCATCCAAACGCCTGAGAATTGTGCAGAGTATATGTTCTATGGGCTATTGGAGGGGAGGAAGGGTCCTAATTTCGGAATGAGAAAGCGGACGATATTGGCTTTGTGAATTATCACGGATCTGAAGCGTCTCAATTGAAACTTTGGGAACATACGATAAAAGCGACTGGATGGGAAGAACCATGAAGCGACGTAAAATGGACGTATTACGTTGTATTCTTTCTGTAAGTATACGTAGAGTCTCTCCGTTCCAATGTATTGAATAGACTTTTCTATGTAACTTGCCGTTAAGGAACATTCCAACGTTCTAAAAGAATTTATTATGTAAGACTTGTTGTAACGAAGATCATTCTATTTCTGTTTTTTTTATATTGAATGTGGGTGTTCAAGATAAAAAAGGCAAGTCTGGCATGCATCAGGTGTTGCCTTCACGTATGATATGAGCCCTTATTGATCCCGCTGGAAGAAATACGAACACAAAACTGCGTCCTTCCTTGTATCCCAACCTACACCTTTGGTGCACTCTTTTTTTCCCAGTTTTCCTGTCGGTAGCCCCAGATATTGTTCAATCAAGGGGACCCAAACACGTCCGGACTGATGGATGGACTTTGCCTGCCGACCCTTGACGCATGACTGTTTAGGTTAGACTGCCACATGCAAACATTATATGACAACCATGTACTCACGTCACGACAGGCCCTCTCCCCACTCCTGCGCCCTGGCCTTCATGCGACATGTCCAGCATTGAACGGAGCTTGCTGCCGTCGCTCGGGGCGGCTATTTTGGTCACTGCAGCGGCATGGGGAATGACAACCCTCCTGACCATCTCCTACTATCGAAAATTTACAAGGGATTACGTAGTGATGAAGATATTGGTAAGTGAGCAGTAACGTGAAATAATGCAGTTATCTGAACGGGTTATATTCACAAGGTTGGTACGATATGGTGCGCTTAAAAGACCACAGCCAGTGACTCCCTTCGTCTCTAAAAGTCACGTCACAGGATATTCTATACGACATACCTCATTTGCCTTGCTTTTGGCTTCCATCAAATGCTGATCGCCGTGGACACGGCGGCCAGAGAGATTCCGTTTTCGATAAACATTGGTTCTGTCTTCGCTTCGTTCATTCAATGTCTAGTTCAGGTGAGTACAAACTGCGCCAACAATCGTCCGTGCCATCCCCTTAACGCTTTGTAAACACAGGCTACTTATGCCTCACGAATATACCGCCTATCCAAGAGCCTTTACATCCCAGTTGCGTGCTGGATAACTATATTTTACAATTTATGCGCTGGTATCACCTATTCCATGGTTGTGGCCAATAAATCGGCGAAACAGTTTGTTCAAATCGAGCGGAGGCTTCAATGGTTACTCGTTTCTTGGTATCTTGCGACAGGAATCGTGGATATGGTGATCACAGCAACGCTGTGTCTTATGTTAATCAAGATGAGGAGGTCCGGCAGGTGTAACTCGCGACGGTACGTGAATTTCGACGTGTAAGCGCGGCTCGCGCCAATTGCTTGCTAGGGCTACGAGTGTTGTGGATACAGTTGTGCTATGGACAATTCGTGAGTCCTTATTTTATCTGAACCTGGCATTTTTTAGCTGACATTCGGGAAGAAACTGGAATGGTTACAAGGTATATCTCCCGCTACTATATTGTATGGCAACTCCCAACATTGCGTAATAGTGTGCTTGCTCTGTGTGTTGTGGTGGCAGTACGTGTTCGTGGTTATTGAGACTTGACTGTCATGACCTAGACTGCTAGTATTACCTTGTCTCCTCTCCAGGTACGTTCGGCATGCCGCACTTGCAAAAAGTCTCCTCATCCCTCTCTAGGCCCATGGATAGCGCTTACGTTGGTCATTACAAGTGGTAAGTGGTAGTAGGCGACGGGAGCGGTGCGTTGATGTTATCATGCCTAGCATACGCTCTTTCAATGGTCACATTGTGGGTGGCAATGCATGGACCAAGCCGTGGAGTGGTAACTCATTTTGGATTTCACAGGCTAAACGGTAGATCGATGTTGTTAATGAACCATCCTTCTAGCCAAGCGGACTGCACGGCGTTGGCGACGCTGACAATTCCCGAGTTTTCCGTGGCTACTGACAGCTCTAGTTCTCGATCTCAGGCAGTACGTCATCTATCACCTTCGCACGGCCAGTTCGCAGACAGAAATTGACATTGGCAAGGATACGATGGATTTCAAGCAATTGGGTGATCCAGGTTCAGTTTAGTGGGTGACACATACAGATGTGCGTCGCGCCACGGGTGTGGTAATCGTCGAACACAGTTGGACAGGATGGGTTCTTCGTTGGCACGAAGCCACGAACTTCCACGTCAGAATCGGGACTATCCTAACCTCGCTTAGAATATTTTCCGCCAAGAGCAAACTTATAACATAACATTATAACCTCATTTTTATTGTAAACACTAATATACGCAAAACAGAGTTTACTCTCTTTTCTTTTGGTCTGAGGTCAAAACAAAGTCAAGCAAGTCATTGTTCCGCCTTGAGGACCATAGGTGCATTCTATTTATTCCCATGCTTCCTTTCTTGCTTTGCGCTCAATGATGAACTCTTAGCGATGGCATACTTTGCTTCTGACTTATTGTAACTCAGCTTCACATCCACTGAATTTTATTGGATCAGATGTACATTCGACTTTTGTCATCATGAGGGTGTGAAGGCTAACCAACAGAATGAAATGAGACAGGTTCGGATTGAGACATTGGCAAATGACTCGTACATAGGCTCGGCGACTTAATTGGTGTTAACCGTATGGGAAAATCTTTCTGAGAATCTCCTTGGGATGATTAAGCCTATGATCGGGTGCCCGGTGCTCGCCGTGCCCGAAAGCAAGAACGATCCGAAAAGGAGTTTGGGACATGATGCTGTAGACTCCCACGTTCAATTGAAACAGGATTTGGCCACAACAGCATAATGTCCAACAATATTTGTTTATCATTGTTTTCTTTCCTAGGACCACAGCAATTCGGACTGGATCTAAAGCGGTGATACTTTGTAGGTATTGGATGAGACGTCATAAAGCGATGCATGAGAAGCAACCCAGTGGAGTAGCAGTTCAAACGATGGAATGATTCCGTTGCATCGTTTCGTTGTTATCTCTAAAGTACAAAAGAGTTGCCACGTTAATTTCCGGACCACCCTTTGGGCTGTACCATGACGTCAGAAGTTATATTCTTGTATGCAAAGTTTATTCGCACCTTAACCTCTTCTCCCAGTTTCCGAACGATGATAGAAGGCCGCTCCGCCGTCTTCAACCCACCTTCTCCATCATCCCAAGTATAACTAAGAGCCATGGCAAGTTTTGTTCCATCACAGTTGAAAGCAAGGGATGAAACGGCGTTATTGAACTTTTGATATTGACGTAGCCGTTTTTTCACTTTGTGATCCCAGATTGAAACAGTACCATCTGAGCCACCGGAGGCAAATGTGTTGTAGCTATCGGGCAAATAGAAAGTGAGTGCTCGGATGACATGAGCGCTAATGGGCTTACGTAGGGTGGAACGCGAGAGCGTTGACAGGCCATACGTGGTCCACGTCGTCAATGGTTTGTCGGTGGCATTTAAAGGCGTATTTCTTATCCTGGGCTTCGGGAGAAGGTTCAAAGTACTCAACAGCAATCCTTCCCTCGACGGAAGCCGTAGCATAACCTTAACATATGTACGTCAGATGATGTTATAATTGATCATTCCGGTGTACCTTCGCCAGTTTGCATACATGCCAGTGACCTAGTCATGTATTTAAGGCTGCTTTCACGTATTTGACTCGTGGTGTCCATTTTGCGAATGTCGTATATGTGGAACAGTCGGCTGGCCATTGCTACTACAAGAGTATTGTTGACGAGGTCGATCTGATAGATCCGCTCTGGAGTTGAATGAGATGATTGCTGAGGGGCTGAAGACCGAGAATCCCACAGTCGCAAGGTACGGTCCCAGGACCCGGTCACCAGCATACCTAAAGAAAATTGTCAGAATCCGGTCACGATAGGCAAATCGGATGCTTACTTGATTCTTTAGACCATGCCATTGTTGAGACAGCATCACTGTGACTGCCAAGGACATTGGCACCCTCTGTCTTTAGGTCCAACCTGTGAGAAGGAATGTTAGAGCAATTTGAGTCATGAGGGACGCACAGAGGCTAGATCACGGACTCTATGATCGCAGTGTCCAAGCCTCCGCTGTAGGCGTGTGCTCCATCCGAGAAGCAACATGTCAGCACTGCTGCTCGGTGGTCAAATTTTGCTTTAGCTTCGCTGTCCTTTCCTCCATTTTCGCCGACTTCGTATAGACGGACATGCTAAGAAACCGGAATAAGATTAAATCACACTAGTCAAAAATAAAGAATGTGCGTACCGTGTCCCAGGACGAAACCAATAAATGATCAGGGTTTGATGGGGAATATTTCACTTGAGATATACTGTCAAACGGAGGCGACGGCAATGTTGTCAAGCTCGCGTCGTCTGTTGGATTAAATGAGAATAACCAAATTGTTCTGTAAGGCGCGTACCAGCCATGTTTGCGGTTCGGGTCGATGGTGGTTAAGATTTCTCCTTGCTATTGTTTGGTTCTGCCCTCAGAACCAAATAAACATAGGCTCCTGCAGAGCTCACGCCATTGGAATGTGCTCAATAACTGTCCTCATCTTCGACTGACGATGCGAAGAATATCGTGACCTCAAACCATATGCATTATGTGGCATTGGACTGGCAGAGTCAGCAGCACTAGCGACAATAATTGGCAAGTGTCGTTATTATAGCGAACAATAACCCTCTATGGGCCTGCCAAACTCGAAGTGATCGGAAGCGCAGTGACTAATACGCATAACGGTGGACTTGAGGTCCCAATGGCATACAGCTGGTGTTGGAGTGATTTCAATTAGTCTTGGCTTCTCTGATTTACAGTCTCTCTGCGACTTAGCGGTTATGTTTGAGTATTTAACTTTTGGTGGATTGTTGTAAGTGACCTTGTTGATTTCCATGGCACGAGTTGACGATGTCTCGATAGACATGGCCAGTTTTACTTAAAACCCAATTGCTCCGAGACGTATGCTCCCGAGATCGTCGGCTTTGGTTCACCCATGATGCATGTTGCCTGCTAAGTTAACATGTTTCATTCTTCGCTGCAGGGAGTCATATAGCACGTTTCGCAGTGCTTTTCCGGTCATGTATCCATGCAGTTAAGGGTATATGGATCTCGAGTGAGCACGCACGCATGGACAATGCCATACATCAAAGGTTAATCTACACCGTTTATCACTTAGATCCATTAAGGGACGAGAACCACTTCAAGGATATCTCAACTTGCATCCATCAGTCGGATGACGGCTTTTCGAGAGTCTTGAAGATCAACGCGAACACCATTTTAGTTGCTTTTGTACCATCAAACGTTACAAAGTCCAACAAGCAGCGTTCGAAGTACGGGAACTGAAGAGGGAGCATGCCACCCGTGAGGCCTGAATGTACAAAGAGCCTCAACGCACAGCCTTGCGGACTCCGTAAAGGGTTCATAGGACCAATCGAAGCATTATTAAGGCTTCAGTTTTGACCGTACTGTGTATTGTTCATTCCAGAAGGCTGCAATGCATGGGGCTGCATGGGAAAGGCGAGGTGTCGAAACGCAAGGTTCCTTATAATGTCTGCTCAGGCGGCGTCGCTGCAACAGTATTTTCCTGCTCACTCAGTAAACCACGTAAACCGATGACAAGAACATCCCAAATTCAACGTCCCATCCTATCCTCCTCGGCTTCCTCTTTGCAGGAAATACAGCGCCGCACCAAGACTGGAACCGACACAGGATCAGGCTCAGACACCGTCGACGTCGCGTTGGATGTGTCCTCCATCGTGTTGACGACTCTCAAAGACGTAACCCAAATTCCACCCGTTCCATTTCTATCTCAAGCTGCCGGTATAGCAGTAGACATTATTGCAGTTGTGCAGGTGAGCATCTGACGCCATCAGTGCTCAGTCTTTGAAACATGCTGACGCACATGTCCAGAAAGCGAGAAACAACAAAGGGGGATTCAAAGGACTCGCAGAGGACTCGTGTGAGCTCGTTTATGCGATCATTCGTGCCCACAAGAACGTGTCGAAGCAAGAAGATGTACCTAGCGATTTATCCGAGAATCTCCAGCAGCTGGTCAAGTAAGTCTTACGTCACCCATTTTATCAAGAAGATACAAGTTCCATCCTTGGAATGATTAGTACTCTTATTTCTATCCACAAGTTCGCAAAAAAGGGAGCAACGAGAAATTTCTTCATAGCCTTGTTGCGTTCCGGTGTCGATGCAGGCAAGATACAATATTATAGAGAAAAGTTACAGCAGTCTGTGAGAGTATTTGGCGTTGGTCTTTTCCAGACGTATGTGTATGAACGAATACTAATGTGGTAAATTTCAGCTTCAATCCGATATCAGCCTCCGTGACACTGTTGCCAAGCTGGCATCTCAGCAAGTCGAAATGATGAAAGATCTCATGAATCGTGACGCGCCAGAGCCCAGTGGGAGCGCAAATGGGTCTAATTCTACGCTGCCTTTACCCGGGGCATCTTCCAAAACCAACGCCTTGGTCAATTCCCCTAAAGGACAAATCAAGATAACGACCGTTTCCGGAGACATGGTGTCTACAAAGTCATCCAAGACGACTACGAACACGAACTCCCACAATACGATGATGAATAGCACACTGAATGCGGGAAATAGTACAACAAGAACGGTGTCGAACAACTACCGTTCATAGTTATGGAAGGTTTTGCTTGTCGAACTATGTACATCGCATGACATAATTTGCTGTGATACAATGTCCTTGGATGATATATGATATATTGCACTGCAGTCTAGCGCGTCATATATTATATTCCTTTACTTTGACACGAGTCGCGTGGCTGACATTTCGGGTGCACAGCAACTCCTCCTAATCAGATAACCCATCGAAGACCATTCAAACCATTCCCTCAACATTGAGATATGCCGCATCCACTCTCTGCCGAAAAATTCAAATGCGGTCATAAGGCGGATGTTTGGCTGGATGTATCTGCTACAGTGATAACGACATTAAAGAACGTTGCAGGGATATCAGCCATACCAGGGATTGCAGAAGCGGCAAGTTTGGCATTGCAAGTTGTGAATACAGTCCAAGTAAGTTATTGTCATATCGATCGTTGCCAATGTTTTTGACCTTGTTAAAGAGAGTGAGAAATAATAGGGCTGGGTTCAAAGCACTTGCAGAGGATGCAGCGGAACTTGCCTACGTGGTCCACCGGGCTCACGAAGAAGCTGAGCACAATATGCCTCCTGGACTGCCAGATGATCTTGATCATGCTCTTAAGTGAGTTAGGACACGGCGATAATTGGATACTAGCTGAGACAAATCACGCAGAGTTCTGCAGGATGTATCGGATCTGGCCCACAAAAGCGCGTCCAAAAACACGTTTTCAGCCATGATTCAGCCAGGAGTGGATGCGAATACAATCCAAGATCACCGATCTAAGTTGCAGGGATGTCTAAGCCGATTCGGGGTAAGCTGGTGACAATATCGTGATTGATTACATACTGAATCGGGATGCAGCTCAGAACGGACATTGAGCTTCGCATCATGGTGCACAAATTAGTTACTCAACAGGGACGATGGATGGACTTCATGGACAATACCATCGAGCTTGCAGGCTTCTGTGCCGGTGGCAACACAGACGATAAAGCAAGCGACACCCAGACAGACATGGCGAACAATAACTCTGTCACATTTGGCGGAATGGTCAACTTCAATGAAGTCTCTGGAATCGCGATTGCATCCGAGAACCAATGTACTAGGCGTGGAGGAGGGAGCGTTGCGGCTAACTCTGTCAGGTTTGAGATGGGAGCACGGTTCGAAGAGTCATCAGGCATTAGCATTGCTTCCCAAAATGCCAGTGGAAGGGGAGGTTTGCTGAACAACGTGATCTTCAATGCAGAAGCAGACTTCAAAAAAGTGACCGGGGTCAGCATTGCATCCAGAAATGAACTAGACATCCCTGAGCCTCATCATGAGAATTGGGTGTGCCGCGGCCGTCGGAGTCTATAACAAGCCTACATGTAGCTTTTTTATGATAGGCTGGCAGTATCAAGATATCTCGTGCCCTCTTCCTTTTGAATTGCTTGATGTGTATAATCCATATTTAAGTGCCGTTCAAGCAAGTAGCGGCAGCAGACAAACGACCGTGAGTATATTGGTGACGGTCACCATATTGATATCTATCCCCATGGGTCTAAGCTGTATCTCACCACTCGTCAGCGAACTATCGTAAAAGCAGCAGCTACCAGCGTGTCCGCTTACATAATCCCGTGATCAATAAACCTAGCGTTGTGAAATCTCCTGCAATTCGAGATATTCCGATATTACGCTTACTCTTGCAATCGCAAATTTTGAAGGTCATCATCTTCTAGAAAAGTCGAGTGTAACGATCCGTCTGGCGATGCTGATTTCTCCTAGAATATATCTGACATGGTGTTGATGCCTTAAATACTGCATGTACGTCCGTGATCATCTTGCAAATGTCCAGGTACACTCACTAGCCTACAATATGGAAGCCTCTAATATGACCGGCTTTGTCCCAGAGGCTGAGGGAGCATCGAGGGTGAAATGCCTCCCGAGTTTTATGTACATGCTCCTGACAGTTGCAACGGAATTTTCGTTTACTATATAGCATACTTATTTTGGAGTGACAGCTTCGGGTAGCCACAGAGCCTGGGATTGTGACACGCAAGCTAATAGCTCAATGGGAAGAGTTCGTTGGTTCAACCTAGTACAGATATTGTTGGTGGTGGCAATTTCGCAAACGCTTCCAGTCGTACAAGCAACGCAGGAAGTGTGGCGAACAATTCTGCCCAGTTTGGTGCAAAAGGGAGAAACTGCAATTCCCAAGTTGCATCGGAGAACAAGGACAGTCGTCGAGGGATTGAGTCGTCAACAATTGAAATTTGAAAGCAGAGTAAGCTTCGAGGGGGTATCCAATGTCAGCATTGCATCGAACGGTGGATGAGGGGAAGTAATAATGGTGGGTCTTGTCTGACGTGCAAGAATTTAGTACACATTTGTTCACAGCATTATTGTCATATCATGCGCCACGCTCGGATTGGTGTTGCGCTCCACAAAGTAGCTGCTATCTTTCGTGGTGGATTCCTGGCCAGCTGGGTCTTACGGCAATGGCGATATCGATAGCTGTGGCGAACCGGATCTTGGCCAGCCCAGGCGCTTAGGCTGCTCAGGGACGAAAAAGAAAAACTCGAGACGTCTTCAAACCTGGGGTCGTATGACGCCACTGCCCCCATGATAGCATTCCTTTGCTCGTTGCTCAATTCGCCTGGTTTTTATTCTTATCTTTCAAGATGGGAGCAACACAGTAGGAACCAGAGGGAGAAGGCTGATAGGCATGGTTTGGCGAGCCAGAGAACCGGGAAGGTGCCCATTGAGCAACTTGGAATAGCAGGCGATTGATAACGTTGCCCCTGAAAATGATATATGTTACATTTCAAGTTGGGCGTCCTACTATGCCGTGCAAGCCACAGTCTAATCGTCTTATTGGTAATAACAGGACTATAGAATCCCATCCTTTCCACCAGGTTCATCGGCGATGATAAGTATTTGTATATAAGGTTTATTGATCCAAGCAACTTTAAAATGAAAAAAAAAACACCTTCTAATCAGACGAAGAAGAAAAGAATAGGGCTCAGATACTTTCAAAAAGTGATAATCTCATGTCCCGCCTCCGTTTTTGTGACTCGGCTGTGTTTCCCATACGTAAATTGAACAGGAGGGCCCATCGGATAAGCTCTGTATAGCTATTCTATCGCCCTGTGCCCACTCAATCGCAACAGCTATTCAATGACACAACGTTCGCCATAAAATTGTTATAAACGGAACTAGCTTTTAGCAGCAGTGCAATGCCAGTGACTTCCCTCACCACGCCCATTTCCACCCACGCAACTCGCACTGCGATGACTGTTATGGAAACCGGTCATAGCGAAACTGAAAGGATAGATAATCACCTCAGAGAAACTATAACGGAATTGAAGGAACTAAAGGCGCTGTCTCACAAGCATGGATCAGATCAGGTGGTGGACTTAGTGTTGCAGGTGGTGGACTTAGTGTTGCAGGTTGCGAACAAAGTCCAGGTTGGTGTCATCGAGCATCAATCATAATTGATGCTATCCAGCTTCCTTTAGGAAAACAAAGGTTGTTGGAACAAATTTATATATGCCGTTGACGACGCAAAAGCCATGGCTTTTGCGATTCACATGATTGCGAAGGAAACGACAAGTCTGATTCCAGAGCTTGCTGAAGATATAAAATCTGCTCTCAAGTATGATAGAAAAATCATAGGCGTCTTCGACTGACAATCTGACAGGGTTTTGAAGGCTTACTAGAAATTACGATCGAAAGTGCCTCTAGGAGCGAGGATTCTGTGACGACGCTGGTCAATGGGACAACGGAGCGCCAAGCTGAGCTGACAAATTGTACGCGCCAGCTCAAGGATTGCATACGCCAACTCAAGGTGGTGTCGATACAGTAAATTACCTGAGCAAAGTGCTAACCTGTGATACAGAGTCGGGCAGGATTTGATGTTCGTTCAGAGTTGGCAGAACAACGCATGATACACAAGTGTCTTGAGAAGTATGCGAACGTCGACGAGTCCACCAAAGTAGAGGTGGCCAAGAAAAAGAACAGCCATGATCATGGAACGAATGAAGTTATGCATACCAATTCTGCAATATTTGATGGAGGCGCGACCTTGTTTGACTTCCATGATGTCCACATTGCATCAAATAATAGATACACCGGCAAAGGCGGCACAATTAACATTTCCCACTTCAAGGGGGTGGCAGATATGCAGCGGTTGCGCAACGTCCACATCTCATCTAATAATGGAGTTGTAGAGTGACTCCAGGACCTGCGTGATCTTCGCACTCCATGCGAAATGTGAAACGATCCGCTCAGTCAGCGTGCCAGTTGGTCTCGAGTTAGTTTGGATGGATTGGATAGTTGATATATCATCTTAATTCAAAAATGATATCTCCGTTGGAGTTCGCAATGTCTGGTCATCGTGCAAGGCTGTTGAAATGCATCCTCGAAACTTAATCCTCCTTCTAATTCCACATCTGGTTATAAGTGAGAGATAGATTGTGGGCACTAACTTTAATTGGAATATAATGAAGTAAATAGAGACTTACTTTCCAAATGTCAATGTCTGTGGCATTTGAGAGATGACGCAATGGATGCATACCACTGTCAATAATGCTTTTCTTCGAGTCGAGGGTTCGTTGATTACGTTTGCTTGCGATGTTGGTAAACACAACCAAATTCAATGCCCACTGATAATCGACTCATCATCTGCTGGCTTTATGGAGATTCTACATTTCGACCACGTACAGTTGAAACCAAAGTGCAAGGTAACATCTACGACCTGAAGAAAAGGATAATTAGTAGTGGTATGCATCCATTGCGTCATCTCTCGAATGCCACAGACATTGACCTTTGGAAAGTAAGTCTCTATTTACTTCATTATATTCAGATTTACGGGCATAAATATTTAGTCTGCGCATCGCTTAGAGCTGAATATGGAATTAAACGAGGATGATCGTCTGGATGATTGCCTCGAATTAGCGGAATGTTTTCCGTTCGACCCTGAACCGCGCTCTGCCTGGCGACGTATCGATGTTATTGTGTGGTACCCAACACCAATATGTTTTTGCATTACGGTGAAAACGTTGTGCGGACGCTTGACGTCGATTATCGGGATCGTAAAGTCGATGAGTTGAGGAGCCTTATAATCAACAAGGTCAAATTGAAGGACGTCGAGAACGAAAATATCGAGATGTGGAAGGCAAGGGACACCGAGTCTATTTTTGCACACATAAATTAATTGTCGATGCAGGTCAATGTAATAGAGAACGAGCTGAAGAGATTGCAGGAATTCGATTTCACTGAAGGTTTGTTGGAGGGAGCCAGTTTCGAACAAGCATTTCAACAGCGGCCGCAGCCAGGGTATATACATATCCTTGTGCGAAAATCAGGCGAGTCTGATTTATTTCAGTCATGTTTATAATTCTGATCTCCTTCCTATAGCTGAAATCCAAGGCGCTACGCAGTCTACTGGTACCAATATATCCGCAAATTGGTTGAGTTTAATGCCTGTGATTGCGCCGTCGAGTGCTGCGCAATTTGACGCCTTCGCCGCCCAGCAAAACGATAAAACGAAGGCCATCTACGTTGGCCGTCCGTCGTCGACCATGTCATTAATACCCACCGCGCTGCTCCATCCTGTTTTCGGCGAATTTCTGGATAATTGCGAACAGTATAAGCCAACGGCCGCCGACAACTCGTTCGCTTTGGAGCTATCAAGGGAGATGTCTAAGTTAATAAAATACGAACATAAACGTCGTCATATCCTTGTTGACATTCTCCTGAAGCATAATATCGTGGCTATACCTGCATCTGTGGGAAACTCGACTAAGGAGCCAGCCTCGAGCAGAAATTATCAGACGGATGGATCCTCTGAAGTTGCAGGGAGCGCCTTTTTAATCATGGAGATCAAAGCTGAACTATGTTCTGGAGGTGCCGAGCCCTTGGCGCAAGTGTGTCATTACTACCTGGAGTCAACACGCCAACGGGCTCTAGAAAACAACTACTCTAGACTGCCCTGCTTATTGTTAATTCTTTGCGGTAAGTTGCAAGTCATATCATTCTCACAGGTTTGGTAAGGTAATACTAGGTCCATATGTGGGTTTTGCCGGGGCCGTCTGGCAGGAACGAGTGATTGTTCAAATACTGTCCCCATTATTACCCCTCTTCTGCCACCCATCACACCGAACCATGCTTACCATGATTGCACGGCATCTTGGAGCAATGAAATTAGCATATGCAAAACTGAAAAAAATTTACGAGGACAATCCGCCCAAAGTCAAATATCCGATTCGACTCTATCCTTACGTGTCGGATTACCCTTCCGTAACAGGTTCTGAGACACGGACTTTCTCCTACGAGAACAATGTGGCAGGAAAGCTCGTGTTTCGAGGAACAGATTCAGATGGTGCGCAGATCTGCATAAAATTCGCCGAAAGTTACTGTTTCGAGGTTCATCAATATTGCGCTGACGAACTTGGTATTGCGCCCAAACTCAAAGGGCGTAAAAACCTTCCTGGAGGATGGACGATGGTTATTATGGATTGGATTGATGAACGCTATGTCCGACTTATTGACAAGGGACTTCGAACTCCTGAATTGTATGGGGCGATTCATAACAAGATCCGACAGCTTCATCAACGACATTTTGTACACGGCGACATTCGCGACGTGAATATCATGGTCAATCCCGAGACGAACCATTTTTACCTTTTGGATTTTGATTGGGCTGGTGAACTTGGTGTAGTGACTTATCCAATGAATGTGGCTAGCAATTCAAAGCTCTGGAGACCATATGACGTGAAGGACTATGTCACTATCAAAGCGGAACATGATATCGCGATGTTGGAACACATTTTTAGAGGAGTCGACATCGATTAGGACGGATACCCAAGCGTGCATCATTTCTGTATCACCATTGTCTAATCACCGATCAATCTTTGCATAAAGAAGCGGTGTCGATACGAAGACACCTGGCAATCATTGCTGTGTTTGTCATCTGCCGTCATCCTGGGCACTTCAAGCCCAGCGTTCGCACAATGCTATCGCGCGCCGGGAGGTTCGACTAGTGCAAACTTGAACGATTTGTATCGAAGTAAGAACGCGTGCGCGCTGGCATCAATAGCTACTAAAGACATGCCATGCGAGACCGCACGAGAGCATCTTTCTCAGTCCTATTCGTATTGTCAAGCTCATGGAGCCACACCATATCCATCTCTTCTCCCCGAGACTCTCGCGGTAGATATGAGGTAACTTTATCAAGGAGGTGCATCCAGGTGGGAATCGACTGTTATGGCGGGAACCCTTATCCCAATCCGGCAGAAAATGATGCTCGCGTGTACACTGACTGCAGAATTCATGGTATCTATATACAATGTGGATATCTTCAATCAATCAATCATATAACCCTTTATGCACAACCAAAAAAAAAAATCGCGCCCCTTGCCCTCTCCTCCCCCACCACCCCGCCAACAAACACCAGTGCTCTACTTTGAAGCCTGATCCATAGCAAATGCAGTGTCAGATTGCAGAGAGAAAAAGCTCGCCGCCGCGCAAAAAATAGCGGCCGCAAGAGTTTCAAAACCGTCATCTTTCTAGTCCTGCGCCGTTCCTGACTGAGGCGCCTCAAGGCCGTCGTCGATTTCGGCCGTCTTGGTGATAACCCAAGCAGAGGCGTACATATTCACACTATCGCAGACGGTCAGCACGTTCAGACTGGGTCAGAATGGCACACGGAGAGGACGGTCTTACCGATCAATACACGATCCCGGAAATCGTGCGCCGACGCGACGAGGGGTAAACCCGTTGGCCATAAAGTCTTTGATGTACCAGGGCTCGATACTGGCCGAACGCAGCAGAACTCTACCGCCCATTTTCAGGCCGCGGTTCAGCGCCTGGGCTTGCTTGGCTGCGGCATCTTCGGAAGGATTAAACCAATCCATACAGTCCATCACCTAGGCGATGGACATGAGCATAAGGCGAGTACAGTAACGAAAGAGGATATGCATACCACTGCAATGGTCACCGTGGCTGGCGTGATGCGTGCGATGACCTCGTCCAACCCATCGGTATGGATTCGGAGACCATTAAAGGCGCCAGGAGCAGACAGTTTATTAAAAGCGTCGGGTGTCAGATATGTTGGGTGAGAACTATAATATTAATATTATTAGGGCACCAGACACGGAAAGAAGCGACGATCAACAAGGAGGGACACATACTTGTTCGAGAACTTGCCCTGAAGGCATAGGTAATAAAAGTAGTTATCATTGCTGATAAGGGTATTTTTGGCAACAGGGTCGAACGTGTCGACGATATACTCCCAGATCGCCCGCCCGCCGACATCGGAATGATTCTTAATCCCGCGGCCGAGGCCTTTGCGCTTGAGGAAATCGTCAATAATCATGTTACGCTGGGGTGGCGGAACACCAGCGGCCTTCCATGCAAACCATTCGGTCTTGACAACAGCCCAGTTGAGCAGCCTGCTGACGAGCACTCGCCGGATCTGGGGCCACGTCTCACGCTGTGCATCCAAAGTCTGCGCCTCGCAGATCTTGTCCTTGATGCCTGTAAGACCAAATATCCAGAACAACCATCGTACCATCCGGATGGCGTGTCGAGACCCACCCGTCTCATAAAGACCCCTGCTCGACTTGGAGGTGAAGGCGCGGGTGTGGTCCAGCCAGTATTGGAAGGCCTGGCTGGACAGATGGGGACTGAGGCGGGTGATGAGCAGTTTGCGAAAGCCAGCGTGTTTTCCCTCTCCAAAGATCTTCCACACATCCTTGTACTCCAGCGCATGGAAGGCGGCAACTTTAAGCTCGAGCAAGTGGTTCTGATTGGGGTTCATGTCTACCGCGTGAATTCTCTTGGGACACTTTTGCAGTAGTCCAATATATTGTCCCCCGCACTCGTGAGGGTAAGGATGACATCATCGTGGTTGATATTAAGCAACCGATGATCGACGCGAGGGTCTTCCCAATTGAAAGCGTAGATATACTCGTTATTGAACTGCGTGTGTTTGGGGTGGAGATCGTTATAGTAGATTCGGTAGTGATGATTCTGATAGAAAGTCGATGGTAGAGGAAGGTTGGAGCTCAAATTGACGACGGCAGATTCATACGCCTTGGAGCGGACCTCTGGGATCGCATTGTCGACGGCGGGATTCACGGCCTGTCGGTGCTGAGTCGCAGACAGATCAGGAGACTCTGTAAAACTGGCATTCAGCATCTCCACGGCGCTGACCGAGGCCGAGTCTTTTTGACATCCCAGGAAAATGTAGTAGGGGATACCACCCAGTAGATAGTTGCGTTCGCTTGCGGAAATGATCGTTCCAAATTTGTACTCGAGATAGTCTCTGCGCGCAGCTTCCAGGTTAACACGGTCAAAATCGAACCAGGTGCGCCAGAACGCTCGTCCGAGCCAATTCACATGCCGGTTGAAAACTCCGCCAGTGTAGTTTCGTGTGGAAATGTCCACGATGCTTTGAACTGCGTGCATTAGCGGGGGGCATCACAAGATGTTATGCCGTACCATAGAAGTCTACTACTCCGAGGATCCCGTTCGATTTCATAAGCTTCGTTAGAGAATCAATCACGCTATAATAATCTGTGCCGATTAGTGAGGGTGGGACGGGAGATCAGGCCAAGGTTACGAACCGGGTATCATGGACAAGCTGTAACTCATGGTGACGATATCAGCGCGTCCGTGTTCGCCATTGCCCTCTGCCACTGCAGGGAGACGAAAAGCACGAGCATCTTGGCAGACAACGGTGACGTTCTTCCATCCCAAGCGTCGGAACCGCTGGCGCGCAATATCCAAAAGTGACGGGGATAGATCGACGAGGTACACATGAGAGAAGAAAGTCTCGACGGGGACGAACTCGTTCATGGCCTCGATATTGTACCCGGTGCCTCCCCCAATCTACATATCCGTTTGTGGCCGTTAACCCCCGATCGGCTCCGATCATGACAGCTGATGGGACACTCACATCCACCCAAACGGGCTTGCATGCGAACTGGGACTCTCGAAACTTGAGCTGAGCAGCGAGCAGGCCTAGCATGTCCTCCCGACCACAGAGCAGCCGCTTGCGGGTCGCATCGTAAACGCCAGCCTGCGCGCGGTAGAAGCTCTCCAATGCGTGCTGTTGGCCCGAGGTGCCGTTATGATCCCGCTCGTGGGGTTTGAGGAAACACGAGTAGATAAATTTCCCGTAGGAGAGGATCCCTTTATCGATGTCGATCTTACCCTTTTGCAGCGCCAGCAGGAGAGCGGACGGGCCCAGGAGGGCGACGGCAACGACGGTGACGAGGCCCATGGTGATATCGGGTGATGCGGCGCCTAGCTTTGTGAGGAGGGAGTCAACCACAGTCATGTTGCCGGGGCAAGGAGGAGACGGGACGAGCAGGAGGGGCGAGGAATCGAAGATATCACGGTGTGGTTGGAAGGGAAGGACATGACTATTTCTATATTTAACCGCTTCAAAAAGGCATGCGAAGATAAGATGGACACGTTTGTTGCTAGCAAGCGATTAAAGAGAGAGCGTTTCATTCAAACTTACCGACTGCCTGCACGTGCTAACGAGGAGCCTTCAAACGTGTCTTGTCAGTAGAATTCGGCCATCATGTGACTTTTCTTTTACGTTTCATCTCTTTTTGATTCTGATAGAATTCCTTCCGGCTCCATCTTGATGAGCAAGGCAGTCTACCCTTATATATACCATACTTTTCGCTGGGAAAGTTAGACGTCGTGCCCTCCAGAGCTTATTATTCTCGACCCCGAGGCGTTTAGCGGGCAAGACGTGCAGACCCCAGATATTTGGATAAGATTCGGAGCGCGGCACGGGTGCCGCAAGTCCCGCAACGTTTCCGCTTCGCATAGTACCTAAGGGAGCTGCGCAGTAAGGTTTTGTTGAAGCGACGCCTGGCAGAGAAAAGCGGCCGCAGGATTGTTTACGGAACATTTGACGCACGGTCACGTGTGAAAAAGCGTGTAGTGACTGGACTCTTCGAGCGTACAACATCCAAGTGGTTGAGCAGTCGAACCAGGACCTGTCGTACATCACTTCTGCGAGACCACGCAACAAGCGACGACGACACCTACAAGCTATTATTTCACCTTGATCTCGCCCCAAACCCCAAGGTACGTCAAGACCTTCACTGCGCTTGTGTACATAATAGCTTTGGCATACTGTCATATATTCACCGCAATCATTCCTCCTTGAATCTCATCTTCCACGAGCCTTGGCCAATATGTTCAAGATAACCAACCCTTTCAAGAAATTCACGAACAAAGCGAAGAACCCGTTCCATCATAGCAAACTGGGCGTTGAAGATCGATCTCGGCCCTACTCATCCCTCGATGTTTCCTCTGCATCCCACGCTCCACCACCACAGTCTACGGTGTCTCTCAACGATAACATTTCCGAGAATACTATCCCACCCGCCGTTCCCAATCAATCTCAGGACACCCTCTTAAATCCCCGTACTGCACCTCTGCATTCATCTGCTCCTTCCCAAGTCGAAAAGGCTGACCGACCACAAAGTGAAGAGTGCTCAACGTCCCAGCAATCTGCTCTTGTGAAGGCTGGAAGTATTGCATGGAAGGGACTAGAAACGGCGCTTAGGCTTTTGGAAAGGAGCGCTGGCGCATTTCCTCCTCTCAAGTCAGCCGTCAGTGGTTTAGTCGCCTGTCTAGATCTAACTCAGGTAACTTGCTGTTTTGCTTTGATTTACTCGACGTAGTTTTTGAAGTAGATCTCAGGCAGTCATCGCGAACCATAAAGAGTATGAACACCTAGCAAATGAACTCAAAACCCTGGCGGAAATGCTGGCTCCGTATGTATCTAAGCTTATCGAAAGCGATGCCAGAGACCAAATGGCGCACATTGCGAAGTATGTACCAGATCCTAACCCTGGAATTCACCTTTATTAATCAACCTTGCAGATCGATTGAAGACGAAGTGAAATCTGTTGGATATAAGCAAGATCGCGGCGTGGGCATCCGGATAGTGGAGGCGAATGAGGATTCCGGGGATATTCTTCAACGTTATCGTCGTATTGAGTCGTTGTTTCGTCAACTACAAGTGGGTACCCAGTTGCCTATATTCTGCGCAGCAGTATGACGTAAAGTTAGACGTATGTTATTCTCAACACTGCGGAAGATGCCCGAAATTTACATGAGGTAGGACGGTTTGACTAGGTCTTGATGCACGCTCAAAAGTCCACCTGATAGAAAGCATTGCTCGATGAGATGTCCCCCGTGCAATCAGCCAGATATAACTCGAAATATTCCACCAATGTTGGCAGACATGGGTGTACAGCAGAGACACGCGAGAAGATCATTGAAGATTTGAAAGACTGGGCCTGGAAGAAGGGAGGGGCAAAGGTGTATTGGATGAATGGTATGGCGGGGACTGGTAAGACGACGATCGGGTACAGCCTGTGCGAATGGTTGGCGAAAGTCGGGAAACTCGGTGGCAACTTCTTTTGTTCCCGCGCTGAACCCTCATGTCGTGACGCTAATAATATTGTTCCGACTCTCGCATTCCAACTCTCACAATCCTCCCCGCGTATCGATCGGCCTTATGCAAAGTCCTCAAAGAGGAGCCGCAGGCAAGCAAACTCGAGGTGCGATGGCAGTTTCAGAAGCTCATCGAGGGCCCCATCCGAGAGGTCAAGGAGGTGGTGCTAGAAGATACTGTTATTGTGATCGACGCCTTGGATGAGTGTGACGACGACGAGGCATTCCGGCTGTTTCTGGAGACGCTTCTGAAGCTCGCTCCGGATCTACCCTTCAAGACCTTCCTTACCAGTCGACCGGAACCTGTAATCCGAAAAAAAATGTTGGCACCAGGACATTCGAGATCTGTGCTCCATTTACACGATATCGAAGAGTCAGTCGTGGAAGCGGACATCAAGAAATATCTCACCGACGCGTTTCACGCTATGTCCCCACGCCCATCATCCTACCAAGTTGAACAACTTGCAAAGCGCGCTGGGAGGTTGTTCATTTACGCCGCGACCGCTGTGCGTTATATTTATCCGGGCTCCCACGCCGTCGTCGACTCCACCGCCCGTCTGAAAAGGGTGTTAAGTCTGACCACCGGGTCGGGAAAACAGCATGAAGAACTGGATAAATTATACACGAGTGTTCTCTCCGCAGCCTTCGACAATGCCCTGGAAGCGGACGAAATAGATAATATTCGCCTCACCCTCTGGACGGTGGTATGTGCGAGGGAACCCGTGTCACTCAAGACAATTGCATTGCTTCAGCCTCTAACAAAAGATGGACTTCAAACTTGGCTGGGGCCACTGCGGTCGGTTCTATTCGTTCAAGGAGGTGTAGATGGACTAGTTGCCCCTTTCCACGCATCGTTTCCCGAGTATATCCTTCAACGAGATCGATCCAAAGAGTTCCATTGCAATGCAGCTCAGCACCACGAACTACTTGCGAATGGTTGCTTCGATGTGATGAAAGCACAGCTGCGGTTCAATATATGTGGCCTTGAGTCATCGTTTGTATTTGACAAGGATGTACAAGACCTAGAAGAGCGAGTCAGGAAACACATCTCCCCCACCCTCTCATACGCGTGTCGGTACTGGGCTGAGCATCTCCAAAAGAGCAATTCCAGCGAGGCGGTCCACAAGAATCTCGACAATTTTTTGAGGAAACAGCTGTTATTTTGGATGGAGGTACTAAACCTTGAGCAACGGATCTGGACGGGAGCAGATATACTGCGACAGGTGCAGAATGGGTTGAAGGTGAGGATACCTGCCCATGATCTCGACTCAGAAGCTGAGATATACTGGAAAGGATTCTCCGGGTAATATAATGAAACAAATTGCTGATGCAGTGTCGTTCGTGGCGCGATTTGCTGGTGGGGAATGCAGACGCAGTACACCCCACATCTACATCTCAGCAGTACCATTCTGTGCAAAATCGAGTTCGGTATATGACAACTACTGGGGATATATGCGTGGGCTTATGGAGGTGGAGGGTACGGCAATGAAAGAATGGCAAAGTGCGGCAATTGTTGTACGGAAGACAGATGCGAAAATACGCTCAGTCGCTTTCTCTCCGGATGGCACCCGAATTGTCTCTGGCTCAGATGATTGCACAATCCGAGTATGGGATGCACGCAGTGGGGATGTTGTTGCTGGTCCATTTGAGGGTCACACAGATTGGGTCATGTCAGTCGCGTTCTCTCCGGATGGCACCCGCATTGTCTCTGGCTCAGTGGATCACACAATCCGAGTATGGGATGCACACAGTGGGGACGTTGTTGCTGGTCCGTTTGACGGTCACACAGATTATGTCGCGTCAGTCGCGTTCTCTCCGGATGGAACCCGCATTGTCTCTGGCTCAGCTGATTACACAATCCGAGTATGGGATGCACACAGTGGGGACGTTGTTGCTGGTCCGTTTGACGGTCACACAAATTATGTCGCGTCAGTCGCGTTCTCTCTGGATGGCACCCGCATTGTCTCTGGCTCAGGTGATTACACAATCCGAGTATGGGATGCACACAATGGGGACGTTGTTGCTGGTCCGTTTGAGGGTCACTCACGTGACGTCATGTCAGTCGCGTTCTCTCCGGATGGCGCCCGAATTGTCTCTGGCTCAGATGATTGCACAATCCGAGTATGGGATGCACGCAGTGGGGACGTTATTGCTGGTCCATTTGAGGGTCACACAAATTATGTCACGTCAGTCGCGTTCTCTCCAGATGGCACCCGCATTGTCTCTGGCTCAGTGGATCACACAATCCGAGTATGGGATGCACGCAGTGGGGACGTTGTTGCTGGTCCGTTTGAGGGTCACACACGTGACGTCACGTCAGTCGCGTTCTCTCTGGATGGCACCCGCATTGTCTCTGGCTCAGTGGATCACACAATCCGAGTATGGGATGCACGCAGTGGGGACGTTGTTGCTGGTTCGTTTGACGGTCACACAGATTATGTCACGTCAGTTGCGTTCTCTCCGGATGGCACCCGCATTGTCTCTGGCTCAAGAGATTGCACAATCCGAGTATGGGATGCACACAGTGGGGACGTTGTTGCTGGTCCGTTTGACGGTCACCAAAGTGACGTCACGTCAGTCGCGTTCTCTCCGGATGGCACCCGCATTGTCTCTGGCTCAGGTGATTACACAAGAGTATGGGATGCACGCAGCGGGGACGTTGTTGCTGGTCCGTTTGAGGGTCACACAGATTATGTCGCGTCAGTCGCGTTCTCTCCGGATGGCACCCGCATTGTCTCTGGCTCAGATGATTGCACAATCCGAGTATGGGATGCATGCAGTGGGGACATTGTTGCTGGTCCATTTGAGGGTCACACAGATTGGGTCACATCAGTCGCGTTCTCTCCGGATGGCACCCGCATTGTCTCTGGCTCAAGAGATTGCACAATCCGAGTATGGGATGCACGCAGTGGGGACGTTGTTGCTGGTCCGTTTGAGGGTCACACACGTGACGTCACGTCAGTCGCGTTCTCTCTGGATGGCACCCGCATTGTCTCTGGCTCAAGAGATTGCACAATCCGAGTATGGGATGCACGCAGTGGGGACGTTGTTGCTGGTCCGTTTGAGGGTCACACAAGTTGGGTCACGTCAGTCGCGTTCTCTCCAGATGGCACCCGCATTGTCTCTGGCTCAAGAGATTGCACAATCCGAGCATGGGATGCATGCAGTGGGGATGTTGTTGCTGGTCCGTTTGAGGGTCACACAGATTGGGTCACATCAGTCGCGTTCTCTCCGGATGGCACCCGCATTGTTTCTGGCTCAAGAGATTGCACAATCCGAGTATGGGATGCACGCAGTGGGGACGTTGTTGCTGGTCTGTTTGAGGGTCACACAGATTGGGTCACGTCAGTCGCGTTCTCTCCGGATGGCACCCGCATTGTCTCTGGCTCAGACATCTTCCCTCACACATCCCACCCTCTTTCACACTTGAAGCATTTCGTATTTAAGCAGGATGGATGGATAACTGTGGACAATTACCCATTCTTTTGGATATCACCTCTTTTTCGTCTCCATCTACCATTTCCAAGCAATACATTTGTCATTGGTTCCCGAGGAAGTACTTCCATTACCTACCCTTCTCACCTTAACATCGGCACAATGTGGCTTTCCTGCTTTGTTTCACATACCTGATCCTCTACTTATTTAATATCCAAATGTGCAACAACTCTTCAGCCCTGACAATTCCATCTCCACTAATCAATCGGTTTGATTGTGCTGAGCACTCGAACGTTGTCAATGCTTCATCAGATTTCTAGGTATACGTATATTCATGTCTATATCATATAAATAACCTGCGGTGGGACACCACACTAAGGTGACCAATCTTGCAGGCATCCACGACACGTCAGCATCGAGTCCGTGGATTGAAATTGAACTTCATGTGCTCGGACGAATCGTAGATTCCGTATCCCGGCTCTTGGCTATCGCTATAATTGTGTGCGAACCAACCGACTCCACCACCAACCACCGCCTTCAATTTCTTCGCAATGGGCATCCAGCATCGCCAAAATAGTCCTACAAAATACACGAACCCAATTCGAAATCCGGAATAAAATGAAATACTTACATGCTCATTCTGGACATTGGGCAACGGCGTCGGGACTATTCGGTTGGACGCCCTGGGAAGTTACAGATGGCCATCTGTTCTGAGAGGGCTTAATCAAGAGAAAACGAACCTCGTCAAAATACATCTTCTTGCCTTTTCCCGTGATCTATAAATCACTTAGGACTGGGTTCCACGGATTTTTTTTGCAGTTGAAGCTCGCCAAGAGAAAAAGGGAAGAACGTGCATGTTGATGGAATCCAATGCGTCCAGCACATCCTGAGCGCCGCCACGTTCTTGATATCTACTTTTGGTATGCAGTCACTGTCAAAGCGTACGAACAGGGGGAATCTTACCCATAGGCCATCGAAACTTCAGCTGAGCAGCGAGCAGCCCTAGCATGTCCTCCCGACCGCAGAGCAGCGCGCTTGCGGGTCGTATTGTAAACACCAGCCTGCGCGCGGTAGAAGCTCTCCAATGCGTGCTGTTGGCCCGAGGTGCCGTTATGATCCCGCTCGTGGGGTTTGAGGAAACACGAGTAGATAAATTTCCCGTAGGGTAGGATCCCTTTATCGATGTCGATCTTGCCCTTTTGCAGCGCCAGCAAGAGAGCGGACGGGCCCAGGAGGGCGACGGCTAGCTTTGTGATGAGGGAGTGGACAAGGACATGGCAATTTCTATATTTAACCGCTTCAAGAAGGCATGCGAAGATAAGATGGACAAGTTTGTTACTAGCAAGCGATTAAAGAGAGAGCATTTCATTCAAACTTACCGACTGCCTGCACGTGCGAACTGAGGAGTGTCGTGTCGGCCCATCATGTGCGTTTCATCACGTCACTTTTGATTCTAATAGAATTCCTTCATGTGGTCACTACCTTGATCATCAAGATAAGGACTTCCTAAATCATAGCGAGCTTAATTATTCTCAACTAGCTCGGCCCCGAGGCGTTTAGCGAGTTCGGTACATGAGCTGGTCGTAACGCATCGTGTTCGGAGTGCCGTGAGTCACGGTCACAAACATTAGCCCTCACCATCGTTGTTCTTTACGCCACTCCATACGAGTCAGTCTAGTTTCAGCATTTGGAAGTTGAGATTTATTACTCGCGTTTTATGGCAAGCTATGGCAAACTTCATCCGCAGCCCAAAATCCGGTAGTGACTGGACTCAACATGAGCTTCAAGCGTACCACATCCACGTGGTTGAGCAGTCGCTGGTGGAATTCTTCAACCAGGACCCACTCCCGCCTGTGCCCACCTGTCGTACGCCACTTCTGCGAGACCACGGAACGAGCGCTTGCTCCCGACGACGACACCTACAAGTTATTATTTCACCTCGATCTCGCCCAAAACCCAAGGTAGGTCAAGAAGCTGCTGTCGACGACACCTTCGCCGCCAGACTGTTGGAGACGTTGGCGTACGCGGCAGGCCGTCGCATCATTGTCACTCGTCAGGCCCTTCCTTTGATCATCTGCGGAAAGCAATGCTCAGCTCAGACGGACGTGTGCATCTGTGACGATAATGAATATCTTCTTCTGGTGCAGGGGAGCAAGCGGTTTGAAAATCCAGAAGACCCCGAACCGCAGCTGATCGCTGAAGCCATCGCTGCCTATCAGCGGAATAACTTCATTCGCGACAGGGTGCTTCACATCCCGGCGCTTGATGAGATCACCTTCCCCGGCATCGCGCTCGTCGGAACTGCTCCCACCTTCTACAAGATAAAGGTCACCGCTGGACTCAACAACGCGGTCATAGGTGGAGTTTTTCCTGACAACGTGATTGTTGTTTACCGCCATACACCGCGACTTCCACGTCGCGACAGTGAAGGAATGAGATCATTGGAGAACCGCGCTATCCTTCTTCAATATTATCAAGCGTTCAAAGCCTTTGTTTAGGTTTGTTGTGCTCTCCACGCTTTGAGTTAATTGCAGAAAGGTGTCCGCATTTCATCAGTTTTACTGGAAGGATGTATATCTGTGCTTTTCAGCATATGTACTACGTAGGGATGGAATAACCCATGTCCAACCCTGGCCATTCAATCAGCTGGAAAGGAATGAAAAGAAATGATTTTTTCTTTCTTTGTTCGATCCAATCTCTCCCGGACGCCATTTGCCTCACACCTAACCTACAATCGGTCTCGTCTCTTTGTTTTATTAGCCCTCTAGAACACTTGGACACAGTTCGGCAGCGTGTGGTTTGGAGGTAGTTTCGGCGACAAATTGAGTGATGCGAGGGCTCTCCGACAGATTAGATAACCTATTTTTAGCATTTCGCCAGATTCTCCATCAATGTTTGTCCACAGCGGAGAGTTGGGACCCCCCCTAGATCATGGGTTCCTACTTACGTTCGATATATTGGAAAACCATGAGTAACTATGGAGCAGAGCACGATTGATAAGATAAGAGCCATACGACGACCCTTGAACTCGAGCAACCATTCGGAGGCGCCTCGAGGCCACCATCACCTGATGCCCCCCCTAATACGTACATATGCGGGCCACGCTCCCTCCGCTTTCTTCCCTCATGTCGAAATCCCGCAAACCAGCTGTCGGCACTGCCAGCGGAACAGACGTCGGGCTCGAAGTGACCGCGACGGTGTTTCGGACGCTACAAGCCGTGGCGGGGGCGTGTCCGATCCCTGGGCTAGTGCAAATAGCGAACCTCGCGCTGCTGATCACGACGACGGTGCAAAGGGTGCGGGGGAACAAGGGCGGGTACGAGGGGCTCGCAGGGGACGCGAGGGAGCTCGTGTATGTGATTTATAGCGCGTACCGGGAGTTGGAGAGGGCGGAGGATATGCCGCCTGGGTTGAGCGAGAAGCTGGACCGGGTGTACGAGTACGTGGACCACGTTTCTGTGTGACTTTTGTTGGACCTGTGATTACAGGGTGCTGCAGGACGTGCAGGAGTGTGCGAAGCGAGGGGCGGGCCGGAACCGGATTTCGGCGATGTTCCGGTCCGGGGCGGACGCGGGTGAGATTGCGGACGCGAGGCAACAAATGCAGCAGTGTTTGACGCTCTTTGGGTTTGCGGCGGATATTAATCTGCAAGTCGAGGTCCACAAGCTGGTCGTGCAGCAGAATAAGATGATGGAGAAGCTTGAGGAGGTAAGCAAAGGAGGAGGAGGAGGAGGAGGAGGAGCGGAATCAAGACCAGGCCCTGGAAACAGGACCGGTATTACGAGGTGGATCGAACTCGGTGATAACGAACAACCAGGATTCTGGCAACGTATACATTGGAAGTCAGGTCAACAAGGACAACACGTACACGCGTACGACGAGTAACAACCAGGATTACTCTGTGCATCTTGGGCAAGGAGTCAACTTTGCAGGGGCGTCGGGGATCAACTTTGGGTCGCGTAACGTGAACAATATGAACCGTGTCGCGTAGAGTAGCCGAGTATGGACATTGCCACGTGTGTCTGTGTTCCGACCAGCCAATTCCACCTTTTTCGCCAACCGTCAGATGAGCGCGCGCACGGTCGAGTCTGACGAGGACGACGACCGCCCCCACCTTACCGTCTATCCTTCGCCGAACCGCGCTGCTGTGAAGCGTCGCATCTCCTCATCGAGCCCCGGTCCACTCTCGTCTTCGCTCTCACCGTCGACAACCACATCGCCCTCATCGCCTCATCACCCTCATCCATATCACCCACATCGACCAGAACAAAATCCACGAAAACAAGACAACTACACCCAGAAGCACATAAGCGTAGACGGTCGACGGTCTCGGGCTCTGGACTGCGCCACTTGGACGATACCCGCCCTGCTAGCGCTTATATCAACCTGGACGCTGCGGGCGGCGTGGGTGATTCGCCTATGCCCGTTGGGGAAGGAGGAGGAGGAAAGGGACATCAGAAGACGACTTTAGCGAGTTTGTTGGGACCGACGAGGGGGCTATTAAGGAAGCTGTCCAAGTTGGGGTTGAAGGGAACAAGTAAGGAGAAGGAGAAGGAGAGGGAGAGGGAAAAAGAGGAAGAGAATGTGAAAGTTGAGTCAAGACGTTATGGTTGGAAGTGGCCAGGAGGGAGTCGGGCGGGCATTCGAGGAGACGGTCTCAATCGCTACCGCAGCCTCAACGTCGCCCCTCGTCTAATTCCAGCTCAGGTCCTGTGCCTGTGGCTGTGTCTATCTTTGATCGGGTTCCACGAATAGATTCTGACTATTTGGGAGGAGGAGAGGAGGAGGGGGAAGTGGAAGGAGAGGGGGAGGAGGAGGAGGAGGGGGAAGTGGTGGTGGTGACGAAGGGGGAGGAGGAGGAGGAGTGGGAGTGGGAGGACCGAGTCGGAGTCAAGATCGGAGTCGACCGCCACAGGAACAACAGCATCCACGACAAGGCCAACGAATGAGCCAAGAGTTCCTTCATCCATACCCAACTTCCGATTCCGATCGGCACGGACCTGCCCGACACCGGACAGCGCTGAGGACGGACTCGAGATTGTCTCCTATTCCATCAGGCCCGAGCGTTCCGAGTGTGCCCAGCGTCGTTGCTGCGGCTGGAGCGGCTTTGAGAAGCTCCATGTCGACACCAGAACTGCGAGACGCACATGCAAGAGCACGCTCTCAGCTTGGTTCCATTTCCGATAAGGAGCTCGAGCGCGAGCACAAGGAAAAGTCGGGCAGATGGTTGAGTACCGATTCGCGCTATGCCATTCTGTTGCCAAGGCCAAGGTTTAGGCTCAAGACACTCGAGGGGCTCGTCGGTCGACCAACCGCGTTGGAGGCCGCAGGAGAGACGAAAAACGTGTTGAATTGCTCGCATTCGCGCTCCTTGCTCGATTTGGTGGGGGCGGCGGCGGCAACGGCAACGGCAACGGTAACAGGAACGAACGAAAAAGCCCACGAGGGTGAGAACGAGAACGATGAGAATCACCCCTCGTTGCTCAGCCTCGACAAGTATGTCTTTCTCTTTCTCTCTCCAGACCAAGTCTCAATCTCACTCTCGGTTATCCAGGGTCCTCGAAGATCGGTACCAGCTCGAACAGGACCGCAAAAAGTGGCAGGCTCAGGCGACCAAGTCGCTTGGCAACAAACAGTCACGCATCGCCTCACGCTCGCGGTCCAAATCTCTCACCGTTGCCGGTCGCACCCGACAGGGCGGCCCTCTTTCGAGTGATGCGAGCGCAGGTAGAGGCGGAGACCCGGACGCGGTCCCAGTCCCCCTATTGGGTAGAGCCCACGCGCGTCACCAACAGCTCAGCCACATCGACTACCTCGCTGCGCGCGCGTGTCTCGGCAACCAGGACCTGAGCCCCAACGTCGAATGGAACGAGAGCGGGGTGTGGATGCGGCACCAGGATCAGCAGCATCAGCAACAGCAAAAGGCAAAGCTGCTACTCCATAGGCACGAGCGTAAGGGTGCTGGTGGAGGGCATCAGAGGAACGATTCGTGGGGCCAGTCGGCGCTCAAGCTTGCCCATTCGTTGCCGCAGATGTGTGGGCTGATCACGGAGCGGGGGAGTGCAGAGCAGCTCCGCCAACAAGATGAGAAGAAGAGTGGAGGCGTCATGAGTCTAGAAGAAGCGTTGAAACGAGAGGGCACAAAAGTGATCCGGTTCTCTGACCCTGCTCGCCCCTCTTCCTACTCCTCCCCTCTTCCCTCTGCGGCTGGGACGAGCGGGGAGGACGGGGGGATGTTGGTTGGGATCGCGCTCTCCACCCCGCCTCCGTCTTCGTCGGGACACTATCCAGAACCTGGGCCTGTCCCCGTGTCTGTGCCCATGTACGCGCTTCCTGGCCATCCGTACGCGTTGGGTGCGAATCGCGTCAGACTGGAGAGGGAGGAGGGGGAAGGGGAAGGGGAAGGGAAGTCAACGGCGGTGGCAGTGAATGCAGTGAACGCGGCAGCGCCAATTTGGTTTCCCCGACATCCGTATGCGCAGGGCGGCCTGTCCCTCGGAGGACCTGGTGGTGGTGGTGGTGGTGGTGGTGGTGCACCAGAGTACGCGGGCCGCCATCCCGCTGAGCCTGCGCCACATGTGTTGGCGAATTTGGGCTTGTCAGAGGTATCGGCGCGTCACCGGCTCCCACCGCAGGTCGTCGTTCTAGGGCAGCATACGCCTTCCCCTCCTCCTCCTCCTCCTCCTCCTCCTCCTCCTCCTCCAGCAGGAGGGCATTTGCAGCGTGACCACCAGGAGCAGCAGAAGAAGAATCACGGGTTGTACGTCAAGGTGGACAGCCGAAATTCGTACCAGGCGCTGAGGCCTTACGTGCGTGTGGACAGCAACGTGGCCCCGCCTGAGAAGCTATGGGTCGCGTATTCGCCAGGCGCGGCGAGGGAGGTGATGGAGAATGAGGTGTTTCAGTATTCGCCGTACCCACACCCGTATAGGCTGGGTGAGGGCGAGGGGAGAAGGGCCCCAGACGACTTTTTCTTGCAGAGGTATCAGCGGCACTCGACCGTCTACCAAGACACGGCGACGATGAGCTCCGCGCTGGCCGATGCGATGTTTGATGTGAGGGCGAGCAGTGTGGTGGTCGAGCCGCGGCATAGTCCCGTGGTCGAGTCAGATCTAGCGTCGTCTTCTTCTTCGCCTGCGGTTGCTGGCCCTCGGCACCCGAACCGGGAGCGCTTCGTGTCCCGTGTACCTGCGCTTTCGCTTGCACCTGCGTCTGCGTCTGTGTCTGCGTCTGTGTCTGCGTCTGTGTCTGCGTCTGGGCCTGGACCAGGGCTGTCGTCGTCGTCTGCCCTACATCCCACCCTACTTTCCGCGCCCCCATCGCCGCTGGTGCCGGATCCCTCGCCGGTCGAGTATCGTCCGCCATACGGGGCTGCGGCCGCGACCACCACGATCATCAGCCGGTCCGCCAACGCGTCCAAGGACACATCGGTCTACTCGTCGCCTGTGTCGCCCACGGTCCCTCGGATTGGTAATCCGGATGATTTGGAGCCGTTCCGCGATTTGTTTTATAGGCCACCGTGCGAGAGCGAGTCGGACTCGGTGTCGTTCCCACCTGCTGATGCTGATGCTGATGCTGATGCTGATGCTGACGCCGACGAAAACGAGACGAGAACGAGAACGAAACGAAAATGAAAATGAAAATGGGAGTGAAAATGGAAACCAAATCCGCCCGCGATGGCGCCCGCGGTCGGCGGATGGTGTGCTGCCGTGGGATGTGGCGAGCTACCGTAGTGAGAGGACGGCGAGCGGGTTGACGGCGTTGGTGCAGCAGATGAACGACGAGCTGGAGGAGATGGCGGAGATGGCGGGGGAGCGACAGCTAGCAGGGGTGTTTGGCCGCCGCCGTTCCTATACGCAGCAGCAGCAGCGGCAGAGCTTTGAGATACCCGCGCGCACGACCAGCTTGTCGAGGCTGAATGAGATGGGACTCCCGGAGCCTGCGACGCTGCGTGGGGCTGCCCATTTTTCGGGGTTCGATCCGGAGGATACGATTATGGAGGATGTGGAGCCCTCGCCGTCGTCCGAGTCGCACTGGGAGAGTGGGGAAGACGATACGGGTGAGTGATGCGTTCGTGTGCGCGGGTTAATGTAGGGAGCTGACGTGACCATGCGTGCGTGCCGTGCCGTGCAGTGCGATACCCGATCTTGACCGTCCATCCGGCGACGCCTATGCAGCACGACTACCAACAACAGGCCTCGCAAAGCGGACAGACACACCCGGGCTTGCCTTTGGGAGCGTCGCGCTCCAGCCACCTCACCGCGTCCACGCTCTCCCATATGTCGGCCCTCTCCGAGTTTCCCTGTCCTCCAGACAGCACGATCACAGAGAACATGCTTCTTTGACGACTTACCACGATTGTTTCGTAGACCCGTCACTCCTTTGTTATTAAGCTTTATTGTTTTCTTATTTTCCAGGTATACATATTTATTCTGTGTTGGTCTCCCTGCATTCAAGTTCGTTCGTTCTCACTCTGTCCACGCGCTCTCTCTCTGTAGACATCATTATCTATATACGCATATTCCGCGCATTCTACTGTATTTCGTTGATGGGTACCTTAGATTCGTGTTTGTGGTAATTCACTTGTCGTAGTACTGAGATTTAATGTGAAAAGTGTGAAAGCTGTGTTATATCTTTCGCCACCGCCAAGGATGGCTAGATCGAAACATGATTTTTAAGCGCCCAACTACCACCACCGCACCACCACGATGCCATTCCTAGAGGGTGCCACTAATGTCGACATCAGCAACTCGACATTTCGCGACATCGCTGGAGATGTGTATAGCTTCAGCCGAGAAGGTCCATAGCCAGTTGATCATTCCCCGCGTTATCTCGTGGCTGAGAACAACCTTCTAACAGGGCAAGCGCCTATCGACCAACTCGAAGAGCTCTCCGTGCCCGAAGCCGTTTATGACATGGATACGTCCCGATATTGCCCGGGCACGGGCGAATGGCTGCTAAAGGGGATGCAAGACTGGATGAGAGAAGACGGTGTGCCGATTCTGCTTCTCTCTGGTCCAGCTGGAACCGGAAAGTCGACGGTGGCTCGGACGTTCGTCCACGCGTGCGTTACGCGGGCGAGGTATCCCGTCATCAGCTTCTGCTTCGAGCATGACGATCCCCGGCGTTCGGATTTGAACCGCGTCCTCCCGACGCTTGCTCGACAGCTGCACAGGACGGATTTGCCCGGGTTGAAAGAGGCGATCGACGGTGCTCTCGAGGCCGATCCGTTCATATGGTCGAGGGCGCTGGGAAAGCAGTTTACCGAGTTTGTGATCAGGCCTGTGAGCGAATCCTTTGCAAAGGGCAACCATCATGGGCGGACGTATGTTGTGTTGCTGGATGGCATCGATGCCTGCCGCGATCATGCTGTGCTCAGACAGTTTTTCTCCGATATCAAGCCCGTCATCGCTGATGAGGCGTTCTATAACCGGATCAAAATCATATGCACTGCCAGAGACGTGCCGTCCGTTACTGCGGCGTTTCGCCCGCTTCTGAATTACTATCGACACGTCTCCACCAAGTCGTACGATGCGAGAGGTGATGTTATGAAATACCTGGTTGAAACGGTGAAGAGAGAGAACCCCAACCCGTCTTGGAATTGGGAGGTCATATTCAATTATATCGCGAACAAGGCGGAGGGTAACTTTGGCATCGCGGCGAGAGCGTTCCAAGGCCTCCGGGCCTCGAATGTCCACAGCTCAGACGATATTCAGAGGGTTGTAGACCGCGCTTCTACGAGCCAAGACACTCATTCACTCAATGGCGTTCCTCCCCATCCAAGGCGGCGGGACACTCGAAGTCTCGCTGATCCTTCCCCTCTAACTGGCGTATCTCCACTGACCATCTTGCTTCAGATTCTCCGAAAGAGAGGGGTGAGAGGAATATTATTACATGAACATTTCCTTAGTGTTGATTTTTCCTTTCTGCAGAACAGCGAGCCCGTGAAAGCCGTTGTGAATTCAGGAACGGTCGACTTTATGGCTGATTTGTTAAGCATGAACGACTTTGTCAAGATTCCCTCGCAGCTCAGCGACGTTCAAGACGCTCTTAACCTTATCGAGTTTATCATCTATGTGAGATCAAACAGTCCTCTTGCTCACGCTGATACAAGGCTAAGCTGGCGTTGCCTAGCTTTTGGATAACGAGTTGCTCCACGCAACCACGTTGCGAGATGGGAATCGGAGAGCTAGGCGGCTTTTGATCAAGCTCGGGAAACACGCAAAAAGCGTCCTGCCTCGGTCTCTCTTCCTCAATTCTAATGATATCCAAATGAACTTTGATCATACTATTGGCTATGGGGGGTTTTCTAACGTTTTTGAAGGACAATTCCGCGGTAATCGGGTTGCGTTGAAGAGGATTAATCAAAATACCATCAACGAGGCGAGTGGACACTAGAGTGCGTAGAGTGTATCACTCATCTTTTATTACAGGTGTTCGTGAGGGAAGCGTTAACGTGGAGAACGCTATCAAATGATTTTGTACTGCCCTTCATGGGTGTCTACGAAAGTCCGCAAGGACTTTTATGTCTAGTGTCCCCGTTCATGGAGCACGGTACTTTGAGGGATTGGAGAGATAAACAGAGCCCCAGTGTGGCTGAGGTCGAGCTGCGGGTACGTAACTTGGCTTGTTGTTGTGCAGCAAATGTTGACATTCGCCCGTAAGATCTTGCAAGTAGCAGAAGGCATCCAGTACCTGCATTACGAAGGTGTAATTCATTGTGACCTGCGCGGCGTAAGTACTTTTCAGCGCTGTTTTCAGTCATGACCATCTTATTGTCTGCCCAAGCACAATGTCCTGCTCGATTCTAATCTTCAAGTCAGAATCGCCGACTTTGGTTTGACGAGGGACTCGGACGCTACAGCAACCACGAACATTGCAATGTCTCACGCATTCGCCGCTCCAGAGTTGTTTTCAGGAGATGGAAAGGATGAAGTAGACACTAGACTCAAACGAACGGAAAAGACGGACATTTATGCCTTTGCATGTCTCTATTACGAGGTGAATTGTCCTTGTATCGTTTATGAAGTTGGTCACTAAGCCATGTACATCAAGGTTCATTTTAACCGCTTTCCTTGGAGCTCAAACTACATATATGCCATCAGACGTGTCACAGAGGGAGGTCGTCCTGAGCGACAGCCGAATCCACCGCTGAGAGAAGAAGCATGGGAGTTGATTCAAAAATGCTGGCATCAAGACCCGGGAAAAAGGCCCACTATAAACGACGTCGTAGACACTATGATTTTATGGTCTCCGGAATATAGCTGAATCTATGACGCGACAATTGTAAGGTATGTATGTGTGTCTCCTGCCGTGACCTGCCCAGGTTCAAGACTTTTGAAATGTAGCTGTCTAATTTCGTCGGACGGGGATTGCCGGAATCATTTCCCTACAACTTATCCTTATATAACGCTATGCGGTAATCCCGTGACTCGGAATGAGCCGTGGCGGAGTTGGAATATGAGTAAGTTCTAACAGCATCTCGGACTCCGAATTAGGAGTCCGCTCGACGTGTTTCGGGTTACGATATTATGCCAGCTGAGCCAAACAACCACAAATGCAACTCAAAAATCCTTAGCAATGTTCGACTCAACTAGGACTGCTGAACAACAAAAAAAATAAAGGGTTTTACTTACTGCCTTTTTCGGATAAGTTGGCCCACGCCGGTATTTTCCGAAAAAAACCCACGCGAAATAAAACAATCATAACTCGCCGAAATCTTAGCCAAAATGCATAGAAAGTAGCAGATTATATTCAGATTAATGAGCGGTTCTAAAATATAGTAGTCCGAGTGTAAGAATACCAAATCTCGGAAACAGTCTCCATGGCATGCTGTGATGAATTAGTAGAGCAAACATCCTGCTTCCTTGAATTGACGAACGTCCTCCTGTGCATGCTCCATGATAAATGCAGCAGTCCCTGCATCAATCACCAACCAGTCCTGCAAATCTTTGATGCTGATGATATCGCGCGACAATTGAGTAATGCGCGTGAAACCATTTTGTGCAAGTACTCTTCCCAACTTTCCAAACTCAATTCCCCTTTGATTGCGCATCACGTTACTCTCAAGCATGTCAAACCAGTGCTCAATCTGAAGTGATTCAAGGTCGGGGGTGCGAGAGGTTGAATGTGCACCATGACTTGATGTTGGCGTGACAGTGAAAGGCAGTGGGTTCGATGCGCTGCCAACAGTCTGAGGGTATTGCGCATGCCACGCAGGAGGGAGCATGATGGGAATGGGTATATAGTTGTGATTCCCCATTTGGAAGGGAGCCAAACCAGAAAATTCATCAGATTCTTTGATTGACGGATATGAGTTGATCTTGCATTGCGAAGAAGGAGCCTTGATGGCTTCACATCTACCATTGTATCCCCACCAATCTAGGAATAGGAGGGATCAGCTTACAATGAATTTCTGAGGAACAATGAACTAGTATGTACGCACCACTTGATGTGCCCAGAAGCTGAAGTCCTGTAATGTTAGCTCGAAGCACATCCCATCTGATTCCATGTAACAATATGTGTCTTTTGCCGAACCCTTTGAATGATATTCACACCGCCACCTCTTCTGGAGTTCGCCAATTGTCTTTTGTTGCTTTTCTGTAGTTGTCTCTGATACCCGTGATGCCACATCAGATATTGACTCTTTCTGTGGTAACATGACTTGTCAGTAAGCATGCTGACAATCTGATGAACTTGCTCTACCGATCCTTTCTTCTTCCCTTTACCATCGGAGCAATCAGCCGTTTTCCCGGCCCTCCAATGCTGTTGGATCTTCAAAACAAACAGTGATGTTTTTTGGCGTGTGCTTTGAGACCTTTCCATTCGCAAGGCGCTGGGGGACAAGAAGAGCTCTCATCCGTTCAATGAAGATTTGGAATTCATCTTCATTTTGAATCGATGTTGATGGGGCTTTAGCTTTGTCATTTGATAGTTTATACTGTAGCTGGATGGTCCTTGGGTGTCTGTCAAACCTCTCAGCTATAAGATTGCGAAGATCTGAAAGAGAGATGGAAGATTCGAGGCCAAATGGACTGTAGCTACTGTCTGAATTCTTCACGGTAGCAGGAATCTTGAATGCTGAGAAATATCAGCGATAAACTTCCCATGTCAATGTGTAGTATGTTGTGTACGTACCACAAGTTTCCGGGTCATCATCATCACCGCTATTGATATCTGACTCTGAACCATCATTTCCTTTGCCAGCCCTCTTGCGGGGTGGCTTTTGCCCTGCTCCCTTCTTCACTGGGTGGACAATTGGCTTCTGGCATGGTTCCAAAATTTCTGTGGCATTGGAGTTGTTATCTGATTCTGACTCTGAGTCATTGCTGTGCTGGCCACTATTTGACTTGTCACTATCATCATTCAAGGCTGTATCATGACCTGGGGGTGACCATGTATACATAACTGGTGTAGCTCTCTGACATTGAGAGTCCTGGTCATCATCCATCAATTGAGTTCTGTCGTCATGTTGATCTTCGTCTGATTCTCTAATTGCTTCCAAACCCAAGCTACCATTCCAAGCCTGAGATCCCACTGGGGGGTACTCAATTACTGGGATAGGACCATCTTTGCAGGCACCATGCCAGGTATGTTTCCGGCCTGAAACAGAATGCTGAGACTGAAAATCCCTTGTTTCAGAGTAGCCACATTTTCGACTTGTCCTGGTAGCCGTTTGGGTCTGGGGCTGGGCGGTCACAGTGATGGCAGATGGTGGCGGGAGGCTACGACCACGGGTTGCATGTTGCATCATGGTTGTGCCTTGACTAGGTGGCTTGCTACTAGCAGCGCATTCTGCTTGCATCCCACTGGCTTCACATCTCTTGCATGCTGCATTGTGTCCATTCAAGTGTTCACATTTGAGTTTGCGTGCCCTGCAGTGTTGACAAGCAGTCTGCTTCTTTGTTGCACCCACATCAGTGTCTGCCGGTGGTGAGATATGAGTAGTAAGTTTCCTACATTCTGCTAATAGTCATAGTACTCACCGCTTTGTAGCTCGTTTGCAGCTACTGTCGCTGGCACCACCTTTTTTTTGCGCAGCATGGGAAAGCAAGGGGAGAGCGAGGCAAATTACATACATAACAGTAACGTTGCATGAGGTTGCACAGAACTCCGATACATTCCATTCAAGACTACAGGTCAGGATGTACATATACGCGTAGCTAGTACAAATAATTTCATCAAGGCTAATAACCACAATACTTATACCAACTGTGACAATCTGCAAGAGAAATTGAATACAACGCATCCATCAGACACAAGAAAATCTCCTGATCCCGATAACTCAGTCATTGCCATCCGCACTAAATCACCATTCCATCGGAGGTGAAATTTCATTGCTGAGAATGCAAGCTCAATAGGGTTGAAATCTGGGGAGTACAGAGGGAGAAATTCGCAGCGCATGCCCCTATCAGATATCAGACTTATCTATAATGGATGATTATAATACTGACCTTGCTTCGATCATTTCAAGGATATCCCGGATGTTTGTGAATGCGACAGTTATCCATGATGATAACAGAGTTTGGGGCAGGAAATGGTTGCATATAATCAAGTAGGTGGTTCACAAAGCATTGAAATGTTTCCATACAGTATGAGCCTTCAATAATTTCACAATGCATGATGCCATCATTGTATGAGAGAGCAGGAAGGACGGAAAACCTATGGGTAGTAGAACAAGGAGTCAGTTACCGAAGAAGATTGAAAGGTAGTTGCTTACTGCCACCCACGTACGAAAAAAGCCTTGCGGTGCACCTCTGTTCCACGAACAGACCAAGCCCTCCCTCGATAGGTTGTTTGGCGATCAACAGAGCTCTCGTCAACAAAAACTAGCTGTTCCAGAGTGTAAGTGCTGATTCTGGTTAATTATTCAAGCCGCTTTTCATGTGAGTGCTCAATTGCAATGCGTGAGAGCTATATCAATACACATCAGTTACTCGAACGTCAAAATGAGGGTGTAGTACTGCACTTTCTTCATTGTGAGTCCTCCAGCCTTCAGAGTTCACCAAATTGTTGACCTTGAAACACGGATACCACAGTTCACTGCAAGAAGGTCTCGTAACTCGTCGAGATAAAGGTCAGGAGTCTCTCGAATGGTTGCAAATAGAAATTGGTTGATCAGCAGCTGCAAAATGTGTAAGAAACCGCGCTTACATTGACATCTTCATCACAAAGGACCTGTGACCTTCTTTGCCGCTCCTTTTCCTCATCTGGGATAGTCCCAGTCTCCTCGAAATGCTGCAGTATTCGCTTCACAGTCCTGTGTGATAAACCGGTGTAAATTGAGATATCTTCTTTAGAAAGGAGTGCAGAGAGTCGGACTATGATTCACTGAACGTCACTAGAGGTTTTTTTACCTTTCACCATGAGTGAAGGCGTGTTGCTGTTCTTCGTTGTTGTCACAATAACAATATTCCCACGAAGCCCAGGACCCAAATATCATGATCTCCGAAACATCCAAATATTACACTCGGTCTACTTTAAAGTGAAAGCATAAATTAATCCGAATATAATCCACTACTTTCTATGCATTTTGGCTAAGATTTCGGCGAGTTATGATTGTTTTATTTCGCGTGGGTTTTCTTCGGAAAATTCCGGCGTGGGCCAACTTATCCGAAAAAGGCAGTAACCAGCCGAATCGAGGCATTCTCCGTGATTCACAATTTTATACTTCACCCCTCTTCATCTTTGGGCCACGGGTGTCAGAGGGCTCTTATCCTGCGGACATGGAATCCACACCGGACACGGAGGCAGACAAGCCCACTGACGGGGATGAAAGCGACTGCTCGGTCTTGGGTTCCTGAAACTACGTTCAAGATCAAGATTGGAACTCCCCAAGGCAGGATGACACTCGTAAACGCGGGCGAGAGGGCCGCTGCACACCAATTTAGTCATCGGGTATATACAGCTTCCCGAGTAATTAGAGGAAGATACCTGGACAGATTTCCAGACACCGCTATGCTGTCAATCTTCTCGCTACGTGAGCGCTCCTCTTCTAAGCAGCTTTTCGTTTCGTTTAAACAGTTTCTCCTCAGGTACGGCATTAGGTATTAACCCCGAGTTTGCGCCAAACAGAAGTTAAGCATTGGGTGTGTTTACCAGTAGATATATCCGTTGTCACAAGGTAATGGCACTTGCCCCATCACAACCAAGGCTCCTATTGTGCACTCCTGATATTTCGACACAGGAAGCATCGTGGCCGGGAGGGTCTACCTCACCCCCCATTCCTCAAAAGGTAAGATTAGGTACTTAACCGCGGAGGTTGCCAGAGCCATCTTTGAACGACAGAAGTTCGGCATTGATGATGGAGGATGCATTCATGGCACCGCCTTTGAGCTGTGCAAAAGATGCTGTATATTTTTTTCCCTCATATAGGTGTTGGCTGGGCGCGGTCTCATAAGGGTGGATGTAAGAACGTGGGAGGTTGAAATCCTAAAATAAAGCACCCCGTGGGGTGATGCCGTGGGGTGATGCCGTGCCTTAGCCACAGGCGTAATAATTCTATTCATAATATATCATACGTTTGATGATGCCGACAATGTTATTTTGTCAATGTCTTGTTTCAACATAGCCATTCCTAGCCATTTGCAATTTATCTGCAGTGTTATCTCGTAGGAACGTACTTCGGCGAGGCCGGTATCAATAAGCTCGGAATGTTCCTGGACGGTCATGATATGATCATTCGAGGCTGGGCGTGATGGGGATAGGGTCATGGTCACGCTGCATTTGTTGGATAGCCATGAATGTGCAATGCTTAAGTTAGAGCAAACCGGGCCATGACTGACATACTGACACGAGTTCACTGGTAACTGATGTATATGTTGCCCACATAAGATAAACAGAGTTTAATGAGAAAGGCGTGCATCGCAACGCGCATGTACTAATTGGGTTGGCATCCACGTTTTCCCAAAGGTGACAACCGGACGGATCCAGATAAGGCCTTAGCAATCCCTTGACTCCATTCTATCACCTTGCTTGCGCACGCTGCAGCCAGAAACGCGCTCACAGCAAACGTGACAACGCAAATATCACAGCACTCAGCCATCGCAGTTAGGGCAATCAGCATGTTTGATTTGTCTTGATGTGGTTCGTAGCATATTTGAATATAATGAAAGCGAAGACGTAGTTTGAGAGACTATTGCGGAGGAGAAAACCAAGACTGCGAGGTCGTAAGCAGGGACTGGTAAGACCGGTAAGGACGAACGTGCTATTTTAGCAATGAATAATGAAAGCGGAAGTGCACCGTCTTGGAGAAGTTTTCTATGGCTGCGCGCCCTGCTGTTGCTGCCGTACGTGTTGTGACCAGCCGAATGGAGATCCATATCAATCACCTACGTGCACCTGGATTGCCCATACCATGAACTACGGGACAGCGGTACGAGAGCAACTAAGAGCGACCGGGTTGGCGTAAGTATATGCCGTTCACGTTGCAGGATCCCTGTGTGGCCAAGATCCAACCAAACAACAACCACAATTGGATTCCCTGGTCTTAATATGGCAGGGTGTGTTCCTCAGCTGGAGAGGTTACGATTTGCGGGCGGTGTTCGCCTAGAACAAGAAATACGAGACTTTATTCCATCAACTGCCGTGAATGACCACGAACGCTCACGTTGCGATTGAAAGTTGGCGAAACGGGATAAAGTCGAATGCCACGTCAGCATGAGCCAGTCAACTTATGGTCAAGTTGCGGTCCGAAGAGATACCGACACGCCTTCGGCCGACGCGGAAGGAACAAGTCGAATGACAGTTGATATGTCTCCGGGGTTAAAGATGAGCCATTTTTCAGCGCACCGAAAACAGCCAAAGATAATGAAGTATATTCTATGCAGGTGCTTTCCCTGTCCACAAGGCATACAATGCTAAGAGATCAGAAGCAAACTGAAGTGTTGATAGGGCTTTCATGGTATCACCTAGGTTGCGCCCTTGCATGGGGACGTTTAACGCTGTATTTTTTTACCACGCATGCACGCTGAACCCCTGGTACCCTGCTGCACATGTCCGTCAAAGTACACGAATTTGCGCGGGAGATCCGAATGCGAATTAGACTCGTTTACCCCAAGTGCAGCACACGTACCATAATCCCAATATTTCACGCACCGAGGGAGCGGAAATCCCATGCGACGGGTAGCATTCCAATGATGGGTCTGTTTTTGCATTCCTGAAACCACCCCGAATCAGTGTTTAAATAAACGTGGTGAACAATGCGAATCGGATTGTCAGGGAATACGATCAAGGCAATCCGGTCAGGCCAGGTTTCGAATCGTCACCCGACCTCGACCAATTCTGGCTTGATTGGACCTCCCGGGAGATAGGTTTTTTCCATCCTCAGTCCAGAAAAGGTATAAGTGCTGTAGTCATTCCACTGTAGGGCTGACATATGGGCCAAATTGGATTCTATATACCAGGAGAAAGCACCGGGTCTGCGTCGTGTCTTCAATGGCGCGGATGATTAGTGGACATCGAACAGCACTTCGCGTGCATAAGTCTCTCATGCTCTGCTTGACCCGGGTCGAGAAACTTGAAACGTGATTGGTGGTCCTTGCAAAGCAATTGAAATACACCCATGATGATTGCTCATCGACAGTCAATATCTTTACGAGAGCTAAGATCGACTTTGCGTGACGTGAGTACATGTTATCCGAGATATAAGCTCTCTGTCATTATTGTTTGACTTTGGGGCCAACAGCTTATCGTTATCATCATGTGGACATGGAGGCTGATCGAAAACGTGGGCTTGAGACCTATGCAAACATCCGCACTTGGATTTCCTGACCCCCAATACAACAGGATATTGCTCAACTGGTGATTCACAGACAGGTTCCGATTGCGGGCGCTGTTCCCCCGTACAAGGACAGGATACTTGTTTCCATGAACGACGATGAAGTATTAATTTGCGATTGAAAGTTTTCCAGGCATCGGGTGCCCTGAAGTCGAAACAGGGCAAAAGGGCATACGTGGAATGCTGTCAACTGATGCGTACTCAGCCCGCGAGTGGCCGGAACCGATATTGTCCGGTAGGACGGATCAAGTCGGATGTAATCGTCACTCAGCAGGCGGCGCAAGTTGTACGTCTGGGGTAAGGCTGAGAGAGCAAGTAACTCCGGGGTCTGCACATTGACAATAAGGCTTTTTTGTCCTTCGTGAGTGGTCCTCTAGGTTGCGCCTTGATCGCCACTATGCCAGTGTCCGTCGCGCTTAGGCGTGGACGTGAATGCTGAATCCAAGCTACTCTGTAGCATGCGTATGTGACCTGCGCATGGGCCACTCAAAAGAGAACTGAAGTGAACAAGTCGACTTGGTCCCGTGATCGCGTGATCATCGATCAGCAACGTGACTATTCTCATCCCTACAAGTGGGCGAAGCCGCGAACATAACATGGTGGTGAGTGACCGGGGTATAGCTACGATCGGCCAATAACATATGGAGTCGGTCCAATCATATTGTAGGGATTTGACAGGCATCAATCAGCGGCATTACCCTGAAAACGCGTTGGATGTGTGACCGGACGATGCGAAGGCATTTTGATCTGAGTTGACATTGTCACAGCAAATCCGCACATCTGGGACATATATCGCCAGGGCCCGAAATTCCGAAGGATCGATGACACTGGTTCGGTTCGCAACAATCCTCACACCGTTCTCCACCCCTTGGCCTGTCCACTGCTTGATTCGGGCGACTTGAGACGGAACTCGGCGAATTTCAATTTAGGTTAAAATACCGTCTTGTCGCGTCCCCCTCCCTTGCGAGATTCAAACCCACCCATACTCCGCTTCTCATCAGTCGCCAGCAGCTGCCGTGGTGAATTCGACCTCTCAGCTGGCGACCATGTGGCCAGTACGGGACAGACTTGTGTCCCCCGCTCTTGACTTACAAAGGAGTTCCTCACCAGTTTGGCCTAAGCTTGTCCCTACAGCATTGTGTAGCACTCGTAACCAAGGTGGAAGAAATACCCCATCTCCCCGTCCTACGCACCGCGGAGCTCGTAACGATGAAGGTTTGTCCAATTCACTTCGCGGAAAGCAAGTTTTAGCCACTAATACTGACTGTGGAAAAGGAAGCAAGATCCGTGGAGAGTCTCTTAGTGAGACGTTTGGGGGGAAGGATAGAGGACGCAGACTGGGACCGTACTATGCAGACGTGCCGCAACCTGGCATTGAATACGACCATTCGCCAACTGGTAGGATGTACAGGCGCCCAGGCGCCATGGACCAGAGAGAGTCAGAGATAATGCGCTCGTTGTCTCCCCAAATCACATCATCTCTTTTAGTCAATATCATGCTTATGATCACGCGGTGATAGTTAGTCATCATGTCACCGTAGAACATAGAGCACAGGCACCAACCCGCAGGCTGCCCCATGAATCCGCCCCCAATGGAACTGTCCCGTTGACAAATCTGCACCATGGACGTATGTCAAAAACGGAATACAGCAATCTTAACCCGTCTCTGAGGATTCTTATCTGTATTCTAAGGAAGACGATGAAGGTAGGCGTCCGCTGAATGTCATGAACTCTTACGGATTTCAATAGGACACACCTATGCACAGAACCGTGAATGGGACTACAATGAGGCATTTGGTTACTATTCTTAGCCTCGAAGAGTACGCGCAAACTCTGGAGCAAATATCTAACGATCACGATAAGGCCAATTTACTCGAATTCGCCACTTATGTAAGAGGATTCTTTCATGCAGTCTTTAGTTTGAACGATTGGCTTTTAGATATGGATCAAAGGCTTATTGCGCCGTACAAGGTTACAAGATGCAGATCGTAGAATCCGATGCCTGATTACGAGTCTTGGAGCTGCTGTGACCATTATTCCAGATGTGTTGTGTGTCCATCGTCGGGAAGTGACCCGAGAGATAGAAACGTTCGCCTTTGGGGCAAACGTCAATGTCTATCGTGGCACCTACCGTGACAAGCAAGTCGCTGTAAGGCGACCGCGCCTGCGCGGCTTGAGTGAGGTGAATCCGTTCTTGACCACTTATATATTCACTAACATCTAATTCAAGGACCAATACCGTGAGGTTTTGATCTGGTCGACACTCGCACATAAGAACATCTTGCCTTTTATCGGCGCGTACATTTCAAGCGATGGATATCTGAGTACGATATCCCCGCTCATGGAGAACGGGACATTATTGTCATGGCGTAAGAAATGCGGCCCATCCACGCGGGAAATCGAACAACGCGCAAGTAGCTATCGATCACCTTTCCAGGTTGCGGCTGATTGCTGAATAGCTGCGAGAGGTAGCGGAAGGTTTAAACTATCTCCACAACGAAGGTGTCCTTCACGGTGACCGCATGGGGTAAACATCATTGCTATTTTACTTTCTCGCACATTTGGTCTGATCGAGCCGTCCGTTACAGAATAATGTACTTCTTGATTCCAATTTTCGCGCAAGACTGGCCGACTTTGGACTGTCTCAACACTTGGATGCGGTTGCCTCGGGGACTTCGATATCGGCATGTCATTGTGTTTCTCGGCGCCAGAATTATTCCCTTTCGAAGATAACGCAAAAGTCTGTCGAACGGAAAAGACGGACGTGTTCGCATTTGCCTGCCTTTATTACCAGGTATGCAATGCATCAGTTGGGTTAGAGCTCGTATCCTAAAACGTCTCTCTCTCGTCTTCCTGTAGATCCACTTTGGATGTCGACCGTTTGAGGGGAAGAGTCAATGGACTGTTCCTTACAGGGTCAAGCTAGGCGGTCGGGCCAGGAAGTTGCCAGACCCACCCATGGATGACAGAGCGTGGGCATTGATCAAATCATGCTGGCAGCAAGTGCCTACCCGCCGCCCTACCATGCATATCGTTCTCAAGTCCATGCATTCGTGGCATCTCTCTTGAATTATGATTGATCGACATATTTAAGTGCAAACAGTAACAAGCCGTAGAATCAAATTTTCTCAAATTATAAATCATTCCACAAAAAAAAAAACAAAAAAAAAAAAAAAATTATAAATCATACTAGACAAGCATTTTCACAACTCGCATATGTTCTAATAAACTATTACACAGTAAAATGTACATGTAGGTGTAAGTATATCCAATGACCCTATATCCGATAATATGACTTTGGGCAGGCAGACGCGGTAGCAATAAGATACGATTGTACGTTTTATAAGATAGGTTACCTACATTTGGGCCTTGCCTAGCAAATGATAATGTGTGCACATTTACCTCGCGTAATCATTTTAAGTCGCATTGCCAGAGTCGTTCAGCACGCTTTCCGTATCGACAAAAACTAATAATTAACGCCATACCCGCGATCTCGCGCCAGCAAGACATTCGATCCAGCAAGGCATTTATGAAATGAGCGTGACATCACACGCCCTTTTTCACTACAACGTGCAAGATTATCAATGTTGCAGGGAATAGATTCCGACCATTTTGCCTACCGCGTCAGTGCCTTGACTCGCGTCCTATCGTTGCCTGGACAAGTATCAGCCGACGTGGAATTGTCCTGTAGCACAAACCAATTGGTCCATCGTTCTGCGTGCTCTTCATGACAGCAAGCTGCGCTATACGCACTAAAGCCAAAGATAACGAACTGTATTTTTTGGCAGCAAACAGCATCCAGGTGCGTTCCCTATCCACGAGATATACGTCTAAAAGACCAGAAGTAAACCAACGATGATAAGACTTTTGTGTCGGTGAGGTATCACCTATGTTGGGCCATTTCGTGGGGAACTGCTATCTTGTCCACCACGCTTTGTCGTGCCTAGTACACGAACTTGGCGCGGGATCCGAAGGCGAACCAGGCAACTCCTTAATAATGACTATACCCTTAGCGGCAGTCGAGATCAACATTGCACTGAGCTCCAAAGCGAATGGGCTGCATTCCAATGATGGCCTATAATCGTATTCGTGAAACTACCCAACTCGGTGGTTAGCCATACTATTGCCTGATGCAGGCCATGTTTCGAGTCCATAACCCTCCGATAACCGATCATGGCTCGAATGGACCTGGTCGCGAAACAGGTTCTGCCATCTGCGTCTCCAGTGATGCCATTGAAAACCGGTTTGACCTTCTGGCTGCAGCTCATGGGGAGGATCGCTCCAGGTATTCGGAAAAGGTACAAGTGCTGCTATCGAAGTTATATGAGTACCCAACTGGGTTCAAAACGTTCAGAGAGAGCGGATTTGCGACATTTGTAATTAATTTGGACCAACACTGCCACCGGCGTGCTAAAATCTCAGCCTCTCTTAAATTTCCACACCGAATTCGACCTCCCAGCCGGCGTCGATGCTGCTGTCATGGGAAAGATTTGTATCTGAATGTCAGTTTGGGAAGGGGAGAGAGGAGTAGGCTGAGACTGTAATATGTGCAACCTGGCATTGTATACGACCATTCGCCAACTGGTACGATAAACAGGTGCCGAGATCTCTATGGACCAGAGAGAGCCAGAGATAATACGCTCATTGTCTCCTCCGCCTCAAGAGGGATCACGTCCTCTTTAGTCAGCGTCGTGCTTCAGACCGAATCCAGTCACTGCGCTGAACACAACCGTTTGAAACGGTCCAACGATTAACGACGATGCCATTCATACGAGCATGATATGGACTTCCGCGTCTACGCGGATTTGTATGGTTTGGGAGGCTCACATGGTTCGTAATCCAATTGACCATTGTTATTATGTGGTTGAGAGTGATCTGTCAGGATGCTCGCCGTGATCATATACCGACTATCTCAGGAGCTTTCCGTACCAGAGGCAGCCTGTGATTTGATATATCCAGATACTGTCCTGGACTGGGGGTACCGTTACTGAACGAAATGCAAAGATGGATGGCCGAAAAAGGCATTCCCATATTCCTATTCTCTGGCCCAGCGGACTCTGGAAAACCGATGTTGGCTCGGAAATTTGCTCATACATGCGTCTCCGGGTTCGATCATTTTCAAATATTAACCGCGTTGTCCCATGCTCGCCCAACAACTGGATAGAAAGGATCTGCCAGCACTGAAGCAGACGATTGAAGACGCTCTTAAAGTTGATCCATTCATATCGTCCAGGCCATTGAGCACGTAGTTCATCAAACTCGTCATACGACCTATCAACGAACATTTTTCAAAGCAAGGGAACAATCACAAACGGACTTATCTTATCCTATTGGATGGCATCGGCGCTTGTCAGGATCATGGGGCACTCGAGCAGTTTTTCTCTGATATCAAACCCATTATTTCGAAAGAGGCGTTCTATAACCGAATCAATATCATATACACTAGCAGAATGTGTCAGTTACCGACAAGTCCGAGTCCTACGACGCAGGAGGTGATATTATAAAATACCTTGCTGGAGCAGTCGAAAGATACCATATCCCTACTTGGAATCGGGATTCCATCACAAATTGCATCGCAAGCAAGGCGGCTGGCAACTTCGGCGTTGCTGCGAGAGCGTTACAGGGGCTCCGGGTGGCGGGTAACCGCAGCTCTGCAGAAGATGTCGAAAGGATCATAGACAGTGCTTGACTATAGTCTGAAGCTGAGAAACTTTGCAATACTTCTCTATGCATTATCTCTCGGCTTTTTGTTGCTCTCCGTTATCCAAGAAATAGTGAGAGAAATGGTGCGAAGATTGATTTTCTTTACGCTCACTACTCCTTTAGAGCAACAAGCCAGTCAAAACGCTCTAAACCTCGTCGAGTTTATGATCTATGTGAGACGCAATGTTATCTTGCGGATGTCGACATGACCAAATTGACTTTCCCTAGCTTCTTGACCATGACCTGCTCCGCGAAGCACCATTGCGAGACGGGAACCGAAGAGCCAGATGTCTTTTGATTAAGCTTGGGAAACAGGTACAAAATACACTACCTCGATCTCTCTTTCTCGATGCCAATGCGGTCCAGATGGATGTTGATCCCGTTAGTTACGGAGAATCTGCTCAAGTTAGTTTCGTGGTATTCGAGTCCCATTGAAGAGAATCGATCGTAATTCAATTGACGAAGTGAGCGAACACTAGTAAGAAAAAGCATCATCTAATTTTCATCAAAGACATTCGTAAAGTCTTGACTTGGAGAACGCTATCACATGAATACGTACTGCCTTTCATGGGGCTTTGTGAAAGTCCTCGAGGGATCATGTGTCTAGTATCGCCGTTCCTGGAGCTTGGCACTCTGAGCGATTGGCGAATTAAACAGAAGCCCAGCGCATCTGAGGTAGAGAGGCGTGTGCGCAATTTGACTAACTTGTCGTGCTGCGAATATTGAAATCGACCGGTAGCTCTTGCAAGTAGCCCAGGGTCTCGAATACTTGCATAACAAGGGCGTGATTCATTGTGACTTGCCTTTCAGCGCGGCCGTCGTGACATATCCAGTGGTCCACCTTATTGTCCAACTCAGTCCAATGTACTGCTTGACTCTGATCTTCAAGTCAGAATTTTTGGCTTCATAAAGACGACCGCAACCACGACCAATGCAATGTCTCACGTATTTGCCGCTCCAGAATTGTTTTCACGGATAAGTTAGATGTTGGATACCAACACACAGATAAGGCTGACATTGATACCTTTGCCTGTCTCTTTTACGAGGTGGGTTGTGGTCATTCCTAAAATTAGTTACTGACCCAGATGCGTAGATCGCTCGTCTAATAATGGTTCCCATTATCGCGTAGCTGAGAACGACATGTCAGAGCAAGTACATGACATATATTCAGACCAACTCGAAGAACTATCCTTACCTGAGGCAATTCACGACTTGGACATGTCTGGATATTGTCCCGATACACGCAGGCCATTGTTGAAGGACGCGCAGAGATAGAGAACCGAAGAGAACGTGCCAATGCTACTACTCTCCGGTCCTGCACAGAAAGTCGACGTTCGCGCGGAGATTTATGTATCTCTGCGTGAAAGATAATATCCCAGTAATCAGTTTCTGCTTCGAATATGGTCATCCACAACGCTCAGACATCCATCGAGTTTTCCCGACCCTCGCCCATCCACTACATAGAACTGGACTGCCTGGTTGAAAGAGGTCATCGAGCATGCCCTTAAAGCTGTTCATATGGTCCAAGCCGCAGTTCAGCGAACTCTCGTCCGACCAATAAGCAATCTGTTTGCCAAGAGCAACAATCTTATATCATTGTGCTGGATGGCACCGATGCTTGCCAGGATCAAGGGATGCTCAAACAGTTTTTCTCCGATGTCAAACCCATTATTGCTAACGAGGCGTTCTACAACCGATTCAAGATCATATGCACCGGCAGAGATGTACTACAGCCTTCCGCCCTCTGGTGAATTACTATCGACATGTCTCTACCAAGTACAAGTCCTACGATGCAAGAGGTGATATCTCACCGAAGCGGTACAGAGAAGAAGCTCTGACCCTTCTCTGGATTGGAAAGCCATCATCTGTGACATCGCGAGCAAGGCGGCTGGTGATTTTTTCATTGCTGCAAGTGCGTTATACATAGGGACTCCATGACTCTAATCCATCCTGAGGATATTCAAGAAATTTTAAATCGTGCTTTTACTCAAACCCATTCGCTCAACCATGTGACTGCCCACCAGAGGCTGAAAGACTGTCTTTCCAATCCTACTCCTCCAGTTGGCGCAATTTCGCTTACCATTTTGCTCTGGATTCTCCGAGAAAAGGTAGTGAGAGAAGTAACACGAAAATTGATTTTCTTCACTGATTGCCTTCCTATAGCACAACGACGTCAATGCCATTGTGGATTCGGGAACAATCGGGCTTTTGGCTGACTGACATACTGAGCCTGGACGACTTTGCCAAGATGCCCTCTCAACTCAGTGACGTCCAGGACGCTCTGAACATCGTCGATTTTATCATTCATGTAAGCAAAGTCATTTGAATCATGCCGACATAGTGAGGTTTGACCTTGCCAGATGCTGAGTAATGACATATTCCTCGAAGCGCCAGTGCGAGACGGAATCGAAGAGCCAGACGTCTTTTATTAAAGCTCGGAAGACGGGTGAAAAGCACACTGCCTTTTTCTCTCTTTCTCGACTCCAATGGACATTAACTGTATTATTGCTTATGGAGGGTTCAGTCAAATTTCTGAAGGGCGCTTTCGTGGCATTAGGGTCGCAATGAAGAAGGTCTTGGGTAATTCGATTGACGAGGCGAGTGGACACAATGGCCATCTGATTTTCATCAAAGGCATTCGTGAGAGAAGCTTTAACATGGAAGACGCTATCACATAAATTCCTCTCGCCTTTTAACAAGGTCCTCCTGGGATTATATGCCTAGTATCGCCGCTCATGGAGCATGGCACACTGAGCGATTGGAGAATTAATCAGCAACTACCCGGCGTGTCTGACGTTGAGAAGCATGTACCATCTGGCTAACTGTTGTTGTGGTATTAATATTGTCATCCACTGGTAGATCCTGCAAGTCGCAGAGGGTGTCCATCTTATCGTTCGACTTAGGCCAACGTTCTGCTTGATGAGGATCTTCAGGTCAGAATCGCGGGCTTGGCTTGACAAGAGACTCGAACGCTACCTCAACCACGACCCAGATAATTTCTCCCTTATTTACCGCTCCAGAACTGTTCATACGCGATGGCACAGATCAACACATTACACTTAAGCGAACGGAGAAGACGGACATTTATGCTTTTGCCTGTCTTTATTACGAGGTGAGCTATTACGCACTATTCATAAAATCGGTCACCGATTCATGTGCATAAAGGTCGGTATACCAATCATGAATTTGCCTCTTTCTATGTCAACAGGGACGACGTCCAAAACGGCAGGCCGAACCGCCAATGAGACAAGAAGTTTGGGAATTAATTCAAAAGTGTTGGGATCAAGACCCAGGCAAGTGACCGATCGCCACCAGCGTTGTTGAGACAATGGCTTTATGGCACCCGAGGTGCTAGGGGCATTTTTCGAGCTCTGAGGTTGCCTCACTTCTGGTTTGGCCCCCTATACCTGCACGGCCGTTTATATATGCCCCTTCCTTCGGGATCGTTCAATTGGCGTCAAGTTACGCACATACTTCTAGAATGACTTCCCGTTTAGGCCCCTCGATACTCACACGGTCGTTTATGTATGACTCTTCCGGTTGTTCGGGATCCCGTGTGAGCGAGGCTGGTTCAACCAGCGTCGAGTTATACTCATATTTCTAGAATGACTCAATATATTTATGTTCCATGTGGCGCCTTGACAGAAGTTCTGTAACGGCTGACAAGCATCAACAATAATTCATTCAACACTGTTGGTCAAAGGTATAGGAACAGAATAGTTATTCCTGGTAACTTTGAGCGATAATTACGCCACCGCATTACCATGACAGTTATTCTCGAAGGACAGCTGCACTCCTGGTTATTTGAAAATACAAAACGGATATTTATTTGCTCGCGTGTCTATTGCGGGGTGCAGATATAATCAAGCTGACGACCTCTGTCTCCCTTGATTTGCATCAGATCGACCGAGCCAGAAATCAAAGCCGTCCTTGCGTACCTATTTGACATCGATATCCCGACGCTGATGCGTAGATCTCACCGAACATCGCGATCGTCAGTGTAGCACGATCGTCTGCATCTGCACCAGCGATCGGATATCTCTTCCGCGGCAATTTTAGGCCAAGGCACCAGTCTGTGTGCTTTCATATTATCGCCAATCGATGATCGATGAACATCAATGAACTCTAGCCTCGTCCCACGTCCCCGGGTATAAAAGATCGCCGATTGGGACCGAAACATGTCTCTTTTGGCACACGTTCGTAGAACTGGTACATGAGCTGTCATGGCTTCCATACGGAGGGTGTCTCCACATGTTTAAATTGAATGCAAGTTTGCGCGATCCCCGTAGGTGAGGCACCAGGGCTAATAGTATTTACTGCGTATCAGGTTACCTTCTGAACCTTAGTTATACACGACGGGACGGTCAGATTCTGCGATCTGGTATATTTTTCCCTTTTAAGTTCTTGTTAAGGGGAGCCAACTTTTCTCTCGTTCTACGAGAGGTAATATTGGTCATTTCGGCTGGCGCTTTCCAATAATGGATTGCAAATCTAACCTTTTAGTGCTTGTTACCGAACGTGGATGGATGATAGCGCCGGAGGCGAAGTCAACCAAAGCTGATCTTACAGATTACATCATGATAATGGTGTCAGCGTTAACATGTTCGATCGTGAGCAGAAACTGGACGATGGATTGGCATTCGAGCGACGGATGACTTCTGGGCCAAATACGCAAATTTTAAAATAACATGGGTTTATCGGAACACGAGAATCAGTGAAATGACTATAAAGTATAAAGTAGAGAGCTTACGAGATGGATGGCAGGAAGCACGAAATGACGCCACCAATTCAATGCTGAGTGCGGTGGACACTCCTGCCATTAGATGTTACCGCATATCGATAAATGAGTATATGTACCGGCAACGAAAATGTAAAGCCGCAGATACGTAGCCGCATGTTATATGCCTGATTTCGTCAGGATCCCTCAATCGGACGGAGATTCGACCACATCGGACCGCGGAGGGTGGTGCAAATGACGGGACATATGATGTGATGATTGAATTGCAGGAGGACTGGAAGAATATGTTTGGCATTGGGCTCAGGCATTCACCTGAATGTTCTTGATTTCTTTCTGATTTTCAGCGTGGATTACCAACATGAGGTGCACCGTGTCAAGCCATCTTTGTCAGGGCTTCATTTCGGCTCAAGAAGCGCAACCGAGATTGGTAGGATTGAAGGGGCGCGCTGAAGGGATGCACTGTGCACGTAAGGTTTAGTTCAGATGATCAGGATTCAGTCCGCATGGTCGGTGCCCACTTACCAAACAAGCAATGGATTAAAAACGCGGCGAACTCAAGTCTCTGTTGGCGAGAACTAGAGACTTTGGAGATAATTGTGTCTCATTTCTCCTTAAGGGACCCCCCACGCGTCTAGACATGCTAGATATGGAGTCGACGAATCTCCGTCATCTAACCACTTTTGCCGCAAGGTGCCTTGGTAGTTTCAAGATCGCGAAACTCTGATGGGCTTTGTGAGCACAGTTTGCGTGATCAGGACGAGAATTGACGCTATCTGGGCGTTGTAGAAGCGTTGAGGGGCATCCAGCGGTGAGAATTCCAACACGCGAGCCGGAGCGAGATCATTATCACGTGTTTACCTGCCCTACAGTCGACGCGACGCGGTCCGCGACACCGCAACGCAGTTACCTTGGAGACTTGTATGTCTTGTTCTTTATTATACTTTCCAAACTATAGCTACCAGGCAATGGAATCTGTCATGGTCGCTAAGGCTCCCGTCAACGTAGACATCCCGACGCGAATGTAGACCATGTGGCCATCCGAGGTGCTCTTTGAACATACAATTATTGTACTCGGCTTTTGCACTACACCTATTATAGCACTGTCGTGCAAGGCAACTGCGTCTGGTGAGTGCCTAAAATTTATTTTGACGTCTCAACGATCATCATTGCACTTACGGGCCATCGCATTCCTGGCTTTCCAGTTGTCATAACACTTTCCGAGTAGTAACTGGCGGCAGAGAATTATTTTTCGAGCGTTTTCTGGTAAGACTATAATTAGGTTTACCGAGACTTTTGACTTAGAGCCGTCGTTTCGCCTAGTTCATCGACAGTTTGATGCCACGCGGTAGTTGTGGGCGTCGGTATTATTCGATGTGAAATCTAAAGTAGTGAAGAAAGCTGCAATTAATCGAATGACGATGGTTTACGTCCTTTAGCGGGTGACTCTCCGAGTTTGAAGGGCGTCTCAAGCTCCTTAATCGCGAGATTGTGGGCTCAACGTCCCCCAGCTGACTTGATGCTCTAATCCTGGAAGGCCTTCTAAAGCACCGTCAGCGCGTGTTGCTTAGCCCCTGTCATATATAAAACCTGCTTGTATCGCTCGGCTTATCCTCGCCTCCCCTTCATCTTTTCTCCCTTACATTCGGCTCTCGTGTCCTGTCTTCTCGCGCACAAGAACACGACAACAGCCTATCACTTCTTCTTTTGCACTTGGATCGTACTGCTGGCGTCGTTCCTATGCTGGTTTTCGCGGATTCCGCTCTCATTTCCCGTTGTCGATGATTTGGATTTTCACAAACACTAACTTCCTATTTGGATTGGTGACGCTCTCTATCCGGCTCGATATGTGATCCATTACCATGGCTTAACGGGAAAAGCGCATTGTCATTGGTTACCGGCTCCGAAAGCCCGTCAATGTGACATTGGTTACTACTCGTCGTCGCCGACGTCTGATTCGATCTCAAGCAACAACGAAGGCAACTCCCAGCTACGACACACGGTATTTTGCATTCCTCACGTTAATCACTGGAACTCTAGAAGGCTGGACCCCATCTATAGCTCCCAAGCCCAGCCACGAAATGCAAACTCAGCGTCGCACACCAATTCGGGCCCTGCGATGATTATCTGGATCTCTGCCCCCCCCTCCCCTAGCCCACGTTTTATACACGCCCCCCGAGGGACATCTCTCGCACATCCGCATTCATATAGATAGCTCTCCCGCCAGCCATCCACATGCAGTGCACGCCTGGAAGCTAAATTATGTGCAATTACCTCATTTTAGGATCCCAAACTTTTTCGTTCACACGGTGCGCTTTTCTCATGTCGTCCTAAAAAGGGAATCTTACATGTCCGCCGCGTATCTTATCGTTCCGCACTAAAGCCACTTCTGATTGGGCGTTCGACTATGGAATTAGGTTATATTATTCTCCCGCCTTATTGTTTTTGCGTCGCTTCTCGGGTGCGTGGAAATTGGTTCACCAAAAATATCCAATAAGCAAGTGTTATGTACAAGCGTTAGCAACAACTGAGGCTGAGTAGAGAGGACTACAACAACTACAATGACGCAGGGGGTATATGGAGTTCGTGATGGTATGTATGGATAAGACAACAACAGTTCGTGATCAAACAACAGAAGGTACGTCGCAGAGATTCAAGTACAAGACGTGATATGCATGAGGGACCCGAGATATACCGCCATCTAGACGCGATCACGTCGGGTTATGAGGAGGTGCGGAAGCTAGGAGTACATGTGTGAACAGAATATACAAGATGCCCCCGTGTATTTGACCAGGAAGAGAACAGAATAAAGATACCTGACCGTTTTGGGATGAATGGCGAGCGCGACTATGCAAGAAATCCTCGGAAAAGTACAGAGGTAACCAAGACATTCATCATTCGGGTGTTGACGCACAGCGCCGCGTTCCGACACTCAGAAACCGTGTCCAGCCATCATTTCTTCAAACAAGAGGAGGTTGTTCATATGACGGCCATCTGAGTCGAACTGCGGTCCATCGAGAGCTTGTGTAAAGTCCTGTCCAAATACGAGTCCCGAGGCGGTGTTGAAACCGATGTCATCTGGGCACTTGGGCAATTCGAGCTCGACTGGTGGTATAGCTCTCAAATCAAAGTCGTCGTTCGTCAAAAGCGCGTCGCCGCTCGAGGCCCAAAGATCGTTTGATTCCCAGTGAAAGCCTCCAATGTCCGTCTGCTGCGAGAAGTGGAAGTCGGCGGGGAGGTTCAGCGCCAACTGCGTATCAGACGTATGGTTCGCTTCCACGGGTGGGCGTTCGCTGGTGGATGGCATGGGAAGCTGTGCAAACGAGTTGGCAAGGACAGCCGAGGTAGGCGAGAACGGACTAGAGTCAGGGGATGAAGAACTTGGGGACCCGAGCGGGGGCATGGACGAGGCAGGTGACACAATTTGGGAGCCCGGAACCAAGAAGTTGTCATGCGGCATGGTTAGCATGAGCTGCGGCTGTTCGCGTAAAGTCGGCTGGCCAGGTATAGTATACAAATTGCGTAAGTATTCATTTGTCTGGATAAGATCGATCAGCGACCCTGTCTGGTGGGAAAGATGGAGCTTACCGTTAGTGCGTCGAATTGACCCGCCTGAGAGAAGGGCTGGGGTGGTACCATTAGATTCTCGTTCGGGAAGCACGCCGTTAAATCCTCGAGACCGGCAAGCGATGAGCGCCGGCTGATCATAGGGAGCAGCGACGGTGATGTCGGGCATGAGGGCGTCATGTGATATACATTGGGTATTTGAATTGACTGATAGGGCGGAGGGGTGGGTGCAGATGCGGAGCGGCCGTGATGGCTCAGCCTCGCCATGGGAAGGACGAACGAGAGACTCTCCGTGTCGGTCTCTTGCTCATTGTCGGGACGGCGGTTCTTGACTGTCTTCTTGGATTTGGCTTTATCTTTGGAACGCTGTGGCCTGTAAACGTAGTTCGGGTACATCTGCTCATGCTCCTTCTTCTTCTCCTTCGCCAAATGCTCCCAGTACTGCCTTTCCTCCGGGGACAGGCTCTTCCACTGCTGACTGATGGTTTTCGAGAGATCCGCTTGGCGCTGCTTTTTCATGGGTGCATCGGAAGCGCCCTCCTCCTGCTGTCGGTCCTCACAGCATTTGCGCCGGAACAAGATGAATGCATTCTCCGGTCGTTTGATGTAGTCCTCGTCTCCTTTCCTGGGCCGACGCTCAACGTCGCTCGAAGAAGACTTTCGACGCTTGTGTTGTTGGACTTGCGATAAGGGGTTTGGCGAACAAGGTCGTAGTGATGATTCTGGGGATTGAGTGCGTGGGATTGTAGATAGTATACAGGTAGGGAGCGAACGTAGGTCGGGTTCAAAAGGGGAGTGCGAAGGTGAAGAATAAGGACTGTCCAAAGCAGGCTGTGAAGCAGGGAACGTGAAGGCGCGAGGAGTCGGGGAGATGATGGCAAGGGTTGGGGGGTGCGGCGCATCCGTGGTCACCTCAAGTGCTGCAAGGGGCGTGTCAGCGGCAACGGCCGCAATAAAGTAAGGGAAGACTTACACCTGGGCTGGGTGTCGCGAGTACGAAGGGCAGGCATGATTGATGTTGTGGGTTGGTGGTACAAAGGTAAGCGGAGGGGAGAGGTGGAAGGAGCTCCTACGCGCAGTGAGAGAGAAAGAAAAGAATGAGTTGTCGCAAGGACGGCTTATGTTTTTCTCTGTCTCTCTTGGTCGAGAACAATTGCACGGGGCGGGGCACGAAGCGAGACAATACGGGATATGGTTTTATAGGATTTTGATTCTAGAAGTTCCCTGACCGATGGGAGGTGAATTCATTGCGAGTCAAATGCGGCAATGGACGAGGCCAGATCTCGATAAGTTGAAAGTCCTGTTGCAACTGTTTGGCACAGCAATGGAGGCCTTTATTGTCCTCGCCGATTTTCCAGATCTTTTGGTATCCCCGCACGGACTGCCCGGTACGAAATATTCCTGGTCTGCGTCAATTGTTGCCGCTCTCATACTACTGCTCGATGACCCACGTAATTTCGCCCCTTCCGGAAATATGCCTGACCTCCTCGCTGACGCCCCGCGGACGTCTCCGCCAACAGCGGCGGCGGCGACCTGGACGGGTCATCACGTTAACCATCCGAGTGTCGGACTCTCTCCTACATACTTCCGCCCATTGTCTGCAAATAAATAACGTATCAAACATCCGACGGTGCAACGCCCGCCGGGATGTGTCGCCACCACGCCTGCGTACGCTGGTCTGCAGTACGTGATGGACGTCAGTCCGTGTGACCCAATCACCAAACGACGCCAGCTCCCGAATTGGGTTCATGCTGCCCTTTCATCTTCCCTTATTCGGCACCACGGCCCAATCGCACTTCCCAAATCACAAACTCTCATCGTGATCCTGCTCATCCTTTCCTCGATTGGCGACGACCATGGAAATTACGACATAAATCATATCTGCTGGTGACCTTTTTTTTTTCATATTAATCCTTTCGACATCAAATATTATCCCACTGGAGACATACCACATCAATCTAATACACCCCTCTATGCTCCGAGAATGGTGGCTCAGTTAAATGTATTTAGACCCTCCCATCTATACATGACCTCGTATTAGTAAGAACGTCGCTCCCTGCTCAGTTCTCGTCATTTATACTCATATCCTATACTTACTTGACGGATTCGTACGGAATCAAGGCACACGTGGTGACGACCAGTTGGACGTCGATGACCCAGCCACAGTGTCGGCCGTGGGCCGTAATTGCCGCACCATCAGCGCCATCATAACTGCGATAACGCCTTCCCCGAGAGTGTCACGCATACTCAATGTCCCGTGGAAGAGCCAATGTCTTTCGGTATTTACCAATGATGCAACCAATATTCCCTTCAAAGGCGTTAGCACCATATTGCGCTATGACGTCTATCCAGCCGGGCCCTCTCGACCTTCATCTAACACGTTTGAGTAAGTGTCACATTAGATGATCGGCGATATTTGCCACGCTTCACATTTAGCTGCCTCATTGTTTGCCATTTTAAGCAGCACACGAGTCAGGATCCATAAGATTAAGATTTCAGAGCGAGAATGTGTACATTTTAAGCGACCGTTTCCAAGGATCAGTGTCAATATCTTGTTCGATCACACGAGATTAAGTGGCCTTCGTGAGCCCGTCGCCCCATCATGTTCCCAAGTGAGTAGAGCAGGAATACGAATTTACCCGGCTTGACGGCTCCTTGCTTTGACTACCGGGCTGTGTGAGAGTGAAGCCCTCAATTCACGTGCGAAAGCCTGCTCTCGGGCTAGGTACACGGAGCTCAACTACGCTGGGCTCTCCGGAACACACTGTTGCGTTCATTTACACAGGGATGACTGCGGTAACACTGACTTCCGCTTCACCGGGGATTTGAACGGCAAAGAGTGTCCGACATGACGTCGATAACGACACGCGCGAGAAATCAATCGAGTGAACAATGGCGTGACAGGAATAATTCCAGGCCCAACCGTTCACAGGCCAGAGGATGTGCCATTGTCGAGTAGACTGTCTCTCATTCACGAGAAAGTTGATCGGATTCTATGTGTCTTGGCGGTGAGTCAGAGCGAGAGAAGATAAGTATAACTCACGGAAGATCGCGGGAATGCCAACATCCTAACCAGGACTGTTCTTTCAAAACGATTGCGGCATGCTGACGCTTCAGGTCCACATGCACATCCAGAAGACTCGGTCCACATGTGCATTGTCCTCATGGGACCGAGGGAAATAGGCTTCAACGTTTAGTCGGTAAGTAGTGCATTTCTGGCGCGAGAATGTAGCGCTCTTCTATTTTAGGTGCGCCAGAGACTTTATGGAGATATGAGAATTCATTTACCGTACAGTCGGGGGCACGGGGAGTCGGGGAGACCAAGTCGGGTCTTTTTTCTTCATTCCTGACTAAACACTTTCTTAGACATATTCTGCAGGGTGCGGATGGTCTGACACTGGAAAAACTCATTTCCGGTTAACCACTACAGGGTAGCAGGATGTTGGTACGACCCTTTGTACCTCATGACATGCGAATTGGTAAGTCACTACCGGTGCTGCTATTTGATCTGTGTATGTCCTATTACGCGGCGCAGACTCGGTCGCGCAACCATGAGATTGACTCATTGACAGCGTCACCTGGCGCTGAACGTTGGGAGGAACGTGCATGACGCGTGTTGTTGGTGTTGGCGGGAATGACGTAAGAACGCGCACTGCCATGGCGAACACTGTCAAGAGGACTCGCCCTCGCGATTCACTTTCACGAATCGCCGAGCCTTCTGAATCGCCACACAAAGCCAAAAAGCTCAAGCTACAGGCCTCGTATACTCTGGAATCGCCCTTTCCGCACTTCACTCGCCCGACCTCAGACGAAGCCCGCGAGGTGTTCAACATCCTTTCCAAAGCCCACTCTCCCGATAGCGCCATTTCCCGTAACCGACCACCTGCTTCTGTCAACTCGGCCCAGTCGTGTGGAGACGTGCCAAACGTCATCGAGGCCCTCATTGGCACCATTCTTTCACAAAATACTTCGGGCAAGAACAGTTCAGCTGCTAAAGCAAATCTGGATGCCAAGTTTGGTCGAAACAACTTTGCCGCCATGGCCGCCGCACAGCGGGAGGAGGTCGTCGATGCCATCAGAAATGGAGGGCTAGCGAACAAGAAAGCCGCTACGATTCAAGCCATATTACGTTCCGTCAAAGAGAAGCACGGGGAGTATTCGTTGCAGCATCTGGGAGTGGCTGACGCCGAGAGTGGCCGTGTCTTGTCCAACGACGAGGTGATGCAAGAACTGATGTCCTACGGCGGTGTCGGGCCCAAAACGGCGTCGTGCGTGCTTCTGTTTTGCTTGGGAAGGGATTCGTTCGCGGTCGATACGCATGTCTACCGGCTAAGCAGGCTCCTGGGATGGGTGCCTGAAAAGGCCGATCGGGTTTTGGCGCAGGCACACCTGGACATTCGTATTCCCAACGAACTCAAGTACAGTTTGCATGTTCTCATGATACAACACGGCAGGTCATGCAAGGGGTGCAGGAAATCAGGTGATGGAGATTGCTTACTAAAGACGTATTTGAAAAGGAGGTCGTATCAAGAAGTGGAGGGGGGCGGGAAGCAAATTACCAATTAATATTTCACATGCAAGTATTTTACATCGTTTAGCGTCTTTTGATTTCTGAGACAAAGCGCCAGGGTTTTGAACGTAGAGGTGTATATTGCGCCTTTGGGCCTGCGGTGGCTGATCATAAAAGGCAATTTACGATCCACGGCGGGATCTCACGATCTGATCATTTACGCCACGAGGCTCCCAAGTCTATTTTTAGTGGCAGTGACGAATTCAGGAACTCATCCCTCAAGATCCCGACGATGCTTCCGCTTTGACGTTTCGATGCGCATGCGCATCCCAATATCAAATTCTAAGATTATAGGCGGTGGCTGCGCACAAAATGGTTAAATGAAGACGAATGTTGGCACATACGCCCACCGTACCGCGAATGGTATGGCAGTTTTCAGTTAAGCTCGCATCAGTGCTCGACGTTTAGTTGCCGCTGGCAGCGATGGCACACACATGCAGAGACGACAGGCAACTCCGGTATCCCTTACCACACACAAGCTTTGGCGTCTGATGTCCTGTTGACCCTCGAGGTACAGTGATTCGTTGGCCACCATTCTTCCCTGACGCATCCGGCGTGGTGATTTTGATAGATGAGCACGAGTAGTTAGCCTGATGGTGGCGATGACGATGTACATCTGCCGGGTCAGTATTGTTGTCGCCACCAAGGGGATAGATGACCCTTGTTTTCATTTTACCATATACATATGTCGGGGTACGTGGCCACCGTTTGATTATTAAGATCATGGCTGATCATTTAGCGTGGAATTGAGCTCGTACATTGGTGATTGATTATCTGGGGCTGTGATAACGATAACGCCTCCCAAAAGGATGATTATTCCATGGCAAGCGCATCGTGGGTGCATGTGATTGTGGCTGGACACATGCTCGTGCTTTGACCGCTTCTCATTCATTTGGAACTAGAAAACGCGCCAGGCACTCGGAATCTGTTAGATGCTCGTTTTTTCCATTGGTGGCTATCAGTTGGAAACGAAACAGAAGGATCGTGCGGGCGATCACACGTGTGCGAATTGTCAATCGTTTCAACTGTCACGAAGCTGCCTAACGACGTATGGATCTTCGGCGCGACCAGCGACCAGTATAGAGGTCTGCATTTCGTGTCACACCTGCTATTCTTGGAATACCTCTCGTTTCTACCCGTCTCGAAATTCAAACTTCCAAATGCACCATGCTTCTTTGATCAGAATGTACTAATAATGTCCAAGTGTATAATGTCCAAGTATGTGCTGCGATGCGTACCACATAAAATGATGAAAATGCAATGGGCCATTTATTAATGGGCGCTCTAAGACGCGGACAGTCGGGACCTCTCATAAACCCCGTTCGATACACTTTGCCACTATCCTTGAACGGTATTCCCGTTTCACACGGGCTTGAGCGACGGACACACGAGGACAGGATTGGACTGATTGACCAATGATTCTAATGAGGGACATACTCATCTGGTCCCCTTTTGGAGTGATTAGACTAATGGCTGAAGTTTTGCGAATGTCTTGATTGGGTATTAGCCGCCCGCTCTTTATCGTAAACTTAGGACCGTTATCCGTTGAATCGTAAAAAGCCGATCGACACGGGAATTCCGGACTGCTCAAAGGAGCAGAGGCTCAATACAGCTACGTGACATGGCAGGTAACCATGACAAGAACCCTGGCTGTAGGTGTACTAACCGAGTACTAGAGTTCCTATGTTCGGGCACCGCGCTGCGCAAATGCTGAGAATGACATCATGAGTCAAGTATCACCTGGTTTCTGAGCGCTGATGCCAATCGCCTATCCATACATATTCCACGAAATCGGAACAAGGATGTTGTCATGATGGATATACCAACCCTCTGCGGGATCCAACTCCGACATAGCGTCTGTCTCACGTCAACCGAGAGACCGATGGGCTGTGGGCCAAGCGTAACATGTCGTTAACGTTGAACGTTTCAATGGACGAGGGCTGCTCGGTTGGACGGAACTTGGCAAAAACTCAGACTATGATGTCATCAGGCAAGGAAGCGTTTAGGTCGGCATCTGAAAGGACCGTGATTACGGCGCGGTACATAAATTGAGTAATAATCCTTCGGGTTTCCCATGAAAGCCTAGCGAGAACGTGATGAGTCTGCGATCCGTCATTTAACGGAGCGAACAAAGCAAGGAGCAAAGAGGGCAACGGGCAAAAAGCGGAAGGGAGCGTTACAGCCATGTGGAGGGGGGGGATCCGTTGCTGTGCTGTGCTGCGGTGCATATCCAGTTGGACGCGGCATCCGTTTGATACCTCGCAGCCCTGAAAGACGCCATACCATGTTGTTCTGGCCCCGTGAGGGGAAGGACTTGGAATATGAAGCTGGGAAACGGAGTTTGTACGTGTATCCATACTGAAAAGCGTTACATTACATGATATGGTTGCTGATATCGATAAGAGAGAGAAAATGCAGACAATTCTTTTTTTGGAGCTCGTCATGTGAGATGGGTGTTGTGGTTGCGGAAAAGTTTGAGGCGCTGTGCCTAGGAAGCGCGCGGCGTTGGCCATTTCACGGGGCAAAGATAGGCAGCCGTAGGCACTCAATTCCCTATGAGAGGTGAGACGTGGAAGGCTAGGGTCCGGCCGCGGAGAGAAGGAGGCGACCAGCAGCCTGGCGCGCCGGTGCCATTTTCGCACGTCCATCATTGATATGACAGATCTTGTTCACGAGGTCGAAAAAAGGCATGTGAGACCCGGGGCTGTGGATGTCGTAGGCAAGAAAGGAAAGTGCTTCACGACACAGCGGATAGTTCGTACCGATCTGTTCCGGAAGGCATCTGATTGAGTTAGAGGTACTGGGCTGATGACCGAGTTAGGCAGCTCCTGACGGCAAAGCGCGGTGTCTGCAACGCCAAGTCATGTAATTTCTCATCACCATCCATAGTCCATTTGTCGTCGGTGTTTGAGTGGAAGAGTGCAGTTTCGGTACTGAGTCCGCGCCTCCACTTTAGGGTCGGTCGTTCGCTGCATCGTGGCCGCCTCTTACGAAAAGCCGAGCAGCCTCGAGGCGAACACGTATTCACCTCCTCCAACATCTTCTCGCCCGCGTTTCGCTCGACAGTCTTGCCTGTTATACGTACAGTCTGCGTTCAACTCTTCACCTTGACTCATCTTGGATCTGGCTTCTGGGAACTTGCCGACGCTTGATCTACATTTTCTGCCTGTCAATCGCCGACATTGTTCTATAGAAAGAGGGCTCAATCGTGCCTCGTTTTTTCTTGTGAGCCACTCGTCTTGACTCCTGGTATGCCCTCATGCACTATACTTGCAGCGTTTGCGTCCGAGGAAAAATTTCCGCTTTTCTCGTCGTGCGGCTGAAACTCCATTGCGCTCTGTCATTCCATGGGGATGCATATTTTCTGATTTCTCAGGACTTTCCCTGTTCTCCGTGCCCTCATTCTTTCGGACAAGGTTCCATGGGGCCAGGTTATAAATTGTTTACACAAGGAACTCGCCCTTTTCGTGGCACGCTTCTGCTTCCAACAAACTGCTAATCGGTCCTCCGGCATTGCATATGGGGTAACTCGCTTCGCACTCTATCCCCTTCGATAGTTAGCGTGGATCTTTACCCTATTTTTCTTCGTGACAGTGCTGGGAACGATGGAAGGCTCTTGAACTGTGGCTTATCCCATATGCCTCTCCTGATTCTTCATCAAACTCTATGAATATGCTCTTCCTACAGGTCTTTACAAATTTCCATTTCCATTCACTCTTACTCGGCGTTCTCATTGGATGTGAGATGTTGCTTGTTTCAGCAGTCTCAAGGGAATGCCCATATTTGGAAATCAGCAAACCCGCGAAACCCTCGGATCTTTTTGTGCTCAAGTCCTCATTTTATGGGAGATGCGACGCGCAAGGGCAAGTGGCGAGGACGATGCCTACGATGGCGCCCTTCATTAACCCACGTGGAGCTTTCAGAGCCATTGGCCGATATATATCGCCCTGGCCCTTTGCCCAATTTCGTAAGTAAGCGCGTGATTTTTTTAGCGGATAATCAAGGAGAAGTAGAACTGCAATCGCTTTTGTTGCATCAGCGGCTGACAGTCTGGTGGCGTTTCCTAGTCGCGGGTATATTGATTCATTGTCTTCTTTTCTCATCGTCGCCGATGGAGTTTGTTCGCCGCGCCGATATATTTGAAAGAATAATATTCTGTCCTCTTGGCTTGGTCCCTTAGACAATCAGATCTTTTTCTGAATCGGCGTGCTAGGACGTTTGACAATTTCGGTACTGGTTCACTTGTATTTTTTTTTCTATCGCGCTTACTGTTTTTGTGCGCGCATCTCAGGCGACGGCTGGGTGATGGGCTTTCTGATTTTTGAAATCGTAGCGATGCGATCCAATACAGGCGACGTGGTCGCGGTTACTCATGTCACATTTTACGAACAGCTTTATAATGGACAAAAAATAGGACTGTTTCTGACGCCACCTTGCTTATCTCGAGTTTCATCGGCGGGAGATAACCTCAATGTCAATCGAACCCAAGCTACTCCTATGGCACGTATCATTATCACCTTTTGTCGCGGGCGCAGATAGCTAGGTAGGCTTTCAACGGTAACTTCAAATCTATCAGCATAACCCACGCTAATACAGCACTCTTCACATTATATGCCGGGCTATCGGCGCGACAAAGCAAGATATATTCTTCACTACCGGACCGCCACTCAATCGCAGCACGGTCACGGTCTCTCAGCAACCACAAATGAGTTCATTCACATATGATGACGATCGGCCATCTGAAACCGTTCAATCATATCGGATAGGGCCCCCAGTAACGGTGGACTGCGGTTTATGCGCTCCTATCAGTGTCTCTTCTCTTCAACGGGGGTTCTTCTGGTTGCTGCCGTCATGTCAATAGAATCTCTCCAGCGGTCGCGTAGTTGGACCCTAGGGAAACGGTCTCTTCGTGATTGGGCCTTGATGGGACTCAGGTGTTGTTTTTTTGGGGGGGCCTTCTCAACCCCTGCCGTCGCACATGCTGTTCAACGGTCTTCATTCCGGCCTAGAATCCTGGTACCCAGAATTAGCCTAGAGCGAATCAAGCCCGTGATCCTAGCATAACAACAGAGTTCCTTTCCCCCCGGTTGTCATGGTCGCCCAGACAGGATGGTGCTAGTAGGCTTTGCTTGGTGATGTATCTGTGCTCGCTTGTAGAGCACTGACGCCGCATGCAACTTGCCACGCACGCAACTGGGCGCTGTACATATTGTAGATCGCTGTCACTATCACAACTACACAAGATGGTGAAATCCATTATAGTTGTGTCATGAATGTGAAAGCACAGCTTTGGTCGGAGTTTGTGATTTTGAAGAAGGAATGAGTTGTGTATATATGTATGATCAATATCAGGTAGCGGTAGGAACAGCATGACGAGGAGGATCGTTATGATAGGTAAACTAAGACCTCCGTACAGAACTGAGCGTACGCAACTGCATTCGAGGGTTTGCACTCAACTCTGGCCGGGATATTGATGGTAAGCCGTGACCGTTTGTCATCCGAATTACATCAGCTAACACCGCGCACATGAATTCCGAATTCATCGTCCTGCAGGCCAGTGCCTCGTGTTATTTATGGGTCAACGCCAATCCTCTTGAAGCGAGGATTCCAATTTCGACTGAATTGTTGACTTTCACATAATTCGCTCTAAAATCACGACCATCGCCGGGTCATGCAGCAAAATCCAACGGAACCCGAGGCTTGGCGGCATTACGGCGGGTTTTACAGGATGGTAGACTTTGAACGGGATTGGACATACACACCCTCCGTCCGAACTCCGTCATTGCCTGACGTGTCGGCTTTAGATGTACATGACCTTTTCGCTGGTGGAGGTCTGTTTAATACCAGGACATACTCGAGTCTGGAAGGACTGGAGGACAGGTCTGTGCAGGAATTAGGACTTGAAACCGCGACGGAGGCTCACAGAGAACCGGCATTGGTCGATTCCGCTGCAACATCGATAACGGATCCAACAACAAGTCAGTCGGCGGCGGTGGTTAGGACAAGTCGAAGGTTCGACTCGTTTGTGAAAAAGTGGTTCTCATCCGGTACGTCATTTCGAGCAGTCGTAATCTTGTCGAGATCGGTGACCAATCTGGAATCAGTAAGAGGGGGATTCAAAAGAAGGAAGAAGATAGGCGTTGGTTACCGTCGTGAAAGCACGGAAGAAAGCCTGCCTGTGCCGCCGCCACTCCCGCCACACCCGCCCTCGCCGTCGACATCAGTATCATCCTCGCAAGAAAACACGTATGAAGAAGAAAAAGGGTTTCCGATAATTGATTGGCAAACGCCTTTAGCCCTATGGGAATGGAAGGCTTGGGGATATTATGCTCGGCCATGGATTAATGGTGTTTGGGTACATAACTATCGTACGTTCTGTGGTTTGTCTGTTAATCACATCCTTATCATCGTTCCGCTTTCTCCAGCACCTCGCCAAAACCTCTACGTCTTTGAGGACATTGATGTTAATGAGATTGCGGACTCTCTCATCGATCCTGATAGATCGGTACACCCAGAGCGGTGGATACCAGGCATACAGCATCCTTCACTTCCCCCGCGTCCACGGCGATGGTTCAGTGATCCAGGTCCTTACCGACCTTGGCAATGTCAACTCAATCCGTACCTACGACGCAAAGTTGTTGGCGTCCCTCCTCTCTTTTGGGATATGGGAACTACACCTGATGCGGCGGTTCATGGGCATAGCTTGATTGCGACGCCATTGCTCCCTCCGGATCGTGTACAGCCTGCGACATGGCCCATGACAACGGAGTTTCGGATCAGTGCCCTAGCCGATGACGTCGAGCTTGCTTGGCCAATTCTTATACGCAACCGAAACGGAGTGACGGTTCAAGACGTCCTCGTATGGATCTACCGGAATTTCCAGGAGTACATCAGCGACGATGAGTGGGACATGTGGCCCATGTATTTGCGTGAAATAACCATCACTTCCTATGGCAAGAGGAATGGCGTGGATGGACTCAAGAGGATTGATCGTCTTGGGTTCCATTCCATGTTTCGGGGATTGGAACCGAGTCCAGACGGGGACTCCTGGTATTTGTTTGTTGGACGACCTTGGTGACGCCGCTTTGTTTTGGGTTCGTAGCATTTCATATCATATACTGTCTCTGCATTGTACTAGCTAGTTTTCTTCCGAATCATCGCGTAATAGACTTTCCGGAGCACTGACACTCGCATGTAATCATATCCTTTTCAATCGGACAAGTGCAATTACGATATTGATATTGTTAGCTATGAGCGTCTTTTGGCACGTTCAGTATCTATATTCCTCGTTCTTAGCCCGTAGATCCATGTCCCAGAGAAAATCAAAGGGTACGAGATTGCGTTGGACAGCATGTGTTTGTTCCATTACATTCGGAGTTAGATCACTTGGCATGACCAATAAAGCATCGTACTTATAATGTCCAAAGAGGGCAGGCTAGTAGGTAACAGCCTGACTCCCTCGTTTATTACGACCAGCCTCTCCTGTTCATGTGACAATTAGTGGAAATGGCACTAAAGCAAGGAAAACGCGCCTCAAAGTTGATCAAACTGTTCGCCATACAGCAACCCGTTTTCAACGACTGTGCACCTCTCGAGGATGACCATCTGTAAAACATCTTGTCAGTGGTTTTCAGCCACTAGAACATCCTGGCATCCATGGTCTAGTGCTGTCTGCGATTTGAGATTAGGGCTGCCCGCCAGAACACGCAACACTTGTCCCCAATTGTACAGCAGCCAATGAACCCGCTGAATTTCCTTAATGCAGCCCGCAACCATTTATTCTGCAATAACGGCCCCTTCTTTTGCCACGGTTGAAGTTCATGTTATTTCATGCCAGCGGACAGCCACAACGTCACGGAACGCGTAACGTCACGCGCTGACTCGCATGTTTTTATCGCGCCCCAAGGTTGGCTACTGAGGCGACCGGCTGCACAAGGCAGGCAGGAGATGCCCAGTTCTTTCGAAATAAAACCACCTTCCGGGTCTGGGTCCGCAGTGATTGGCGGTGATCTTGCGCTTTCTTTGACGAAAAGGAAGCGGATGGGAGACAGGGATGCCTCCTCCGCGGCTGGTGGACCTGGACCTTCAACGGTAGCTGCGCAGGCAAGAAATGGACGAAATATGCGGCGATCACGCCTGTGGTTGAACTCACGGACTCTGAGTCGGACGAAGGGTCAAAACCTCATTCGGAACGGGCCTCAAATAGCCATTCGACAAAGCCCCTATCGGGTGTTACTACTCATCCTCCTTCGACGGCTGAGAGTACCACTTGGGGTGATAAGGGCAAGGTGAAGGAAGCCGTACCACTTTTCATGGACAGCGACGGAGACTCAGTACAGGCGATCCAAAGTTTGACAGAGCTGTCAAAGTCTTCGAATTTTGTTCATCCTCGGAAATTGCTCGAGGAAGGATGCTATCAGGACCAGGAGACGCCTATCAACCAACGAGCCCATAGCAACGGATAAAAGTGCACAAGCTGCCGATGAAGGTCGCGCCGCTGCTCAACCTGAACTCGTTCCTTCCCAACAAGGCAATGCTAATGAGACAACAAGCGAGGAAGACATAGTATCTCTTTACGTGGCACAAGTCTTAGAAATTGTCCCAGACGTTGCTCCCGATTATTTGCTCGCTCTCATCAAGCAGTTACATCCTCATCGTAAAGACGACCTGATCAATACTGCCATACAAATGCTGTTCGAGGATACACAATACCCTAAAGTAGAAAGAAGAGGAAAACGAAAATCGGCAGAGCCCGATGGACGGATCGTAAAGAAAGCAAAGCTAGACTACGTCGATTACTCTCAGCGAGATCGACCATGTCTCGGAGGGCCAAATTACACGGAACTGTCTTTGGTGCGTGTTGATTCTCTTCTTTTCTTATATAGTATGACATATGGGCTGGAAACAGGGGCACTTGCAAACCGCATTCCCCTACGTTCCAAAGGCGCATGTTCGCAAGGTCCTAATCGACCATAATAGTCTTTATGCACCATCCCATATGCATCTAAAGGACCTCTTCAAGCGACACAACTTATTGCCCAACGCGCGTCCACCGCTACACATCACTGGCTTTCCCTTCTTTGCGCTTAAGAGGCCATTCAAGCCACAGGCGAAGACGATTGTGAAAGACACCGAGTTTGAAAAGGAGAGACAATGGATTGTAGCGTTCGACGAAGAGGACGGGGACTTGGCTAAGGTGCGCGCTCGATTTGGCGTGACCGACGAAGCCTCCAAAGATGACGATGACGGTTCGAAAGGGAAGGGGAAGGCAACGGACGAGGATGAGGATGAGTGTCCGGAAGGGGAAGGGATTGAGTGTAATTGCTGTTTCACCGAGTATCTATTTGTGAGTGCCACCTATTTCTACTCGTATTTCGAGATTCGACGTGAAACATAGGAGACCATGATTCAATGCCCGGAAGCACACCTCTTTTGCAAATCATGCGTGATCAACTACGCCTCGAATCAACTAGGGATACACGATATCAGGCTGAAATGCATGGATCAATCGGGCTGTTCGTTCCTGTTCCCCGACTTCGAACTACGTCGTGTTTTGCCTCAGAAACTGATTGATCTTTATGATCGTGTAAGTATCATATACGACTATTCGGAAACATCACTTAATCGATTGTCGTGTTTGAACAGTTGAAACAGCAAAAGGAAATTGAAGAGGCTGATCTTGAGGGTCTCGAGGAATGCCCATTCTGCGATTACAAATGCGTGATGGATGTGGATATGACGCAGGAAAAGCTTTTTAGATGTGGCAACTATGACGGAGGCTGTGGAGCCATTAGCTGTCGCGAGTGCAAGCGGCTGGTAAGGAATATACCTGATGTTCATGTCAATGCTAATCGGGAACTTTGGCCAGGACCATTTGCCGAAAAGCTGTAAAGGTTCGTTAGCTGTAACTAAGGGCCTCGTTAAATGCCTGACGAGAGGCCGATGCAGAGATGGACGAAGAGAGAGTGCTGAACCAACAACATACAGTTGAGGAGGCCATGTGTACGATTTACGACTGCTGTCGTTCCGGCCGTCTAACTCTTAATGTCAGCTGCCGCTCTGATGAGAACTTGTCCTAAATGCCAGAAAAGTATCTTCATTCCCTTCTGCGATGTCTCTAACCCTCACGACGCTTTGGCGCAGCATTCATTAAAGAATCCGGCGTGAGCGTCCCTTACCTCACTAATTTACCGACTAACTGAAATCGTTCCTTTCAGTGCAACAAGATTACATGTTACACTTGTCACACTGTGTCCTGTTACATATGTCGCAAGATCATTACCGGCTATGATCACTTCAATAATCATGTGAGCTATATGCTTTTGAAATTTCATTGTCGTCACTGTGATACAGAATCAGCCCAACGCGGCCTCGTCAAGCGAAGCGTCTGCAAAATGCTCCCTTTGGGATCCTAGTAGCATTGATGTCAGACATGCGCAGGAGGTGGGATCGTCAAGCACATCCTAAACACTTCTGACGGGGTTGAACGACATAGGTCAAAGAAGCCGCAGAGAAAGCCCTTGCAGATCTCAAGTCCAAAAATCCACACATCGATGCCAATTCGATCAAGGTCGACTTGCCGGACGCGAAACAACCTCCCAAGCCACGGTTAGGGTTACATTTTCCGGCGTTAGCGATACCCCCTGCGCCAAACCCTGGTCATAGAGCGAACCAGCCAGCCCGTCCTCAGGTGCCGGTGATCGGGAATCCGGGACAGCCTCCGCCCATTCAACCGCCACAATACTTGGTCGAACCACCTCCACCTCTACCTCCATATCGAGTACCACCGTTGCCTGTACAACGCGGTCAGCGCGGTGCGGCGAATGTGAATGTGAACCGTGTCCAGCGACCTGCGCGCCGCCGACGCTAACATTGTTCGAGAAGACAGTTAGAAGCTTGGCTACCAAACAACATGAAAAAATAGTTAATCCTACGATATGCGTCGTCTAAATATATTCTGGAGCAGCGTTAAAGCTGTGTATAACCTATTCAACAATTGCTGTGCGGTCGTGTTAACTTATAGTTTGACTTTTTTTATATGTAGTGACCATTTGGCATTTGCACAGGTTAGTCGCTACACGAGCAAATGACAAAAAGCACTACATTCCAAGTATGTAATAAACGACCCAGGACAATTTCTTCAATGACAGGATCAGTGTCATTATCAGTATCACCAGTAGCGCACCGCTCTCCAAGAGCAGAGCAACAGTGGCATAAATAAGAGTCTAACGCATCAAAGCATCACATTTGACAGTTTGATATAAGTGTCGTAGTTTGTAGCCTGCAACGCCGAAATGGCCAGACCTGTGATAAAGAAAGTAGGTTTGACGTTAGTTCCTAAGCGCCTTTTTTTTTTTGGCCCGATAAGATAAAAAAAAGTAGGTTTGAAGCACTCTCCACGTGTTATGAGGGTTCACTTGATAAGATATATCCGGTCTATGGAGGCAAACTTTTCGAGTTCGCGTCGGTTTGACGCTGAAGTTGACCCTCCATGCTCAGCGCTCAGTGGCAATGACACGATTACAGCAGTTACCAGTGCCAGAAGTCGACATGGCGAAATGCTGTTGAAGGTGGAGAAACGAATTGCTGTTGTGATTTGATATGGTTAAGAGCCAAATAGTAAGTATAAATGTGGGTTGACTCCCCCAACTCTGACGACTTCTCCATCTGTCTATTAGACGACCCTTTCACACCAGACATTATTCTTTCAATGTTTGTTCCTCTTATAACTCGACGCTCGAGGAAAGTTCGAGCTGCGCGTGGGCTTGGTGAGAGTGTGGAGACCGAGAATGGGATTGGAGATATAAGGGCTGGTGTTGGAGGGGGAGGGGGAGGAAGAGGTGGTGGCGGTGGCGGTGGCGGTGGTGGCAAGTCAGGCGGGAGTGGCAGTCGTGGCGGTGGTGGGGAAGGCGGTGGTGATGGTGAAGGTGGTGGTGGGGAAAGTGGTAACGGCGGGAGCAATGGGAAAGGCGGGGGCACAGGCAGCACCGGAAGCGGAGGCAGTAGCGGAAGCAAAGGCAGCGGAGGCCCTTCAATCAGTACTGGTTCTGGCGGAGGGTCGCGTCCTGCCACCACTTCAGGCAGGGGTGGTGGTCCCGTCATCGTCATACCCAATGGTCAACCCTTTTCGGGACGTCCGGCAGGTGGAGGAACACGAGGACAGATATATGGCACGAGGTGAGCATGTTTGTTCTTATCTTCAATGGAGAGTTCTTGACGAGGTGTCATCCAGTCAATATGGAAGTGGATATCCAGGCATCTTCGGCAGAGGAACTTTTGGACGAGGATTCCCGTTTTTTTTCTGGCCAGTTATCTGGGGCGGCGCTTATAGCAATGGCGTGTCTTATCTGAACCCGCCAGATGTATGTGGATCTATTCATTTATTCAGCCGGGCTAACGCTTCTTAGTATGGTCAGCCGACGAACACCAGTCGTCCTGGAGGGCCTTTGGCCACAGCTGCATTCCCCTCCAGTAGCTCAAATACAACATTCCGCCTCCTCTCTGACAACCAGACAGTCGTCGCGCTTATAGGAGCAATCACCAACACTTGTTCATCTGATCTTCAAAACGCGAGCGCTATCACTTCTATGCCTTATGATAATTCCTCTTCGTTTCCGAAACCTGAACAAGCGATACAATACTATCGAGCAAGCAGTGTCGTTTTGACACTTGACGGGTACAACAATACGGGAGACTTGGCTGCTAACGGTAGTGCGTCTGATGTACCGCTCCCATCCAACATCGACCACAACTTGCTCGATTGTATGAACGTTACCATCGGCGCGACAGTACCACTGGTCAATGCTTCAAACATGATGCGAACAACCCCTACTTCTGGACTGCTCGGTCTTGCCTGGATCCTATGGATGTTATTGTACTTATCTTAAGCGGCGTACACATCTTGTAAGTTCGTTTTCACCCTTCTATTTGGGAGCCCACATTGTGGATACCTATGAAACCAGATACTATACCGATTTTACCGATTTTTTATATTTTTTCAGCCTATGTTTACATCCATGTATGCCTCCGATTGGAGGCTGTTCCTCGCACCACCGCCTTCTCATCGCCCCCACCGCCTTCAATGGGGCCTTTCTTCCAATTTTCCTCCACTGAGACTCTTCCTGCATCATCGCCCCTGCCTTGCATATCCGGCTTCTCCTTCCGTCCCTCACACTGCTACCATTTGCCAACCTCCAACGAGGCCAACCGCCGCGGCCGTCTTCTCACCCAGGCGGCCTCCAACAAGGCCGTTTTTCATACCACTAGCACCCCCGACCCTCACGTTATGGCGTTTCCGCCGTACACTTGCTCGGCCCCGGTACCATGCCAGCCCACGGAAAGATCGGTAGCGCCCCAGCTTAATAGCAGGATGAGAATCGTCGGTCCCTCAGGCCCGCGCTCGATAATGCCCAACTCATTATCCGCGTTTTCTAAGCCAACTCTTTTATTCATTCTAATCTATGGACAGGCCAAAGTTAGACAACTGGATGCAACAAATGAAAGTCAAGTACGAACCTAGACCAAATGTCGTGCGTGTGTTATTAAGGAGTAGGATTTGGGGACGGAACTAATCATGAACTCATGTATTATCAATCGTCATCCAGTTCCTTGCAACACTTGAGGGGTACTCTTCACTCTCCTTTGAATCGGCGGGGCAGGACACGAGCACTGCTAAATGTCGAGTTGAAGTCGGTATTTGAAGTTAGTATCGCTAATCGCCCTAGGCGATTGCGGGATATGTGTTTCGATCTCATTCTAGCTCGAAAATTGCTTCCAGACGACGGCGAGGAAAGAGCGCAACACGATTCGGGTGAGGGTGGATGCGCGTGACTCGTGATTGACGGTGTGCGGGCGTGACATTATTTGTGACACAGTCTTTTGATCTTCAACCACCACCTCGTTTCATCTATACTGCCCAGCATGTTCACGAATGCCCGCGAGTTTGAAATTCGGAATGCAGTGTTTGTTGATGTTCAAGGTGACCAGGTATATATGTTCGGTACCGTATTTGTGCCAATCTGCTCATTTGGTTAGATAATAAACAATAGTATGCGATAAATCGCCCTTGTATCTCTCTCACGCTAATGTGTTCTTAGTTAATGCTGAAGGAGGTCTTGGTATGCTCTTACAGTGATATGCACGCACGATACTTGAGTGTTGTACTTGCAGCAAAATTCAAGAAATGGTTGGCTGCACCTGACCCGTCAACTAACCATAACAGTGCAAGAAAGAAGTACCACAAGGATACTGGTCTGTGGATTCTTGCAGATGAGAGGTATATAGCTTGGAAGAAACAAGCTGGCTCATTCCTGTGGATTAATGGCATTTGTAAGTCCCATAGCCAAACTCATGATGTGAAAGTAATTGCAGGTGATTAGCTGGTTGTGGAAAGACACTTCTTTGGTAGGCATCCATCCTCTATATTATTCTGCTGGCTATAGCAGGAGTGCTAGCTCTACTATCATTGAAGATATTAAGACCATTGTCCAGGCACAACCTGGAACTGGTTTGGCTTTCTTCTACTTTGACAGTAATGACAATACAAAGCAGACTGTCAAAAGCCTCCTTTCATCCTTGGTTTTGAGTCTAACAGCTAAATTGGAGAAGTTCTTGCTCCTGGACAACCTGTATACAAAATATAACAGGCTTTATAGCCCTCCAGAAAGTGATGTCCAGGATGTTCTTTTGGAGCTTTTGGGAAACTTTGATCAAGCATATCTTGTCATTGATGCTCTGGATGAATGTATTGAATATGATCAACTGTTTGAGATGATCCAAACAGTGCATGATTGGCAGTTGCCTCATTGCCATCTTTTGGTGAGCAGCAGGAGGGAGCAAAGCATCTTAATGACTTTGCAAGAGTGTGGTCCAGTTGATATCAGTCTTTCCCCAGAACTTGTTGGCAGTGATATTACATCCTACATTCATGCTGTGATTGGAAAAGAATACAAATTTAAAAGATGGGGTACTGCTGTCCAAGATCATATCAAAAATAGACTTATTGTTGATGCCAATGGAATGTATGTCTGTCTGTTTTCATTCTCTGTACATGAAATAACTTGTCAATCCATCAGGTTTCGTTGGGTTGCTTGCCAGATTGATCAGCTCAAGTTCTGTCCCAGCCAAAAGGCAGTCATGGATAGCTTGAAGTCTCTCCCAAAGACTTTGGAAGGCACATATGATCAAATCCTTCAAAGGATACATGAGGGAGAGATAGAATACACCAAAATCCTTTTGTCCTGGCTGGTCTTTGGATTGCGTCCTCTGACATTTGAAGAACTAGCCCTTGTTGTAACATTTGATGCATCCACTAGGGCATTTGACTCTAGCATGGGATTGTCACAGCCAGATGACATTTTACAACTTTGTTCAAGCCTAGTCACAAGAGGTGACAATAACATTGTTGCATTAGCTCATGCATCTGTGAAAGAGTATTTTCTTGCCAAGCCAAGATTTTGGCACAGTGAACAGATCATTCTGTCCAACATTAGTGCAGGCAATGCATTGATTGCCCACTGTTGCTTGGTTTGCATCCATCAGAATGAGTGGTATGATGAACAATCTGCAGGATTTCCACTTATGGAATACTCTACCCAGTTCTGGCCTGTTCACTACAAGCTCAGTAGGGACCCAAGCCTGGATGACATAGTTTTGACATTCTTTGAAGACAATAGTGACAACTTTGGCCTCTGGATAATGATGAACAAAGAAGCTGGGCAGCATTCAATAGAATTCAAAGAAGCTTCACCTTTCTTTTTTGCTGGGCTTCTTGGACTAGACAATATCATTCAAAAGCTGGATGCACCAGCACCAGTGCTTGATAAAACCATGCATATTGCAGCAGAATACAAACATATTGATATTGTCAAGTATCTCCTGAGCAAGGGAGCAGATGCCAATGCAAAAACAAGACAGATTGGTAATGTATTACATGCTACATCAGTAATTGGGAACACAGAAATTGTCCAGCTTCTCCTGGACATGGGAGCAGATGTGAATGCAAATGATGGATTTGACAGCCCATTGCATGCTGCATCAGAGAGAGGCCATCTAGAAACTGTTAGGGTTCTCCTGGACAGGGGGGCAAATGTGAATGCCACCAGTGGTACACATGGTCATGCATTGCAGGGAGCAACAGCAAATGGTTACATTGAGGTTGCCAAACTCCTTTTAGAAAGGGGTGCAAATGCAAATGCCCAGGGTGGACAGGCTAACAATGCATTGCAGGCTGCATCAAGTGCTGGTCATGCAAAAATTGTCAAACTTCTTCTTGATAATGGAGCAGATGTTGATATTGCAGGTGGATATTTTGGACATGCATTGCAAGCTGCCATCATCCCTCACCATACAGAAATTGTTAAGATTCTCTTGGACAAGGGAGCAAATCCAAATGCTTCAGGTGGACGAACTTATAGCACTCCATTGCAAGCTGCTTCAAAAGAGGGATATCTTGATATAGTTAGGCTTCTTGTCAGCAAAGGAGTAGATGTGAGCAGTGGATTGAGTGTGGCATCATTCTCTGGCCATGTTGATATTGTTAAGTTTCTCCTCAACAAGGGAGCAGATCCAAATATCCAGGCTACCCAATATGGGAGCCCTTTGTCTGCTGCATCAAGCAATGGCCATATGCTTATTGTCAACACATTATTGAGCAAGGGAGCAGATGTGAATGCTGTGCATGGTCAGTTGGGATGTGCATTACAGGCAGCAGCAGCAAATGGTCATAGAGCAATAGTCAAAGTTCTACTGGACAAGGGAGCAGCTGTAAATTTGATGTGTGGCCAATATGGCAATGCATTACAAGCTGCATCCAAGAATGGGCTTACAGAAATAGTGAAGATGCTTCTGGATAAAGGAGCAAATGTAAATATGCAGGGTGGACAGTATGATACTGCATTGCAGGCTGCATCAATGTCTGGCCATTTGGCAATTGTCAAGCTCCTCCTGGATAAGGGAGCAGTTGTAGATGCTACTATTGGATTTGAGGGCACTGCATTACAGGCAGCATCACATCATGGCCATTTAGAGATTGTCAAGCTCCTCTTGGACAAAAGAGCAGATGTCAATGCCAATGTGGGGCCACTTGGCAATTCATTGGAGCGTGCATCAAAACATGGGTATACAGAAATTGTCAGGCTTCTCCTAAGTCATGGAGCAGATGTTAATGCTCAATATTTGTTTGTCAATGGATTGCAAGCTGCATCAGAAAATGGCCATACAGAAATTTTCAAACTTCTGTTGGAAAAGGGAGCTGATGTAAATTCCAAGGGTGGAGAGTATGGCAATGCATTACAGGCAGCATCACAATGTGGGAACAAAATAATTGTTGAGCTTCTCCTGGAAAATGGGGCAGATGTAAATGCCCAAGGTGGTAGACACAACAGTGCATTGCAGGCTGCATCCAACCAAGGCCATATAGATATTGTCAAGCTTCTTCTTGACAGTGGTGCAGATGTCAATATTCAGGGAGGCATTAATGGCAATGCATTGCAGGATGCAGCACTATGTGGACATGCAGATGTTGTCCAGGTCCTTCTGGACAGTGGAGCAGAAGTGAATTCCAGCTGTGGATATCATGGGAATGCATTGCAGGCTGCAGCACAAGGGGGTAAAATAGATGTTGCAAAGGTACTCCTTGACAATGGAGCAGATGTGAATGCACAGGGTGGAAGATATGGCAGTGCATTGCAAGCTGCAGCACGCTTTAACAAAGGTCATGGGATGGTTGAGCTGTTGCTGAATCATGGAGCAGATGTGAATGCAAAAGGGGGCCAATATGGCAGTCCATTGGAGGCTGCCAAGCAAATGTACTGCTTTTATATAGTTAAGATTCTCCTGAGATGGGGTGCAGATGAGAGTCCTACTGGTAATTGGAATCATCATATGACCATTCTCCTGGACTAATTCATTCACAGAATGAAAGAATGAGATTAATTCCATGTCAGTGTTTCCAAATTGTTCATGTAAATAGTGAAGTAAACACCTAAAGCTAATGATAGCTTTAACTTTGTTTGTTGTGAGTAAAGTAAAGTGTGGAAACAAAGTCCAACCAGGGAACAAACAAGTACTCAAGCTCGGATAATTATCAGAGACCCTCAAACGCCGACTCCATCACCATCTTCTGCTGCGTGCCATATATCTTCCCTATCCCAGGCGCTGGCAGAGCACTCTCCTTCCTCCCCTTGTATTCAACACCCCTCTTCAATTTCAATTTCCCAGTCCCTTCCATCCATTCCAGCACAAAGCCAATCCGGTCCTTCACGTGCGGCCAAACACCCTGATTCCTCGGCTCCTCTTGCACAAAGTAGCACTCTTTCGCGTTCCCGTACTTCGCCAAAACATCGGCCAGATGGCGGAACGGGAACGGCGCCAGCTCTTCAATTCGGACAAGTGCCACGGTGTCGTCCAAGCCTCGGGTTTCCCGCGCTTTGACAAGCTCATAATAGATCTTACCAGACAGGAAGACGACCCGCTGGACGGTGTCCGGGTTTGATCTGGTATGGTCTGCGAGGACGGGTCGGAAACGCGTATTGGGTTCAAGGTCTGCTAGTGTGCTCGACGCAGCCTGCGCCGTTACCAATGGATCAGTTAAAAGTCATAAAAACCATGGCTGGACGCACCGGAAGGCGAAGAAGACCCTTGGGTCCAGCAATGACAAGAGGCTTCCTAAAATTCCTTTTGATCTGCCTTCTCAACAAATGGAAGTATTGCGCCGAAGTAGTCGGGTACGCGACGTGCATGTTGACATTGGCATATGCATCGGCGTCGTCAGGTGCGTACCGGTCGTTCGTGAGCTGTTAATCAGGGAATGGACATAATCGCAACTCGAGAAGGGTAGTTAATTACCTGAAGCATTCTTTCAATACGAGATGAAGAATGTTCGGGACCCGCTCCGTCCAATCCGTGAGGCAGCATCAACACGATGCCGCTCTGCTTGAGCCACTTGGCTAATTATTCCATTTATTCAATGGAAATTGAGATACTATGGGAAACGCACTCTCGGCCGACGAAACAAAAGTATCGATGATAACCTAGATTAACATGATCGATATAAGCACAATGAAGTTAAACTAACCCTTACCTGGGCTCCGTTGAAGAAATCGCCAAACTGAGCCTCCCAAATCGGTAGCAAATTCGGACGTTCCCAGCTTGCCCCATACTCGAACTAAGGGTAGGGTCGGTCAACGTCGAGCACAAATAGCAAACAAAGAAAGAAAAAAGACGTACACCAAGGACAGCCATTTCGCTCAACGAACCTGCCGAGGCCATGAGCACGAGACATCCGCAGGCAAGTACGATACGTACTGTTTGCCAACTCTAGTTTTCCCGTGGCATCCAACTCGTCATTGAGAGGAATGATGACGCCCTCCGTCTTTTGGTTCACCAGCATAGCATGACGGTGGCTAAACGTCCCTCGGCCGACATCCTGTCCTGATATGCGCACGTCATTGCCTTCTAGCATAAGCGATCCAAATGCCATTGCCTGTCACAGCGTTGTCCCGTCAAATAACACTGTTAACGAGAGGACAAGATTCATTCAAAGATACCTCGGCCGTTGCCCAGTCAATTCCGCGCCCCGTCTCGATGCTTTGCAGCCGGTTCTTGACGTGCCTATGCAGCTTTGGATGGAGTTCCTACGTACACCATGAAAACAATCATCACTATCGGTGAACGGCACAGCTTACAAAGTTACTAGGAGCCGCAACGCTTGACTTGCCAACGCGAACCAAGATGTCCTGATTCACACCTGTCGCGGGGTCGTGTTCCGCCTTGTCGCTCGTCGGCCAAACGATGCCCGTCCACTGATCCTGCAATATCGTAGCTCGAGGAACATACGACGTAACCTTTCCAAGCTCGCTTTCCAAGTACGCCTTGTATTCGTTGCGCACGGTGGAGATCTCATTCCCGTTCATGACATTTTCAAGCTAGCCAAAGACAGAAGTTAACAGATTGCTGAGAAAGGAGAGCGTGAGTCTACCATCAATTTCTGGTCATACAACTGAGGAACTGATCGCCGAGCGCTGATCTTTTCGTACATGAGAGGTTGAGTGATTCCAGGAAGATCCAGTTCATTATGGCTTGATCCAGAGTGTCAGAACAAAATGAAATATACTAACATGTTTGCTTACCCCCTGTTTATCACATAAACGTCAGACGACGCGACTCAAAGCAGTATACGCAAATTATAACTTACCATCGCCTGTATACAAGAAGATCAACGATGATGTCTTTCCGGAAATAATGCCTGTATTTGAATGCGATATTCATTGCCTTGACGACATCTATTGCACATGATGAACAGACAAGCCAGAGCATGGGAATAAAGGAGCTACCTTCTGGATGGTCCCCATTGACGTGTAAAACCGGTGCGTTAATCATCTTTCCGACATCTGAACAGTAGAGCGAAGATCGAGCACTCGAGGCAGGAGTTGTATAACCAATGCTAGCCAAGAAAATTGATGAGATCGATTCGAAAACCATCCATCGGTCTTACTTGTTGCTGCAAAAACGCGGTAGACAGTCAGTCGATGAAAGGAACGCATATAACAATTCAAAACGTACTCCACCACGATGTGAACACTTCCTCCGCTAGTAAAGTGAGGTAAATTGCCTGCACAGTAGCTCAACACGACAGCATTAAGAATGAGAAATAACTCACTGAGGCCAAGACTCTCCATGATGACACCTTGCCCCGTGAAACTCGCGTCGCCGTGGAGCTGGACGCACAGGGCGCGATCACCGAGCTGGCAATCGGCCGGAGAGGTCTTGAGAAGCGAAAATTGTTTGGCACGCGTCTTTCCCAATGCAACAGGGTTGACGGCCTCTAGTAAATGTTTGATAAGCCGACAGAAGCGCGGTCAAGAAAGAGATAAACCCAGGTGCGAGGGATTTGGCAAAAGCGAAACTTTGAGTGGGTCGCGGGCGTTTTCGTAGTTGATAAAAGGCGATGCAACTGGGTGGTATAGTAGTGAATAACTAGATGAGAAGAGAATAATGACGATTTACACAAGTGGCTGATGACATCCCCTTCGCAACCGTACTCTTCGGGAAGCTCAGAACCTCCTCTTATCTTGTGGAAGAGAGCGGTCGGAGAATATTCGAGCAAGCCGGTGAGGAGATTGAGGCGTCCACGATGGGGCATAGCTATCATCTATCAGTGAGGGCAAGCTGAAGGTTGAGTAAACTTACCAAGAACAATATGCTGTACACCACCTTGAAAGCGTTTATCAGACATCTACAATCGAAAAGTGGAAACTACCCACTCTGAGAAGCGACCGCAAACAAGGAATCCAATGCAGGTATCATCGATTCGCCACCCTCCAACCCGTACTACGGCATAGATGCATCACTCTCCAAGCCGACCAAAACCAAACACACGTACGCGTTTAAGGTTGGGAAACTTGGCCTGCAAAAAGTTGTCAAACACTTCACTGTGGGCCAGCAGCGCCTGTATGCGTTTCTTTGCGCCGCTGTCAATGGGTGCCAATACAGGCATCCCATCCGAGGACGAAGGAAGGGCATGCGACTCTAACAGGTGAGAGAACCACAGACGCTCGGTCTTGGACGGCGAGTGCATATACTATAGCATATCATACCATCTCGTTAAACGGGAAACTGGAGCTCAAACCCACACTCACCTCGTATGCAATGCGGCCAACGTACACCTGTCTCAAATGATGCGTGATCTCCTTCAAAGTCCACCATTCTCCCTCTCCCTCTCCATCCCGTCTGCGAGACTCCTCAACGGGTTTCGTCCACACAATCCCATCCACGTTGTATCGCTTGTTCTGGTCCGTCAGCCCGTACCGTGCGGGATCCAGCGCGGCCACTTCCTCGCGGTGGATAAGGTCCAGCGGGTCGATCCGCGCGGCTCTGTGGCCATGTGTGCGCATGGAATCGACATAACGGAGTAATGGCGCGTTGATGGCGCGGTTGTCTAGCTGCGCAGGAGTGTCTGTCACGGTTGTAGGTGTGGTGAGTATGACATGTTGAAGGGACAAATGGGCACATACAGTCAGGAAATACATATTCCCTCCGCCTGCGGAACCCAAACGTCTCGTCGTGATATGCTCTTGACCCACGTCGGGCGCGGAGCGCGCGCTGTGGACAGCGAGTGAGAAGCATGGAGAAGGACGGGTGCCAATTGAATATTGAATATTGACCCTGCTTTAACTTTTACATAACCGCGGAACGGATCTAGCTGTCTCCTCGCTTCTCTCTTTACTTAACCAAGTCAACCAGTAAACTCTCGATCATATCACACACTGGCAGCACTTTCTCGCAGCTTTGCTGACTGGGTCATATGCTAATTAATATAACAATTTGGTATAAACGCCATGCCCGGTATGAGTCACGACGAAATATGTATCATAGGGTTTCTACTGACAGTCGACCAAGGTTGACATTCTCAGAAGCTTTGGTATTAGACTAGGATCTTTGCGGCGAGTGCGATTGTCCACCATGTATGTGCTCGCACCCATGCACGAGCTCCCAGTCACTCTTTGTCTGTAGCGAAATCGCGTCTTTTTTTTTGATCGACATTGTTCCTACATCCCAGCCTAGTCCGCGGTGAGACTGGGATTTCGATGGGAGTGGTACGACGGCCTGTATCAGTGAGAAAAATTTAGGGCGTGCACAACTATGCCAACGCATTTGCATCGTGCGCAGCGGCGTGCACGATACACTGGATACATGGTCACCAAGCTGTAAAACCGTGATCGGCATTGTTTTGACAAAACTTTCTGAGTTTCTTCAAATTTACGAGGGCACGTAAAACCCAGGGATCATGTCGGCCATCCAGAACTCTTCATCCGGGTTCGTATAGCTTGGCGGGCTTTCCAAAAAGTGTCGACTGCATTAGCAATGTCGACAATCCATTTTTTGTGTACCATATTCATCGGATGCTTATGGTAGTATTCTAATAGCACTGCATGAATGGCTACAAGTCCAGGACCCTGCTCTTGGATGGTAAGAAGACCACTGCTGCATGTTTGGTAGCCAAAGGCATGCTCCAGTTGCTCCCCAATTGTAGCACATTCACAACCAGTCTTTTCCAAGTAGTCGAGATCAAGGTGGAAGGGAGGAAGGAAGTCTTTGAATGGGGTATCAACTTCTGTGTGCTACGGCAGTTCTGTCGGTAATTTGGTGATCCATAGAGCAAGCCTGGTGAGAACATTGTGAAACTCGGCATCTGAAAGTGTCTCCGGTGGTGCAAACGGCATCCCACATCCAAACTCGGCCTTTTACACGCTTGTCGTAAAATTGACGGCTTGAGGGTTTGGCTCAGGCAGTTCTCGGGGTTCTCGGGTGTTACAAGTTATTCACAGTTATTCACTACCTTGACTGAACCCGTGAGTTATTAATTAGTTATCCACAGAACCCTAGTTTGTATATAGCTTGGCCGGCTTTCCAAAAAGTGCTTACCTGCCACGATGACTAGCACTCAACCCACCTTATTTATCACAGATCTTACTATAGGTTTTTCCTGACCCAATGATTGCAGTGCCCGAGGTAGATGTTCCATAAGGGCTAGGCATTGACGTGACACGGCACAAACCTGTGCTAAATGACCTTGTAGCATGATTATTTTGTTGAACCCGGTGGGTAGCTACAAGCTTGTGCAATGATAAGTAGCTTTTGTAACGCTGTTCGGATAGTTGGAGCGGAATATCGCGACCCATACCTTTCCCGTTCTGTGCATATATTCAGCCTGAAACACCTTTGGACGCATCTAATAATAGAGCAACGCCTTAGTTAACAGATGCTCCACGAGGGCTGTGGAAATGATGAGTATACCGTACAAAGCTGCTTTGGTTTGAACGCCGTCGGGGCTGCTTATTTCGGTCATCGAAAAGGTATAAAATACCTGCATTCAGAACGAGAGAGGTCAAGTCAGTTTCGACTCGCATCCCCTCAGCCATCGATTCGCCTCTACGCATGCATTACCACGTTCAAGCTCTCATTGCCCCGCTCTTCGCTGTTCTTCTCTTGCAGAGCGGCGCACTTGCTTCACCGACCGGCAATAGTGCTCTCGTGGCGAGAGAGGCCGACTGCATCCCCAGATTTGGAGGGAATGCAATTTGCGATGCCTTGTGCAGGATTAACCACAACCGCCCGGGCTCCTGCGTTAGTAAGCAACTTTCTCTTTGATTCGTTGAAGCAGTTGACGGACATCCTACACAGACGGCCAGTGCGTCTGTAACTAGTGAGAAAGGAAAATGTATCATCTCTGTCCTTTCGGCATCCCTCGTTGAAGAAACGTTGCGTAGAAGAATGTCGTTTATAAGAATGTAGTTGAATGCGATCCATGTCATGTCGTTTACCACACCGCAAGCTTGGATTTAGTCAGTCTTGACGCACCCCGAAAGGCGTTTAACCCGGGAGTATAACATTTCGGCGAGGACAGCCTGAGATATTTGTGGGCGTACATTCAATCAAACGTATTTTCATACCTGGATCATTGTTCAAAAACCACATGGTTGCTTTGATCACTAACGCCAAACCTTCTTTTTTATCACGTATCTTGCCTTGAAGGTAATCACGATATTTATACCGGACTGTCAAGCTTGAAGGTAATCACAATATTTATATCGAACTGTCAAGCTTGAATGTATCGACGATGTGAATCTTATCTTAGCGCTGGCTTGTCGTCGCGCCTACGGGAGTAGGTGCTCCAAGGCGTTTTATAATAAGAATTGCATTGCCGTGTATTCGGTAGTACAAACGCGTGTCTCCTAAACTTGTGTCAAATGAAATGTATTCGATCACTTGGACTGGTCACTCAACGAAGAGGTATAAAATACCTGCATTCGAGGAAGGGCAAGTCAGTTGCGACTCACATTCCTGTTAAACACCTACTGTCATCGCCGCTGCTCTTCTCTTGCAGGGCGGCGCACTCGCTGCACCCACTACCAGCAATAGTGTTGCTGTGGAACAGGACGACTGCAACCCCGTACGATGCAGTGATATGGCATACACCTCCCTCAAATCTCCGAAACACGTATCCTTGATATTGCCCACTACCTTTCGGAAGAGATCAGCTTTAGAACCGATGGCTCGTACGAGTATGCTCTCGTAGACAATTCGTTCCCCGATCAAGTCCTCTTTCCAGAAAGAGTGCGAGAAAGTGATCCAGTGTAGATATGGCGGAATGGGCTCTGTTGCAGGGCCCTCAACGTGATATGAGGTGTGAGGAGCGGGAGCCACCAGTGCGTGTCCACTATCCTCCAACACCCGACGCCAACCGGAACGCAGGTTCGACACATGGTGCATGATGGGCACAAGGTGAACTTCAACCTGACCAACATCATCGTCGCCATATCGAATGGCACGCCGAGTGAAAAGAGCACGTGGTTCTTGTCAATGCCGAATTCGTGCACACTGGTAGACAGGCCCGCGTCATCGATAAGCTGTTGTCTGCGCACCCCCAGCTTCAAGGAGCACCACAGGTTATTTATATGATATAGACATGAATATACGTATACCTAGAAATATGATGAAGCATTGACAACGTTCGAGTGCTCAGCACAACCAAACCGATTGATTAGTGGAGATGGAATTGTCGGGGCTGAAGAGTTGTTGCACATTTGGATATTAAATAAGTAAAGGATCAGGTATGTGAAACAAAGCAGGAAAGCCACATTGTGCCGATGTTAAGGTGAGAAGGGTAGGTAATGGAAGTACTTCCTCGGGAACCAATGACAAATGTATTGCTTGGAAATGGTAGATGGGGACGAAAATGAGGTGATATCCAAAAGAATGGGTAATTGTCCACAGTTATCCATCCATCCTGCTTGAATACGAAATGCTTCAAGTGTGAAAGAGGGTGGGGTGTGTGAGGGAAGATGTCTGAGCCAGAGACAATTCGGGTGCCATCCGGAGAGAACGCGACTGACGCAACATAATCTGTATGACCCTCAAACGGACCAGCAACAACGTCCCCACTGCGTGCATCCCATACTCGGATTGTGCGATCATCTGAGCCAGAGACAATGCGGGTGCCATCCGGAGAGAACGCGACTGACGTGACGTCACTTTGGTGACCCTCAAACGGACCAGCAACAACGTCCCCACTGCGTGCATCCCATACTCGGATTGTGCAATCCCTTGAGCCAGAGACAATGCGGGTGCCATCCGGAGAGAACGCGACTGACGTGACGCGACGTGTGTGACCGTCAAACGGACCAGCAACAACGTCCCCACTGTGTGCATCCCATACTCGGATTGTGCAATCTCTTGAGCCAGAGACAATGCAGGTGCCATCCGGAGAGAACGCGACTGACGTGACGTCACTTTGGTGACCCTCAAACGGACCAGCAACAACGTCCCCACTGCGTGCATCCCATACTCGGATTGTGCAATCATGTGAGCCAGAGACAATGCGGGTGCCATCCGGAGAGAACGCGACTGACGTGACGTCACTGTGGTGACCGTCAAACGGACCAGCAACAACGTCCCCACTGCGTGCATCCCATACTCGGATTGTGCAATCATGTGAGCCAGAGACAATGCGGGTGCCATCCGGAGAGAACGCGACTGACGTGACCCATTCTGTGTGACCCTCAAGAGGACCAGCAACAACGTCCCCACTGCGTGCATCCCATACTCGGATTGTGCAATCATGTGAGCCAGAGACAATGCGGGTGCCATCCGAAGAGAAAGCAACTGACGTGACGTGACTTGTGTGACCCTCAAACGGACCAGCAACAACGTCCCCACTGCGTGCATCCCATACTCGGATTGTGTGATCTCTTGAGCCAGAGACAATGCAGGTGCCGTCCGGAGAGAATGCGACTGACGTGACCCATTCTGTGTGACCCTCAAACGGACCAGCAACAACGTCCCCACTGCGTGCATCCCATACTCGGATTGTGCGATCATCTGAGCCAGAGACAATGCGGGCGCCATCCGGAGAGAACGCGACTGACGCGACATAATCTGTATGACCCTCAAACGGACCAGCAACAACGTCCCCACTGCGTGCATCCCATACTCGGATTGTGCGATCATCTGAGCCAGAGACAATGCGGGTGCCATCCGGAGAGAACGCAACTGACGTGACCCATTCTGTGTGACCCTCAAACGGACCAGCAACAACGTCCCCACTGCGTGCATCCCATACTCGAATTGTGCGATCATCTGAGCTAGAGACAATGCAGGTGCCATCCGGAGAGAACGCAACTGACGTGACCCATTCTGTGTGACCGTCAAACGGACCAGCAACAACGTCCCCACTGCGTGCATCCCATACTCGGATTGTGTGATCTCTTGAGCCAGAGACAATGCAGGTGCCGTCCGGAGAGAATGCGACTGACGTGACCCATTCTGTGTGACCCTCAAACGGACCAGCAACAACGTCCCCACTGCGTGCATCCCATACTCGGATTGTGTGATCTCTTGAGCCAGAGATAATGCGGGTGCCATCCAGAGAAAACGCGACTGACGTGACCTCACTTGTGTGACCCTCAAACGGACCAGCAACAACGTCCCCACTGCGTGCATCCCATACTCGGATTGTGCGATCATCTGAGCCAGAGACAATGCGGGTGCCATCCGGAGAGAACGCGACTGACGTGACGTCACTTTGGTGACCCTCAAACGGACCAGCAACAACGTCCCCACTGCGTGCATCCCATACTCGGATTGTGTAATCACCTGAGCCAGAGACAATTCGGGTGCCATCCGGAGAGAAAGCGACTGAGCGTATTTGCGCATCTGTCTTCTGTACAACAATTGCCGCACTTTGCCATTCTTTCATTGCCGTACCCTCCACCTCCATAAGCCCACGCATATATCCCCAGTAGTTGTCATATACCGAACTCGATTTTGCACAGAATGGTACTGCTGAGATGTAGATGTGGGGTGTACTGCGTGTGCATGCCCCACCAGCAAATCGCGCCACGAACGACACTGCATCAGCAATTTGTTTCATTATATTAACCGGAGAATCCTTTCCGGTATATCTCAGCTTCTGAGTCGAGATCATGGGCAGGTATCCTCACCTTCAACCCGTTCTGCAGTATATCTACTCCCGTCCCGATCCGTTGCTCAAGGTTTAGTACCTCCATCCAAAATAACAGCTGTTTCCTCAAAAAATTGTCGAGATTCTTGTGGACCGCCTCGCTGGAATTGCTCTTTTGGAGATGCTCAGCCCAGTACCGACACGCGTATGAGAGGGTGGGGGAGATGTGTTTCCTGACTCGCTCTTCTAGGTCTTGTACATCCTTGTCAAATACAAACGATGACTCAAGGCCGCATATATTGAACCGCAGCTGTGCTTTCATCACATTGAAGCAACCATTCGCAAGTAGTTCGTGGTGCTGAGCTGCATTGCAATGGAACTTTTTGGATCGATCTCGTTGAAGGATATACTCGGGAAACGATGCGTGGAAAGGGGCAACTAGTCCATCTACACCTCCTTGAACGAATAGAACCGACCGCAGTGGCCCCAGCCAAGTTTGAAGTGCATCTTTCGTTAGAGGCTGAAGCAACGCAATTGTCTTGGGTGACACGGGTTCCCTCGCACATACCACCGTCCAGAGGGTGAGGCGAATATTATCTATTTCGTCCGGTTCCAGGGCATTGTCGAAGGCTGCGGAGAGAACACTTGTGTATAATTTATCCAGTTCTTCATGCTGTTTTCCCGACCCGGTGGTCAGACTTAACACCCTTTTCAGACGGGCGGTGGAGTCGACGACGGCGTGGGAGCCCGGATAAATATAACGCACAGCGGTCGCGGCGTAAATGAACAGCCTCCCAGCGCGCTTTGCAAGTTGTTCAACTTGGTAGGATGATGGGCGTGGGGACATAGCGTGAAACGCGTCGGTGAGATATTTCTTGATGTCCGCTTCCACGACCGACTCTTCGATATCGTGTAAATGGAGCACAGATCTCGAACGTCCTGGTGCCAACATTTTTTGTCGGATTACAGGTTCCGGTCGACTGGTAAGGAAGGTCTTGAAGGGTAGATCCGGAGCGAGCTTCAGAAGCGTCTCCAGAAACAGCCGGAATGCCTCGTCGTCGTCACACTCATCCAAGGCGTCGATCACAATAACAGTATTTTCTAGCACCGCCTCGACCTCTCGGATGGGGCCCTCGATGAGCTTTTGAAACTGCCATCGCACCTCGAGTTTGCTTGCCTGCGGCTCCTCTTTGAGGACTTTGCATAAGGCCGATCGATACGCGGGGGAGGATTGTGAGAGTTGGAATGCGAGAGTCGGAACAATATTATTAGCGTCACGACATGAGGGTTCAGCGCGGGAACAAAAGAAGTTGCCACCGAGTTTCCCGACTTTCGCCAACCATTCGCACAGGCTGTACCCGATCGTCGTCTTACCAGTCCCCGCCATACCATTCATCCAATACACCTTTGCCCCTCCCTTCTTCCAGGCCCAGTCTTTCAAATCTTCAATGATCTTCTCGCGTGTCTCTGCTGTACACCCATGTCTGCCAACATTGGTGGAATATTTCGAGTTATATCTGGCTGATTGCACGGGGGACATCTCATCGAGCAATGCTTTCTATTAGGTGGACTTTTGAGCGTGCATCAAGACCTAGTCAAACCGTCCTACCTCATGTAAATTTCGGGCATCTTCCGCAGTGTTGAGAATAACATACGTCTAACTTTACGTCATACTGCTGCGCAGAATATAGGCAACTGGGTACCCACCTGTAGTTGACGAAACAACGACTCAATACGACGATAACGTTGGAGAATATCCCCAAAATCCTCATTCGCCTCCACTATCCGGATGCCCACGCCGCGATCTTGCTTATATCCAACGGATTTCACTTCGTCCTCAATCGATCTGCAAGGTTGATTAATAAGGGTGAATTCCAGGGTTAGGATCTGGTACCTACTTCGCAATGTGCGCCATTTGGTCTCTGGCATCGCTTTCGACAAGCTTAGATACATACGGAGCCAGCATTTCCGCCAGGGTTTTGAGTTCATTTGCTAGGTGTTCATACTCTTTATGGTTCGCGACGACTGCCTGAGATCTACTTCAAAAACTACGTCGAGTAAATCAAAGCAAAACAGTAAGTTACCTGAGTTAGGTCTAGACAGGCGACTAAACCACTGACGGCTGACTTGAGAGGAGGAAATGCGCCAGCGCTCCTTTCCAAAAGCCTAAGCGCCGTTTCTAGTCCCTTCCATGCAATACTTCCAGCCTTCACAAGAGCAGTTTGCTGGGACGTTGAGCACTCTTCACTTTGTGGTCGGTCAGCCTTTTCGACTTGGGAAGGAGCAGATGAATGCAGAGGTGCAGTACGGGGATTCAAGAGGGTGTCCTGAGATTGATTGGGAACGGCGGGTGGGATAGTATTCTCGGAAATGTTATCGTTGAGAGACACCGTAGATTGTGGTGGTGGAGCGTGGGATGCAGAGGAAACATCGAGGGATGAGTGGGGCCGAGGTCGATCTTCAACGCCCAGTTTGCGATGATGGAACGGGTTCTTCGCTTTGTTCGTGAATTTCTTGAAAGGGTTGGTTATCTTGAACATATTGGCCAAGGCTCGTGGAAGATGAGATTCAAGGAGGAATGATTGCGGTGAATATATGACAGTATGCCAAAGCTATTATATACACAAGCGCAGTGAAAATCTTGACCTACCTTGGGGTTTGGGGCGAGATCAAGGTGAAATAATAGGTTGTAGGTGTCGTCGTCGGGAGCAAGCGCTTGTTGCGTGGTCTCGCAGAAGTGATGTACGACAGGTCCTGGTTCGACTGCTCAGTACGCTCGAAGAGTCCAGTCACTACTGCAACGTTAGTTGTGGGTTCTGAGGTCACGCTTTTTCACACGTGACCGTGCGTCAAATGTTCGATGATGTTCGTAATCGTCCCGCATGTCGGTGATATCGAAATCTGTCTCCACATTGTATGTCACTAAAACTTTCATACCAATCGCTACTTCAATCTCGTCCGGCAGACTTTTCATTTTTTTCACCGCTAAACCTTTTTTGACATTTAACCGTTGACGATCACCTGCACAATCTTTGCAGAACATATAAACAAAGATTAGCCAGAAGATGAGCATAGTTCTCGACATGCTTCTGCATTCTAGCTTTTGTGGACCGCATGCCGAGGTGTGATCATCAACGTGTCTCGCCAATTGCTACCATTCATGTCATTCTCGGAGGATGGTGACAGTATGAGAGTTCATAACATGTCAATGTCTTTCAATGTTACATGTCCATTCTGCAAGCGACGTAGAAATTGAAGCCATTCTTCATCGTGCACCCTTTTCTGCTCTCTCAAGAACGTGCGACAAAAAATATGCGACTGATAAGAAAAAAAGACTTTATGAACCCGCTCGTCATTTACACATCTCTTTCATCAAATCTGTAAAATAACTGAGCATCGATTGTGAAGAAAAAAAAGGGCAAGCAAGGTCGCAGTCGGCGCAAGCCGACGCTTATCTAGTCTATCGAATGGTGTGTAAAAGAAAGTCAGGATATTAGCTAAGCAGTGGATGTTTGAACCATCGAGCTCGTCCTTAAATCACGGCCTACACACTAGAAGCATGGCCCTTCTGGAGAAGGCCGATCTGAAGATAAGTGGGACATTTTACCGTTTTGTCGTTTCCAAGATCTGTATTCGCTAACCATGTACTGCTTTTGTTACAGTGAGGGGTGTAGGATTCAGGGAATTGACCAGAATGGAAGAAGCACGTTGGGCAGAGCCACAGGCCTTATTATACTCTTTGGTAAGCTCAGCGACCTCTTTTTGAAGCTGACAGTTCAGGGTCAGCGGCTGCCTGAGCTGCTGCGTCCTGAAGGCAGTGGAAGGTGCTTCGACTTCGCGGTGTCCACCTTTTTAACATCAATAGCCATCGTGCCAGAGCGCCTGTAATAATTGCGCATTCAATTGCGCGCGCAAATTTTCAATCAGTGCTCGGGATTGACCTGACGTTTGGCAGTGCGGTGACCTCGTGGCGCTTCTGATACAACGTCACCATTCATGTCCCGCAAGTCGTCAAATGATAGACGGGAAGGGTGCATTGACGGCGCAGGGTGGTGAGCTCCTTTGGGACGACGGGCGCTAAAGTGGCCAATGAGGTAAACAGTTGCACTAACGAGCAGAAATCAATGGAGCTTGGCAATTTTTACATCAACCACCTGTGAGTATTGAGCTTCAGTTCGTGCCGCCAAGGGCCCTCAACATGTTTACAAGGACCTGGCCTTATGGTCTTTACCTTAGCCAAATTGTACGCTCTCTGGTACGCCAAATGCTCTTGCGAACCAGGCGTAAATGGATTGTCATGGAAGTCCTTCATCGGGCCTTCAGGCAAGAATCGAGAGCACCATCTTCACCGAATCTTGGAACAGTTCCCAATCTCAGAGCAAATGTCGGTCCAAGCTCTTCCAACCTTTTGAACTCGGCAAGCTTGACCTCAAGCATCGCGTTGTTCACACTCTAACACGCTTAGCGATGAGGCGCGGCCATATCGAAACGCCGAATCCACGCTCATACATGCGAATGGGGGTTACTACAATGTTCCAGATATCTGGACCGATGAACATACAGAATCATGGAAGCAGGACAGGTCTGTTGTCTTGACAATCACCGCCCTCGAGTAGTTCCGACTCAATTTAAGGTGACTACAGCGACAAGGATCCTTGCAGACTTTACATCTGAGCAGGCATCGTGGGAGATAAGGCGTCTGGTTGCGGTATTGTGGCAGTCCCGAACTCGCCTCATTTAAGTGGGACACCTTCACCAGAGGCTTATTTCCGGCATGTCATTCTCCCGACTCAATGGTTGCAGCGCCTAAGCGGGTAGATGCTCCATAAGGACTGGGCGTCGACGTGACGCGGCACAAAGCTGTGCCAAATGGCCTTGTAGCATGGTTATGCACATAGGTTTATTGAACTTAATGGGTAGCTACAAGCTTGTGCAACGATAAGCAGTTGCTGTGATGCTGTTCGGATTTGGTACGGAATACCGTTACCCACACCTTGCCCGTTCTACGCATATATGTGTATGTGTAACCGACGGTCAGCCTGAAGCGCCGGTGGGCGCATCTAATAATAAAGCCGCGCCTTAGTAAACAGATGCCACAAGACTGTGGAATTGATGAGTATAAGGGACGAAAAAGCTGTGGTTTGAACGTCGTCTGGGCTGCTTATTTCGGTCATCAAAAAGGTATAAAATGCCTACATTCAGAGCGAAAGAGGCCAAGTCAGTTTCGACTCGGATCACAGAAATCTTCAGCCATCGACTCGCCCCTACACATGCACTACCGTGCTCAAGCTCTCATTGCCCCGCTCTTCGCTGCCCTTCTCTTGCCGAGCGGTGCACTTGCTTCGCCCACCGGAAAGCCCGGGGATAATAGTGCTCTCGTGGCGAGAGCCGTCTGCTCCACCGATGTTGGAGGTGCAATTTGCAATTTCTTGTGCATGAAGGACCACAACCGCCCGGGTTCCTGCGTTGGTAAGCAACCTTCTCTTTGATTCGTTGAAGCATTTGACGGACATCTTACACAGACGGCCAGTGCGTCTGTAGCTAGTGAGAAATCATTTCTGTACTTTCGGTATCCCTCGTTGAAGAAAACGTTGCGTAGCAGAGTTGAATGCAATCCATGTCATGCCAGCAATCCTTCGATTACTGGGCACACCCCGAGAAAGGTGTCTAACCTGGAAGTATAGCGTTTCGGTCAGGTCAGCCTGAGATGTGGATTCCAATCAAACGTATAATCAAACGTATTTTCATACATCGATGTCCAAAAACCACACGGTTGCTTTAATTACTTACGCTAAACTTTATTTTTCATCACGCATTTTGCAAATTCGGCCTTGAACGTAATCGCGATATTTATTTCGAACTGTAAAACTTGAATGCATTTGTGAATCCAGCTTATTTTAACACTGACTGGTCGCTCCATAAGTAGGCGTTTTATAACGGTACAAACGCGTGTCTCCTAAAGAGATTGGTCACTTCGGTCAACGAAATGGTACAAAAATACCTGCATGCGAGCGAGAAAGGGCAAGTCAGTTGCGACTCGCATTCCTGTTAAACTCCAATTCGCTTACCTACATCATACTCTCATCGCCGCTGCTCTTCTCTTGCAGAGCGGCGCACTCGCCACAAACGACTGCAACTCCGTACGATGCAATAATACGTGCTTCGAGATGGGCTGTTAATCCCTGAAAACAGTTGACTAACATTGTGCCATAGGTGGTGGCCTCTGCACCCGCAAGCCTAGAGCTGAGTAAATGGATTGTATTGGTTTTCCAGCCAATGGGAAGGCGAGTTGGTGGTTGAAGAAATCAGCCAGATTTGCTGTGTAATCCTTGTGCAGATGAGTGTTGTCTATTAGAATCTGATATTTATATCGAATCGTCAAACTTGAAGTTACATGTTCTTCAAGTCGCTGCGCCCGTGCGGATGGTCCAGAGGGATATGTTGCGTGCGTTTGAAAATTGATAAGGATACGGCACAAGTTATCTTAATGCACACAGATTTGAACACCTGGACAGTCACTCCTGTCGACGAAAAGGGTTAAATAGACTAGGATCCCAGAGTCGCTCTCCCAACAAGCGCGGTCAGCTGATTGCATCGCTGAAATAAATGAAGTATATATTGCATGAGGTCGAAACACGCACGTCTACCGATTCATCGTTGCCCCCAAAAGGAGAGTCTTCCGGAGAGGCACCCAACGTCGCGAAGCCCAAGCCTCAGTCTACCCTGCCTTACCCGCCAACACCGCCTCCAGGGCGCTCTTCTCATCCACCGCATCCTGCGTCAGCGCGCTCTTTTCATCCACCGCATCTTCCACACAAAACCCGCCCCCTCTTAACGCATCCCACGTCTTGTCCTTTATCTAATTGGCCGACAGTCTATGCATCGACAAACACTAGGGCTTGGACTGCACGCACCTCGATATTCTGCCCAGCACTGATACTCTTCACAATCCTTCCCTCGTGCAGTAAATGCACAGTCTGCCGGAGTGACCGCACAAGGAATGCGACTCGCTCCGATTCCGAATTGCGCTCGTCCTCGTAACAAAGCACCCGTAGTGGCCAATCTTGGGGTATCAGCGACAACACCTCGACGCTGTCCAGATGGACAGCCTGTGAGCTCAACAGCCGCGCCGTCTGCGTCGGCGTACCTTTTCTACAAGCCTGGTCAGCCCCCCCACACCGAATTATAGAGCGCCACTCACAAATCGCTCATGTGCACCTCCAACAACATTCGCAACAGCCGTTTCTTCACTTCCTCACCCGCATTCGCACCCGCGCCTGCACCTGGACCCGGACTCCCAAACAACGCAGCTACCCACATCCCCCATCCCAAGCCCATACTCTCCGCCACAGCCATCGCCGCTGTCCTAGACAAAACACCCTCCGCTCCTCCCCCCGTCGCACAATACATCTCTGCTGTCACCCCGTCCCTCAAATCTTGCACTAAATTCAGCAATACCGCCCGGTGATCCCCGCTCCGGGCATCCAGAATCGCATACTCGATCCGGAGCACGTGCGCCCGCTCGAAGAGCCGCTGCCGCACGGCAGAGGAATCGTACAGCGCGGATCCGGCGAGGAAGAGGATCAGTTTGACCCGCACACGTTTGTGCTCCGAGTCCGGTGTAGTGGACGTAAAGTAGGATACAAATGTTGTTTCGTTCGGTGCATGTGAGGATGAGGCATATGAGGAAGCTAGTGACACTGTGAGTCCCCCCATGAGATTTAAGATACAGAGAACACGTGTACCCTTGGCCCGCCACAACTTGAGCACTGACTCATCCTCCAAGAACGACGCCACTCTATCCGCCCACTCTACCACTAGACGGGTATGTAGTTCTGCCGACTGAGACTTGCGCACCAAAACGAGGTGTTCGAGATACTCTTGCGCTGCAGCCACATTGGCCGCCTTGACACGATCCAGCAACGCAATATCCTCTTCCGGTCTATCTTTTCTTTTGCCCGCTTCTTTTGAAATTAACAACTGTCCAATAACACGATCGGGTCAAACTGCGCCACGACGGGGGATGGTAGGAAACTGACCTTGATACCCCGGTCTGGATGCCTCGAGATGAGCCACAGCGCCCATTTTTGAATCAAACTCCTGTCCTTTTTGTCCTGGACTAGTCGAACCAAATCAGACACCGGGTCCTCTATCCGTCTGTCCTTCCACTCTCCATCGATTAGTCTGTCCATACTCAGTACTGGTCCGTATCCATAAGGAGAATTAGACACATACTTTGCATATAAATCAAGCATCTTGCCATCCTGCCCTTGTTGTTTGTACAGACTAGCGAGCGCGTCGAACCGGCCTGCCTGGATGAGAGATTCTTCGACCTCGGATAAGAGGACGTGGTTGGCGTCTCGGAGAAGCGCGTCTAGTTCGGTGTCCTTCCTGAGCTGCGCGTACAGCTTCACCAATACCGTGTCCACCACCTACGAAAACTCTCCTCATATAAGATAGCGTACATGAACGATCAAGACATACCGGAAAACAAGGATCCACCGCCTTCCCCTTTCCCTTTTCCTTCGCCTGAATCTGCACCTGCGCCTTCGTTCCCTGAGTCGCCACCATCCTCGCCCTCCATCTGCACAATACCCCCTCGAGCATTGCCTCCGCATTGCGCACCAGCACCCGTTTCAGCTCGACCGTGCCAGGAGCGGTGCACGTCGTGTCCGGTCCGAGGTGTGGCGAGTAATTCCGCACTAGGTTGGCCGCCACTAGCCGTCAGTTCGACACAACCGAGATGTAAGTGGCCACAGGCACAGGAGCGGGTGGGATAAAGAGAATAGGGAAGGTAGACTCACCGAGGTCTTCAATAGAGTCTTCGTCTGGCATGAGCTCTGCTACACCTCGAAATACTTGCACTCCGTCTTCCTCTTCTCCCTCCACATCTTCATCTCGTTCGCGGTCAGAGGAAGTGCCCGAAGCTGCCCTTAGCAGGGGGTAATACCCAACGAGCACTCTTGGATCCAAATCCCCCTTGTCAAACATCTCTCCCGCCTCATCGAACCGCGTCTCTGCAAAACACCGGAACCCAATTCTCTGGTAGACGTACTTGAGCTCGTCCGCGTCCGAGGGTGTTGGTGAGATAAACAAGACCTGGCGTCTCTGGTCGGCCAGCTCAATCGCATCATCGATCCTGTGCGAGTCGAGCAGTGCGTCGACCTGGGATGCGAGTGTGGCCGGAACGAGCGAGTGTAGAGAGGAGGAGCCAAGGAGGAGCACGCCCGAACGCCCAAAAGTCGCTGTCATCGTTTGTCTTGTGGCAGTGCACGCCAACAACAATAGAAACCAAGTTCAAAAGGCACTACTATTAATGATTATATACGGGACACCAATTACGCATACCAACATTGTACACCGAAATACAATAAGTACATGTACAGAGACTATCCTTCTAGTGGGGCCTCATGTCTACACGGGAGTATAGGGATTGCCTTTGTAGTCTTTGTCTGGTAAGGTGATGACAGTTGAGTTGTTATACGTCTGTGTCTCGTAATCACGTTGATGTCTGCGGCTGATCTCGGTTTTGACAGTGTGGCTGACCGATTGTGTCGTGCAAGGCTGTTCGCCCCATCTATTATGGCGCAGACGTCCATTCAAATTCGCAAGAACAGCATTTGAGAAACTGCGAATAATCAGCACGTGTCCAATAGCGAGATAAACCTTGATATTTACACTTTGCTCATGATAACACCACTAATATCAAAAAATAAGCTCGGGCGATACACATAATGGAAATGTATACTCACGGAATCAGATGAATGAGGTTGGTGGGCATAGTCAAGAAGAGTATGAGTTCCAGGCATGCAGTAACGACGGTCACCGTTCCGGTCTCAACAACGTGCACGATGAGCGAAGTGCAGAGTGACAGCGTGCTTTCCGAGAAGGATTTGGTTCGGACACGGAGCAGCTGTGAAGAGGATGGTGGTTGAGTATAACAGCGCGGCTTGTGAAGGCAGAACATACGATTATGATCATCGCAACTGCGATCAAAAGGTCACAGACAAAACTGCCGGCCAGCCATACGGTTACACCAGAATTGAACTTGGCAATCTGTGAAATGTCTGTGACGAATAAATACTGATGTAATTCCAAATCAGTTAATCGGATTGTAGAATCAATGCTGAAACTTACTCGGATGCCGTTGACAATAGCGCTCAATCCCTGCATCAGCGATACCTAGAGAAATATTAACAGATACTCCCATAATACGTAATGATAGCTCACCAGGATCACCAGGACGGAGATAAAGGTGGCAGGCTTGAAATACTTTCGGAACATCCAGATCCTCCTAAGTCGGTAGTCAGTAAATGAAGCATGGGATAATGCTGTAATCTTACCAGGCGAAGAATGACTGTGATATTATCGATACTAGGGCGAACACAAGCCGGTGAGCGAAGAGTTGGTTTGGATAAAGGAGTGGGAGCGTACCGAGTCCGTCAATAATCGGGATAGTGCAGCTCGACCAGGTGAATTCAGCAAGGATTGCTGGATTTCCCCATCCATCGACTAGTACGTGCCAAGCATAATGGGTATAGAAAAATGTTTGTGCCGTGTCGATCACCAGAAGTCCATAGACTGAAATTCAACTTCAGCGAGGTCATGACCAGACCGCAAACAAGGCATACCTAACGTCTTCAACGTCCACCGCTCTTTCGGGAAAGAAATGTGAAATACATCTAGAAATTTTGTTCATGAGGTTCCAGTTGATCTCATTGTCAATGACTTACAAGCTTGAGTTAATAAAACGCCGAATAAACACCAGTTGAAGACTGCGCCGATAAACTACGACAGCGTTTTCAGCCCTTGTTAAATAATACGCTAACGGACGCGACTCACAATAGGGCCAGTGCTGTTGTGAGCCAGTTAGTCACCATGCCAATGAAGAAAGGTACAACACCCACAGAAGAACGAATTGAGAGGGATCGAATGGCGGTGGCATTGTTGCAGAATGTCAATCAGACGTGAAGAGTGGGCTGAGGCGGCCTGGAGAAGCTATGTGCATGGTTCGATATTTATCTGGACAAGCATTTGCGGGATTATGGAGGCATAAACGTCAGCTAAGACAAATATGGCTGCTACTTTTAGCCGCTTTTGGGGGGACAAAGTTACGAGATCTTACTTTAAGATTTCCCAGAATAACATTGCTAACCTGATATTAGGATGCTCATTGAAGGTGCAGTTTAATATGATAAATGAATCGCGGCATCGTCTGCCAGTAGCTCCGCGACCACCCTTCGACTCGTCTCCTCAGTTCCAATGGCTGCACATATCTGCATTGCTTACAGCATGGCACGGCATGCAAGTACGAGAGAACAGCAGCTCGGACCGTTCACTATAAAAAGCGACGTTGTTCCCGTTCTGTCATGGCTGCCAACACGTTGACATCCTCCCAGAACGCATTTCGCTATATTTTCGTCATTTCTTTCAATCATATACATCAATTCCCAACGTCGTAACCCCCAGAGTCACTTGCTTTCCTGGGCAAAATAATTCACCCTTGTGATGTTCTAGAGCACAAATGAATTATAGTGTGGAATTCATGATGTGAGATCCATGTCCAAATCTCGCTTGTGAACTTTACCTGCTAACCTATTATCGGACACCATGCCGTAACGCATTTCCAGTTCTCTTGCGCTTTAGTACATTTTGCCATAAATGTCATCAAGGTTATAGACGTCCTGTGTCTGCTGTGAATCCAACAGCTCACAGCTGACTTTGCTAATTAGAGTCGATGTTATGGCCATCTTGGCCGTCAAACAATTTGGCGCGGCAAGAGCTGCCATTTCACGGAGGATTGAATGCATGGTACCTGTCTGTCAATCACGCTCCACCCTGCCTTAATTGTCAACGTCAACCGTCGGTGTGGAGATTGCAGCGCAGAACCCCCAGATATGGTGCCGACAAACGAGAACCCATATCAGTTTTCGTCGTCCCTGACGGATAGAAATCAATGGTGGGGGGATGCGCAAGATCCACCGTTACGAATGAGTAGTGGACAGCAACAAGGCAAAAATCTGCGTACAACACTGTGTACGATGTCGCCCTGCCTAAACCATCTCACCACGTATTATTGATTTCTCACATATACATATCTCACCTACTTCTCAAATGGGGTTAACGGAACTAATGTCTGACGGATTTTATTTTAGCGATACGTAATGCGATGTCTATCTTCTGACCCCACAGACCCACGACTCGTGTCCCCGTACGGTCGAAAGCGCGGTGAATGTGGCGATGTGGCAATGAAATCCAGTCACAGCTGCTCGAGCCAGGCCTACAAGTCACCTTATCTGATAGTTCTAATTATACTTTCCCCTTTGAATGGGTTATACGATTTGTGGTTACTGGAACTTCATTTGCTATAAGTTACTTCAAGTTGTTACAAGTAGCATCATATCCTCCAGGCTAATTCCAAGTCCCTGAGGGAATTCCTGATGCCAAACTGCTCGAGCAGATTTCGACACCTGTGGCCGCATCCGAGCGGATAGTACCTTCAGCCGGAGTTTTCACTGGGTTTGAAGGACGGGCGTTGAACAGACGGGATGAAGAGAGGGGCAGACGCAGGGAGATTGTCGGTGAAGTGTTCAATGCCGACGGTGAGTTAGGCTTTTTTTGCCGCAGTAGACAAAGAAAGGCATAGGTGTGTAGGCCTTCAGTGGCGACGAATGTCTCTGCGCGGAGCTTCGCAAGGGGTCACGGAAAGTGATGCGGTGTACCATTGGAATATTGGCAACTAACTGACCGACCGGGATCGTGTTCTATGGAAACAATAATGAGAGGCGAAGAAAGTTGATAAATTTGATGTGAATGACATCTGCCAGAGCTCTAAATGTTTTTTGGTGCAGTTTTTGGCCATTGGCACAGTAAGGAGAAGTATGATAAACCGCATGGCACATTAACGGTGGAAAGGCATACTGACATGGGTGGGTGGGGTGCATTCTTGGGATATGTTCAACTGGTACTTGGATGTGGTCGTCCCAATTCGAGCCGTCCTAAGGAGTTGTATGCGTTACATAAGTGACGCGTGACGCGGTGCATGTCAAGCGACGACAGACGACTCTTCTGCCTCATCGAAGGCGACGGTCGGGTATTCGAAGTTACAGTTAATATCAACAGGTCGATAAGTCATTTGAAGAATATCATTCGTGGGAGTGGCGAGAAGGGGGTACTCAGCGACATTGGTGCTAAAGATTTAACACTGAGTCGCATCCGACGGCCCGATAGCGAAGACCTAAACGCTGACTTTTCTATCTTTTATGAATAGAGATCTCAACCGTGAAGATTCTCTTAGTCGACTCGATGTCACTGATGGCGAAAGATTGCTGGAGTGGAGGTCCGTCTCGGAAGAGCCTAGCCCCAAAAGTCTCCAGATCCTTGTGAAGCTTCCACATACGACTGGTGAGAGTCTTTTTGTTCCTCAGGAGGACAATTATTTTCATTCATCGTCTCTTAGATCTGGTCCGTCAAGTATCTGGTGCGGGACCGCCACCTCGCTCAGGTGAGTGGATATCGAGTTTCTTATTGTCGCTATAATCCTCCATACATAAAGACACGTGGTGCCCTCGGAAAGAGACCGTCAATGACCTGTGTGAAGTATTATTACAGGAGAAACTGGTCTATGTAAGTATTTCACGCCATGAGATTTCGTCAACTTATCTTGTACATTAGGTTCGAGGTACTCCGGCATGCGGGAAAACCACCCTTATGTTATTACTAGTTGCGCATATCCAGCGTATAGAACCATCGGCTTTTGTCTATAGGTTCTCCTCGTGGAAACATGAATCATCGTCCGAATCGGTAATTCAGGGATAAACCATCTTTACTCGAAGCAAGGTGGCCCAGCTTTCTTATTTTTTGACGATGCCCAAGACACGTATGGTGATGACTACCTTTGGTCTCAGTTCTTCAAGAATGTCGCGGATGGGATTGGTCACTATTATGTTGTCGTGTTTTGCAGTTATGGCAGCCCAACTGCTTGTCCTGTTGACACCAATATGGAATACCACCTGTTCTCCGTAATGCGGCTCTTATCACTCTATGGCCTAAAAAGCAAGCCAACGGAAGGGAAACGAATGGCCTATTTCTGGATAGGCAGGAATTCAGTAATGTTATTCGAGTAACAATTTGTTCAAGATTCACTCAGACCTTTCGCAGCTGATCTTCGATTGGACCAATTGGCATGTAGGCGCTGTTGTCGAGCTCTTGAATATCATATCGAACGGAGTATGCCTCTCATATAATTCTTTTAGCCATTTCCCGTCGCTAACCCTGCTTTGAGCGCATGCGAAGAGGGGAAGTAATTACAATTGAAACCTTTCACGAGGAATTCCCTGTCCATGTTATCCTCCTAGGTCTGTATGGGGGGGCCTTCGGTCGCGGCTTACATGCGGCCGATGACGTGGGCAACGCGGATCTCACTGCAGTGTTTAGGCGCTTGCTTGCAGATGGCACGATTCCGGCTCAGCAAAATAATGATTCAGCCGTTCTCACTTGCCATCGCCGCGGATGGATCTACGCTAAAGAGGAGAGGTCAATAGACGGTGTGAGCCTGCTTTACTCGTTCTCGACTCCTTTGCATGCTGTGACCGTCTCTTGGATGCTCATTCCAACGAATGATATGCCTGCTTTTCAATCTCTCTATGCATTGACAATCAAAGTCATTTCCAGGTTTAAGCCTTCTCAGTTCACCCTCCCGAACCGCCGTGTTGGTGCTGGTTTCTGTGAGCGGCCGCCTGAAGCTCTGTACCAAGACGAATTTTATCGTTGTCTGCTTGCTGTGACTTGTGGAAATGTTCGTATCTCTTCTGAGTTTGCAACGGCACAGCAGGCAAGAAAAGCAGGTCGAATTGACTTCTTCATTCCATCTGTTAAATGGGGAATTGAACTCACTCGAGATGGGAACTATTTGAACGAGTATGCTTCGCGTTTCGGATCAAGGAGTGCACATGGCAAGTGGAAGGAACAGGGTGATATGGACGAATATATCCTTCTTGACTGTCGTGCAGCGAATGTCAGGGATCCACATCCAAGTATGGTGTTTGACTGTTTAGAAGCCACGTAAAGCTAACTTCTTTTGTCAGACATTCCTTTCTTATATCACATCGTATTCCAAGAGGATCACCAAAAGGTGTGTGTGTATAACCATAAGGTGACAAAAGTAGAAGAAATGTGTTTGTAAGAACGCCATGTGGAGGCATCCATTTAATGTTTCCTTGCCAGTACATAACTCTCCATTACGATTCTAACAACATAAGTGAGCCCCAGTGAGAAATGCGTCTGTGGGAATCCTCCAACATATACGATGTTCGTCCTGCCGAAACCATCTCACGTATAATTGATTTCTCACATACTACTTCTCAAACGGGGTTAACGGCAGCTAATGTCTGACAGACCTACGGATTTTGTTTTAGCGATACGTAACGTGATGTCTATCTTCTGTCGCCGTCGCACCCCCAACCACGCTAGAAACTCATTCCCGGAAACTACTGCACTGCTTCGCACCTCCAATATCTGTTCTTCGTCTCCACACTCGAGTCGTTGAGCATACACCTCGCTTCGACACACCTTGTCTCAATTTGCCATATCTTTGTCTCGTGTAGCAAAACTTCCACCATCCAATACATCAAATAATATAGGTTCAAAGATCGAGGAGGAAGGGGTGGAGAGCATCCACAAGCTAGTCCTCAAAGCTAGTATCTATAACAGTTAGCTCGCAGCGAGCGGGAATTGGATGCTTATCAGCGATGATCGATGATCATCGAAACAAACGCGCTTGTTTAAAGCATCCGCTAGTCGTATCAAACTCTTCCGTCCCTTTCCCTGGCCTTTACCATCTTTCTCTCTGACTCAATTTCCATGTCATTAGCCATGTCTTTGTGGCAATGGCACCTTCGACGGCACTGCTACAAGGAAAGTATTACATTGTTGACATCTGTTTGAGCGGAACGAATAGGAGCCTGCACTCTTTGTCCATGTCAAACGACGACAGCTCTCGCCGTCTCTTCTGCCTCATCAAAGGCGACTGCGAAGTATTCGAAGTTGAAGTTGGTACTAACGAGTCGATAAGTCATTTGAAGAACGTTATTCGTGAGAAGGGCATCAACGTCGCGGAAATCCTTCTCGCCAAACATCTAACGCTTGAGAAGGTGAGCCGCAACCCAGAGTCAACCCTAAGCACTGAATTTTCTATCTTTTATTGATCTCACTATCCATGGTGATAGTTCTATTACACAACTCAATGCTACCAATGGCGAAAAATTGCTCGCGTGGAACCTCGTCGGGAAGTACTGGTTGAAGCAGCCTGACGCTGGAAGGCTTCACGTCTTGGTGAAGCTTCCAGATACAACTGGTGAGTGAATCCATTGTGTTCCTCAGGAGGACAAGTCGTGATATTTATTTCATTCATCACCTCTTAGATCTGGTCTGTCAAGTATCTGGTGTGGGACCACCACCTCGCTCAGGTGAGTGGATATCGAGTTTCTTATTGTCGCTATAATCTCCATATGTAAAGACACGTGGTGCCCTCGGAAAGAGACCGTCAATGACCTGTGTGAAGTATTATTACAGGAGAAACTGGTCTATGTAAGTATTTCACGCCATGAGATTTCGTCAACTTATCTTGTACATTAGGTTCGAGGTACTCCGGCATGCGGGAAAACCACCCTTATGTTATTACTAGTTGCGCATATCCAGCGTATAGAACCATCGGCTTTTGTCTATAGGTTCTCCTCGTGGAAACATGAATCATCGTCCGAATCGGTAATTCAGGGGATAAACCATCTTTACTCGAAGCAAGGTGGCCCAGCTTTCTTATTTTTTGACGATGCCCAAGACACGTATGGTGATGACTACCTTTGGTCTCAGTTCTTCAAGAATGTCGCTGATGGGATTGGTCACTATTATGTTGTCGTGTTTTGCAGTTATGGCAGCCCAACTGCTCGTCCTGTTGACACCAAATATGGAATACCACCTGTTCTCCGTAATGCGGCTCTTATCACTCTATGGCCTAAAAAGCAAGCCAACGGAAGGGAAACGAATGGCCTATTTCTGGATAGGCAGGAATTCAGTAATGTTATTGAACGGCATTCGAGTAACAATTTGTTCAAGATTCACTCAGACCTTTCGCAGCTGATCTTCGATTGGACCAATTGGCATGTAGGCGCTGTTGTCGAGCTCTTGAATATCATATCGAACGGAGTATGCCTCTCATATAATTCTTTTAGCCATTTCCCGTCGCTAACCCACCCTGCTTTGAGCGCATGCGAAGGGAGGAAGTAATTACAATTGAAACCTTTCACGAGAAATTCCCTGTCCATGTTATCCTCCTAGGTCTGTATGGGGGGGCCTTCGGTCGCGGCTTACCTGCAACCAACGGCATGGCCAACGCAGATCTCACTGCGGTATTTAGACGCTTGCTTGCAGATGGCACGATTCCGGCTCAGCAAAATAATGATTCAGCCGTTCTCACTTGCCATCGCCGCGGATGGATCTACGCTAAAGAGGAGAGGCGTGAACCTGCATTACTCGTCCTCGACTCCTATGCATGCTGCGACCGTCTCTTGGATGCTCATTCCAACGAATGATATGCCTGCTTTTCAATCTCTCTATGCATTGACAATCAAAGTCATTTCCAGGTTTAAGCCTTCTTAGTTCACCCTCCCGAACCGCCGTGTTGGTGCTGGTTTCTGTGAGCGGCCGCCTGAAGCTCTGTACCAAGACGAATTTTATCGTTGTCTGCTTGCTGTTACTTGTGGAAATGTTCGTATCTCTCCTGAGTTTGCAACGGCACAGCAGGCAAGAAAAGCAGGTCGAATTGACTTCTTCATTCCATCTGTTAAATGGGGAATTGAACTTACTCGAGATGGGAACTATTTGAACGAGCATGCTTCGCGTTTTGGATCAAGGGGTGCATATGGCAAGTGGAAGGAACAGGGTGATACGGACGAATATATCCTTCTTGACTGTCGTGCAGCGAATGTCAGGGATCCACATCCAAGTATGGTGTTTCACTGTTTGGAAACTACGTAAAGCTAACTTCTTTTGTCAGACATTCCTTTCTTATATCACATCGTATTCCAAGAGGATTACCAAAAGGTGTGCGTGTATAACCATAAGGTGACAAAAGTTGAGGAAATGTGTTTGCAAGAATAAGTCACTGAGCCACAGTGAGAAATGCGTCTGTGGGATGTCGTCCCTGCCGAAACCATCTCACACCACGTATTATTGATTTCTCATATATACAAATTTCATCCACTTCTCAAATGGGGTTAACGGAGACTAATGTCTGACAGATCTACGAATTTTGTTTTAGCGATACGTAACGCGATGTCTATCTTCTGTCGCCGTCGCACCCCCAACCACGCTGGGAACCCATTCCCGGAAACTACTGCACTGCTTCGCACCTCCAATATCTGTTCTTCGTCTCCACATTCGAGTCGTTGAGCATCCACCTCGCTTCGACCATGGTGGATCACCTTGTCCCAACTTTCCATACCAAGTGCCTAATTTGTCTCGCGTAGCAAAACTTCCGCCATCCAGTATCAAATGATATAGATTCTCCTTTTCTCATAGACCGAGGATGAAGGGGCGGAGAGCATCCGCAGGCTAGTCCTCAAAGGTAGTATCTATAACAGTTAGCTCGCAGCGAGCGGGAATTGGATGCTTATCAACGATGATCATCGAAACAAACACGCTTGTTTAACGCATCCGCTAATGGGAATTATAGGGATGCTTTACACACGAGCATTCCTTCCAACTTTTTCTCAGGCCGATTATCATCTACGTCGTCGACGCCTCGAGGCACAAAGTCACCCTCCCATACTGTGCCTACTTCAATAACAGGCTGAGCATTTGCAGCTGTCCCTCGCGCCGTCCAGACGAGCCTTTGTCATATCGATACCCACCCCTTTGGCGATCTACTCCGAATCATTAACCGGACAATGCTTACTCATAACATTATTGACGTCGTGCACCAGTGCGGCAGGCGTCTTTAACTTCGAGCCCTGAAAAACACGGCCTTTGGAAGACGTGTCCCGCTACCCGAGTGCGATTATGAGATGGACATGGATGGCAACACATGTCTTCTGTACTTCGCAAAACAACTTGGTGAGTCATTTGTAATCGTTCTTTGCCTTATTAAAGGAACGGAGAGAATGGAAGTGCATCTTGTACCAAGTACAGGATATGTTCTGCGCGAACAAGGGGCTCCGTGGCAAGATGTGCATTCGCGGTTTGAGTCTGGGAAGAGCCTTTCCTGATAGTCTGCTGCATGAAGGACCACCTGGAAGGCCCAGAGTCGGTTGTGCGCTTTTCTTGGGTAACAGGTTGTGTCCTGGTATGCTCTTCGAGTCGGCACAGGTCGGCTCTCCTCTTGACGTCTTGAATAATCTTGGCGCTGTTTCATCTGCACTCGCTATCTGCGATTCCCACATGGCTTGGGCACCACGAGATAGTGATGCCTCGTCTTCGTCTAGCCAAGTGCGCAGCCTGGACGTGGCGCGTATGTCGAATATCCATCGTCCTTTACAACTTATCCTCCCACTGTCAGACAGGGAGCCGTCAGTGGCTGTATGGGTGTGATACGGATACACCCTCCGTGTCCCTCCACCTTTGAATTGGGCATTGAAGTTGTTGAGCAGGCGCAGAAGAGTTCCCCCTGCCTGCGCTTCGGATGGCCCAAGTCTGCGAACGTGATTTGGTCTGCTAGTCTGTCTACGATACACGGATCCTCGTCTGTTGTCGTTGTTCACTGTCTGAAACCGGCTTGCTTCGCAGTGCTGAAGAGGGTTGCCTGGAACCCTTGATGGGAGTCGCCGTGCAGTGTAGGTCGAGCGTGATTCACATATCACCTCAGCGACTATGCTCAGTCCAAGTTTGAGAGTAACTGGGCCGCGGTACGTTTGAAATACTATTCTCATCAACATTTATAGATCCAGAAACAACTATTGAGCTTCCTTCGACTCCTAGTCATATCCAATGTCAATCAGATATATACATGCTGAGGTCGATCCGTGGATGTTGACGGGAATACTCTTATCTGCAGCTATTTAAGTCTGTGCTCTGGCGAAACGTTTGCGTTTGTGCATTGCTCAAGCCACGATTTCCTTTCCATGCTTCCCTCCCCCTGCAGATATCCACACCCCAACGAAAATGCAGCCTTTTACTCGAAATCATCACTTCATGACACCATAAATGGCATCGTACGAGGCATTGAAAACCGCAACAGGATTACATGGCATGTTGTACGTGACCTCCTTCCCATCTCCATCCACTGGCGCATGCCGCCACCTTGACCCACACTCCTGCATCACCTACATCTAATAATCAATATACCGCACTGTTCGAAAAGATACATGTAATACAAACCTCCGGGAACGTCTGCTCATGCATCGAAGTCGAGCAAAGTTAGCAGCATCACCCTCGCCGTAGGCATACCACACTCACCGTCGGAGGACCACCACTTGTTAGTCCAGAGGTAGCCCCTAACAATCATCAACAATTATACCCCAACATAAATACGATGACGACCCACATGTATATCACATAAGAACCGCCTTCATACTGCATATGCGTGGAACGCCTGAGTGGATTGAGGGTTCATTTAAAAGGAGAAAAACCCACAATGGCACCTGAGCGCCAGGCTGAAACGCCAGCGCAGCTCGTAGGTGATGGAGAGGGCGATGTCGTCGTTTTAGTTGGACTAGTCGTGTGGTAGTCGACGTTGTGTGGGTAGTCGTTGGTGTGACTAGTCGTCGTCGTCGACCCAGACCCCGTTCCCATCGCACTCTTCACAGCCTTATCGTACCTATTATTTCCTACCCAAAGGCACCTTGAGTATAACCGAATACGTTAATCATGCAGGGTGCGCCCACCATACGCCTGGGATGCATCCCACATCATGATCCCGCCAAACGACGGATACTTCGCCCGCGCTGTCTTGGCTAGATTCCCAAGCGTCGTCGCGTCGACATAGCCAGAGCCGGCCGCAGAGGGGGAAGCAGGGGCGCCAATGTAAATCTTAACGTTCGGGTTCGGAGATGTGGTTCGCGCCCAATTGTCCCTGCCGTTTTTTGTTAGCTTTCATACCCTCATACATATAGTCGATCGAGTATTACCAAGTGTCAAAGTTCCAAGCCTGGCATGGCATAATCATCTATAACACTGCCCCTAGTAATCAATCGACTCACAGAAGGATTAGCGTTGCCGCAATAGTTGTTGTAAAACTAGACAACTCGTCAACGAACCATTCTCCGCTGCGCATTTACCCAACCACTTACCTGCACATAAACAGCATCAAACCCGACAGCATTGAGTACGGCTCCCAAATAAGCATCAGGGAACGGACACTGCGGAGCACCCGTCACATAGAACCTACGGCAGATCACCGCAAGTCAAAAACCACGGCTTCCATTCTTTCCCACTCACTGCTTGTTGCCAGTGGCCATAAGAGATCTTAATTTAGTAACGAAAGCCGCAAATCCCGTACTTGATCCGCCCTCGATATCCAGATCGATGCTAGGCACAACTGTTGGCCTTGGATGCATTAAAGAACCTAGGACGCTCACCCGTCAAGTACAGCATTTCCAAACGGCCTGGTGGGACTAGACCCGCCCAAAAAGAGGTCCCAGATCGTCTGCGCAAATGCCTCACCCTGCGCATCCGAGCTAAATCCGGCATTTCCAGTCGCTCCGCCAAGGCTGATGGTGACAATCTTTCCTTGAGCCTGGCACACTTCAATGTCCGATGCCATGAATTGACAGTTGGCAAGGGCCGTCCCTGGAAAAGTGGGATCCGAGGTGCTGCTACAGGACTGCGGGCGGCATCGGTTCTCCTGTTCTGCGGCTGGGAAAGAAGGGGGGGTGCACGTACGTTGGCAAAGTCAATCTCGGGTTTGTTTCCCGTTGAGAAAAAGACGTTGAGGAAAGCCAAGGGTATGGCACTGATCACATCGTCTTGACAATAGTACGATAAATTATGTTGATAGCCAGCCGCATCACCTGGGTTCGTGGAGCCGTACGAATCCTGGCCCCAATATCTAGGCAGAATCCGGAATGATGGCGCACATATGTAATCAGAAATACTGACACTTACACTGCCAACTATCGTCGTTTCAGGGTCAGCTTTTCAATCGGAAAGCAAGATGAGCTCTCACATTGTCAGACCTGGAGTTGTCAAAATGGTTCGGATAGGGCGTTGTGTTGGTGTTATAGATGGATGAAAAAATGGACAGAGCACCGGTCACGGAAAGAACGACTTGCTGGAAAAAATCCATGATTTGACAAAGGAAGGAAGCAAGAGAAGAAAGGATGGATTTATATAGGATAAGCTGGTTCGGCGAGTCCCCACATCTGCACCTGGCACGAGCGCTGTTATCGATGATGGGACCGTCCATCAGAATGACAGAGAAGTCATCTTAAGGGATGTATTGACCGGAACCCAGTAGATAAGACCATGAGAAGAAGCGCTAAAATGTTCAAGTAGAGTTTAGCTAGACGGGAGTGGCGATGTTGGCTGAAGGGGCGCAGGGAGCTATTTCTGGCCGCAATGAATCATATGGTCGGTGGTTCTCCCCAGACTCTTGAGCCTCGTGCCCTGCAGGCGTGATGCCATTGGATTGTTACCAGCTGAAATGAACTTTATCGACTTGTAATGGAGCCATTCTGCTGTCATAAAACGAACTGGGTAACTTTTGTTCAAAGGGCAACTCGGCTTTTAAAGTACACGTACCACGTGGTCCTTCCTTTTCTGGAAGACTCTCTTCCTCATGCCCACGGAGGGTCCTGCTTTGCGGGACAGTTCTCGGGACGACAAGTCTAAATCACGCTCGAAAATTCCATGGGAAGAGCTTCGTACGAGGAGTCTCCATCCCGGCGGATTCGGTCCGGACAGAAAAGATATTTGGTGCGTCCAAGTCGGTCTTGCCATGGTGATAGTACTGGAGATGCAGGCCCAAGTTGTTGAACGTAAAAACACCGCCGTTAGATGCTCAGGTGAAAGAAATCACCCATGACAAGGAGCACAAAGATGAATACCAGATCCGGTTGGACACCGACCGCAGCTTTGTTCTCTACCCCGAGGGTGCGTACTCAACACCTCGGTAACTTTGCTGACCTCTCATTTTTACCAGAGTCGGAAATACCAATCACAAAGGAAGAACTAAAAGCACACCTCAACCACCTCATCGTCTCCGTTTTCCACAACCGGCCAAAGCTAAACTATTTCCAAGGATACCACGACATCATGACCGTCATCTATCTCACCATTCCACAACACCTCCAACTCCCCTGCGCCGAGAAGCTGTCGTTGCAGCGGTTAAGAGACTCTATGTTGCATAGTTTGGAGCCGGTTATTGGTCTGCTACGGTTCGTGCATCCAAGCTTATTCAGGTACCTTTTCTCACCCGCCTGCTTCAGCGTCCTTAAGATCCTATTACGCCTCGCAGACCCAGAATATGCTAAGCTCCTCGAACGGTACCACGTTATTTACTCTCACACGATATTTCACTAACATTTGAACTAGAGACTCGCCACTCCCTTTCTACGCTCTCTCCAACCTCCTAACCCTTTTTGCACACGATATGCCAACTCTACCTCTGATCCAAAACGTCTTTGATTACCTACTCTGCCGACCGCCAATAGCCGTCGTCTATCTCGCCGCGGCGGTGCGTCCAACTCCCAAACCACCAGTTCATCCAACTAACAAACCATCACACGACAGATGATACTCGCCAAAAAAAATTACATTCAAAGCATAAAAGGCCAAATGGAGCCCTTCATGCTTCACCCGATCCTATCGACGCTACCACCTCTTACGGAAGAATTTGTATCCGCTGAGCAGAGGCCGCCAGACGAACAAAGGGTCTCCTCTGCCCTCGATCTCGGTGTCGACATCGATGGAATCCAGCTGAAATCGGAGGACGCGCCTGCAGACGTTGCGAGTATCCCCGTTGTCGAGGATCACGTCAGGTCAGAAGCACGAGAAAATGTTGACGGCAGTGCAACCTCAATCGGCACTGCACCCTCCAGACCACTCACACCCGACCCAACGCATCCTGTCCCTCCCGATCCGGACCTGAGAACACCCCTCGATTCGCCTCCCCCGCCTTCCTCTTCTAGAACATCCTCCCCTCAACCCAAGCCCGAGGGAGAATCTAAACAAAGATCCACCTCCCTCCCCCATTCCTTTCATTCCGACCCAGATCTTCCAGCCATCCCAGCCATCCCAGCCATCCCCCTCCCCACCATCCTCTCCCACTCCGACTCGCTCCTCACCCACTTTCCCCCATCGCACCCCTCTCTCCGGCTCCCCTCCATCATGGGCCCGCAAAGCGTTGTCTTCACTTGGTCCGAGACCTTTTCGGACCTCCCGTCGGACGCGACGGCCGAGGCAATGGTCGCAAGGCCCGAGCTGGTGGTGTACCCCCCTGGACCAGAAGAGATGGACGATAGCGAAGGGGAAGAAGAAGAGAGTGAGAGTGAGAGTGACTATAACGAGGACTCGAAGGGGTGGGAGAGGAGGAGGCAGAGGACGTCAAGGAAGAGCAGAAAAAGTGGTAACGTCAATATGAACGGTGGTGGGTCCAGTGGAGGCGGGAGGAGAAGACCAAGGAGGGGTCGGAAGATCAAGAAGAAAGTCCGGAACCTGCTCAGCGCGCTCGCCACGGGAATGGGAGGGTCAGTTGTTACGCACGTGGACGGGCGCGCGATGGTCGCCGGTGCGGTTCTCGTGCTGGGCGTTGCGATGGCGATATACGGTGTCAAGGCACACGATGGGGGTACAGGCGCAGCCGTGAGTGCAGCAGGGGCGAGTGTAAGCAACGCTGCTATGAACGTGTTGGGTCACCATGGGTTCGGGCACGGGGATTTGCATGGCGAGCTGAAAAAGGTGGCGGGCGTCTGGGTTGGTGTGGGTGCCAAGTTTTTCGGGGCGGGGCGAGGAGGGCGGATGGGAGGGGGTTGATGGATTATACGTAGATTACCATTGTGACTTTGTGTGTCTCTTTTTTTGCATGTTGTATTAGTGGATTCAGGCGAGTTAATGTCAACCGGCAATCCCGGGCCGCCAGCCATACATCCACCGTGTACTGAACTCCCCGAATTCCTCAAAGAAAATCCTCCTCAAGCACCCTTGCGGTTAACATCCACACAGAGCGAAGATGAGCACCTTTCCAAACGACGTCGTTTAGGAGTCGAAACACCTTGCACCCCACCTCATCAGGTGAAAGAAGGAATGGTCGAAAAGACAAGTACATGTCGCATCATCCAGCATAGATCGTCATCTGAACGATTTTCTACTAGGTCCGCTGCACCTCGACACAGAGATTGCAATGGAGAAGGCAACTCAACCCTTCGAGGAATACATCGACTACTTGGCGAAGGGGAAATTGGACGGCTATCTTGACTCCATTGGACCTGAAGGCAAAGAAGCAGACCTTTTCATGCGTTTGCCACGTGAACACACTCTTCTCCTTCACGGCCTCGGGGGGGACCTCAGCAAAGAGGATCATGGAAGGCTCAACAAGTTGTTTATCTCGGGTAGAACGTTCGTGGTTTGGAATTGTGCTGTAGTATTTTCTAATCTTTTTCCTCATAGCCAGCTATTTGCTGTGTCTGGCTCCGGAAAAACCCGCCTCACTCTCGAGGGTCTTTGCAGACATTAGGGCATATATCTTGCGTGCCGTACAAAGATAAATAGGGAATTTGGCTCTGGCGATTCAAGGAGGCGACACTTGCATTGACTTCGGTGAGTTAGATGGAGGTCTTGAATGAATCCCCGAGTCCCATTGAGAAACAGAATGAAGATAGCACGGGGGCCGCCCATCGTGCATTTTCACAGTTATTGTACGCGCGCATTTTTATGCTCAAGAAGCTTTTAGACAACATCCCTTCTGGGACGGCAGCCGCGGTGGCCCCGACGCCGATGGGTTCTTCTTCAAGTTTCGCCTCCTCGTAACGGGGGTGCTGATATCTTTCTTGCAGTGCTTCAGGTCATACAGGAGGGCACGACCGAAATCTTGATGGAAATAGTTCGCGACGCACTGACTCACCTTGTAAACACGAAACCAGACCTATTCCCTTGCGCTGAGGGTCTCTTTGCCGTGGTCGACGAAGCACAAGTAGCTGCCGATTACCCCAAACCTTACCTTCTATCCACAGACTGTGCTAGGCAGCGCCAGATTATTCACGAAATCCTAAACTTATTGGACATGTCAGAGATATTCAAAGGTGACATTCTTTCAGGAACTAGCTTGTTGCTACTCATGGTGAAGGAAGCATCAGCACCTTCCTCTAAGAAGCGAGGGTTTGCGAGGCGCGCGTTCGTCAACATCGGAAGTTTCAACAGAGAGAATTCTTACCATACAACCTATATCAACCGATATCTTGCACTTTCCGATGACGCTTCAGACAAGCGATTGTTGCAGTGCATGCAGTACTGGCTTTCTGGCTGGTAGGCCCATCAGTCGGTAACACTACCCAATACGTCTTACCATTCTGTCAAAGATACCGCGCTACAGTTAGCTTTATCGAGCTTCTGCTCTCTGGAGCAAATATCCCACGCCACCGTACTTTCACCATCACGGACGCAACGGATTTGGAGGAGAAAGAACCCCCTATTTCATATAAGCTTGCTGGACACATACGTGCTTATCAACCAATCAGTTGTGCATCTCTTCTTTTCCACCAAAATAATGGTCAGTGTCGCACTTTGATTGGTTTAAAGGTTGATCGTGCAGCAAATAGCGGTCGATTTGATACAAGAGTTACGCCAAGTTGTGATGCGGTGGATGGTCGGAAGCGAAGCTGATTTTCTTACCAAAGATCAAGCAATTGCGTTGGGTGCGGGTTTCTTGGACGGTAAGACCCGCGGAAGTGATTACGATCCATCGGCCACGTATCCTGTCTACACCCCCGAGCCATTGGTCGTTCTTAATCTTCGTAGGAACACAACGAAAGGACAAAAAAAAGGATGGCTTGAGAGTGCTGTCTGTGAAGCTCGTAATCCTTCGTCATTGGGTTTTGTGTTGAAGAGGTGGTCCTTTTCACACTCGTAGATACTTTTGGGGGCAAGGCCATGAAACTCTCCAAGGCCTTCGAATGCAACGATTCCGAATCCTGAGCTTCGAGGGAGGTCAAGCTAGTCTCGCTACAATCAACATTGGATGGCGATTTACGAACCTATGATGCATCCTGGACTTCTGGCAGTTCAGATCGCTTCGGCTTCAAGGCGAAATCGCCGAAAGTCCTCTGCAACCCTGATGGCAAAGCCTTCATTTTTCCGGATGTTCACATGGGCCGACTTGCTATGCTTCCTTTAAGACGTGAACTAATTATTGTTGCAGTTCAAGTTAAAGTGGCGCAAGAGCTTGATACCAGCACGTGGCTGTCTGCGCTTAGCAGTGTCAACCCGGATTATTTTTATCCAGTCCAGGTGTGTGTCAAGTGTTCCATGGGTGGGTTGAACTTATCTTTCACTGTGAACATAATAGAGCAAAGAGAATGGGAAATTGCATCAATATGCTCCAATTTCGTATCCAACACTCCCCGCCGATGTTGCGTATGATCCTTGGTCAAGAGGAATTTGCTCCTACGGTTAACGATTATTGCCAGAAGCTTCGCAGCTTTACAAAAGGAATCCAACAGTCGCAGCTGGCCACACGTAAAACGCCTCGGTTCCTTCGTGTTATTGCAACTCCTCAGAATGTCCATTTAGAGGCTGACCAGCTCGGTAATGTGGTGGGCCTACGATGGCGTAGTGTGGAAGTTTAGTCGCTGCCGCTGCAACCATGGATATTCCGACTGTGCTGTGAAGCGTTCAAGTCTTGCTCTGGTCCCAGTCAACTGGTCGCCATCGAACTGTAGTAGTAATCATCAAGTTCTCCAGCAATGTGTTATCTGAGATTCAGATTGCTATATTAAACTTGAATCCATGGTGATCTAAATTACAGTGCTACCACTGGCAGGTTCAATGGTGCTCTGCACCTTAGCCGCATTATCCTCTTATTTGCATCCTCCACTCTAGCCATCGGGCGCGCCACCTGCTCCGCTGTTGAGTGAGACTCAACCCCATCTGCGCTTACCCATGGACGATAATCAGTTTCTCCTCTATTAATACCTCATACAGGTCTTTGATAGTCTCCGTCCGGGGGCTCCACTTGTCCTGTATGAAGGATTATAGCGACAAATAATAAAACTTGATATGCACCACTAAGTGAGATGGCGGTCCCGCACCAGATACTCGACGGACCAGATCAAAGAGGTGATAAAATAATTGCCCTCCAGAGAAACAAAAAGACTCCACTCATCAGTCGTATCCGGAAGCTTCACAAGGATCTGGAGCCTTTTGGCGACAGGTTGTTCTGGCCAGTACTGTGAGACAGGCTTCCACTCTGACAATTTTTTTTTACCATCATTGACATCGAGTCGACTAAGAGAATCTTCACTATAGAGATCTTTGTGAGATCTTTGTGCACCTATAAAATCAGTGTTTAGATCCTCACCATCGGGCCGTCGGCTAAATCTTTGGCATCAACGTCGCTGAGTACCCCCTTCTCGCCACTCTCATGAATGATTAATGACTTATCGATTTGTTGATATTAACTGTGACTTCGAATACCCGACCGTCGCCTTCATTGAGGCAGAAGAGTCGTCTGTCATCGCTTGACATGACAGTGCACCGCGTTACTCGTCGGGCTGGTGACGTGACTGGTAACATGTAACAAGCTAAGCAACTGACCACGAGAAATAGGATCTTGTGGACGCTGAAGCAGGCAGGCGAGAAAAAGCAACTGCATAAACTTGGGTGAATGAACCGTAGCAGACCAATAACAGGCTCCAAGCTATGCAGCATAGAGTCTCTTAACCGCTGCAACAACAACTTCTCAGCGCATGAAACGTTATGTTAGTGACCAAATAAATATAAATACGGACTTCACGGTCGTATGAGCTCATACGCCGATAGGTTCTTCGCTTCAGCAAAGTAAAATGTATTGCACGGCGAATTGAAAAGACAGCGCAGCTTTTATCCACGACCTGAAGTTACCAAATGTTTGAACCAGAGTAACACCGCGACGTGAGACCATCAAGGTTCCGCATGACATACAAAGTTCTCACTTCCCAGATGAGAGTGACACATCGTGGAGAAAGGGAACGTGAACTGCGCTCACATCGAACGCCGGCGTGCAATCAATAAAAAGGTGAGGCAGACCAGAGTAGATGTCTAACCGAGGTGACGCGCATAACCTAAAAATTAGGATAGAAATAAGTGGGATGATGGTACCACCGCCATCATGTCCAGCTTGAAACTTTTTTGAGATCGAGAGATTTAACCGGGGTCGTCGGCGGCAGGCAGCGTGACGACACCACATGACGACAGCACGGACATAAGCAATGGAACCTCACAGGGTAGTGGGAATAACCAATAAACTTGCTTGACAAGGTAAAGTATGACAATATAAGGCATCGGCTATGGATAATTAGTCTCGCGCTGGCAATGACGTTGTGGGCGAATCCCGGATTCGACTTGGCGCATCCTGACAACGATGAGTATCCGGCCATTCAAGAAATTCCTGTCCATTTGTTGAATATGTTATTTCGGGCTTCATGTTCCTTCGTGCCTTACTCTGTTGAAAGTGAATTTTTTTGTTTACGTATGTCTGCACCGAAACAAGATATCCATTACCAGCGTGCGGTGTATTCACATTCCGTCATTCTTCTAGGCCTTTCCGGCAGCAACGGCCTCATCTATCGTCGTCTCACCCTTCACAATATTCTTGACGACCTTCAAAGCCTTGGAAAAGTCCTCAAATATGATGTGTTTGATTTGGTGCAATCGGCAGTATGTCGCCAAGTCATTGTCACCCCCAGGCTCCTCCTTGACGAAGAGGATGTCAGCATGGCGAGCAGCAGAGATGTCTACAATGATGTATTAAAGGCTCCTCATCCGACATAGAGATGAGAGATAAATACCCGAAACACCATCTCCAAAGAAGAAGAGTGTCGGCGGCTTGGGAAGCTGACGATACGGAAGTATAGCTTGCGATTTGTCATGCCCATAGCCACTGTTGTGTTTAACTATGGGAGCAACAGTGGCACAATCGATAACGCGTACCTTGAAGGATGTCTAAACTTTATTTCCCAGGAGCCATTGGGATGGACTATGGCATCGTTGGCAATAATGTCGATTTCATTGGCATCCTCCTCTCCAACAAAGCTGGTGAGAACAGCACGGATTATCGGAGCCATACCGCTGGAAACGATAATGACGGGTATATCGTTCGACTTGCACCACGCGTAAAAGTCTTTGAAGCCGGTATCTAACACGATATCTAGTAACGATGGAAAAGAACAACATCAATCATACGACCACGAAGAATATGATTCGGAGGATGAGGACCGTACTCTTCCTTAAAACATCTTTACATTCTTCAAATGTATGCCCATTGGCAGCGACGCTGTCAAGCATTTCGCGGAAGGCATCTCTGTCCGAAATGGTCTTGGCGATTCGGTCCGAAGAGGGATTCGCATTCACCTGAATGTCGCTTTTCCAGAAAGAATTCCCAGATTCCCTTCCCTGCGCTTATCCTTCCCGAAGCCGAGGTTGTCCGTCATATCTACGTTCCGTTCAGGAAAATCATGATTGTTGATGAAAAACGCACAATCATTAGAATCATAGTTCGTGATCGTCCCATCCCTGATTGCGCCGTATGGTATTCGCGGCAGCGGAAGAGTTAATCAGTAGCGATTATGAAAAGAATGATTCAGTGAACCGACGAATTGAACCTATGTTTTCAAAGGAATGTGTAGACCAACCAATCGGAAAGAACAACAAAACGCTTGTCGGTGTGTAGGGGAGGATAGGGCAGCGTGCTCTCTGGTGCGCCGTCAGTGGACATGACGGCGATGGAAAAGTTCGTGAGATTACTAATCTCAGGCTCTCAATTTGTTTGTTGCCATCATTAATGGCATCATAATTGCAATATATAGGTGCGTCTAGCTATGTTACGAAACAAAAAGGTAATGTAGGCTCTAGGGTATATACCACTAGGGTTGTATTGATAGGTTAAGTCTAAGAAGTTAAAAACATGTGCTGCGCGTCGTCCAGTACTACCAGTCAAGCTTCTGTGGGAAAAACTTGGTGATGAGACCTTGATAATAGGGTCGCAGCTGTTCGACATCGCAAGGTACCTCGCTCTTGCTGTAGAGATCGTAGGGATTAAAAGCTCGGACCGCGTCCAGGATCTTTAGATCCTTGTCGTTCGTGAGGTGCATGTATGCTCCTTCACGATGCCAGGGATAGAAGCTGTGGTATCTGATCATAGCCAGTCCCTCAGCAGGTAGGCTACTCTGGTCCTTCAGGACATTATACAAATACTGTGTTCGGACCGTTAGTCAGAGAGTAGGGTAAGAAGAACAGAAGACGTACTTCATCATGTCCCCATGATAACATGACATTGTCAAGGCCGCAGTGAGGTTGGTAGATCCCATACTCGCTGGAAAACACGCTATCGTACGAGTCTGGGTTGTCATCGAATGTCTCCGGATAGATTATCTTGTCTGAGAATTTACAGCCAACAACTGGTGGTGGTGGATATCGGTTATCGGACCGAAACTCCGGAAGGATTGACTTACCAAACGTATCCTGCGATTCAAGGGGAGTTGTTATAAGTCCGGACGTATGATGATCAGCAGGGAATACTCACCCCTACGACATCCCATTGGCCTTCTGATCCGAAAAGGAGAAGCAATTTACCCAAGTCATGCACGAGACCTGTGACCTGGCAAACTTATGTTAATCAGGCGGCAATGGGCGATATGATTGATTACCTGCATCCACTCGGGTTTCCCATCCTTACGGATGGCTTCGGCAGTTTGCAGGAGGTGCTCAATTTGGGAAAGGCTCGTCTAAACATGGCATCGACGTCGTTCGGTATACCGTTCCGCTAAGAATAGAGTTATAGAATGCTCACATCAGGATCCGATTCGTCAACGAGTGTGTTCAACATCTCCATTGCTTCCCAGATGCCCATGCGGGCTCTTTGTTTGCTTTTGAAGTCAACACGTGCCTTAATGTTGAACGCCATAGTTTGTTTCGCTAGTGGGATACTTGAGAAAGACCAAAATAGATGCAAGTTATTGGCATTACCATGTTGCTCGCGGTAAAACGCCTTAACTCGATCACAAGCAGACTCGTAGTCTCTGAAGCCCGATTTGTCTGTTTCTTTATCGAACTCTGACTCGGAGTTCCATAGTTTCCCTTTCATAATGTTTACTGCATTGGTGGATTAGGACGAGGAAGCGGGCATGGTAGCAAGAACACCAACCGTCATCGATAGCATCGGATGTTGCGTCAAAGTCTTGAACAGTTTTGGCGGGCATTGTGAGAACTGGTGTTTTGTTGGTCCGAAGAGGGGGTGTAGAGAAGAAGAAGAGGCGTTTGTGTGCTGAGTTCCGTTGCACAGTTCATGGTCCTTTATGAGGTCTGACCACCAAGCAGGGACGTAATGGAAGTGGGACACCCTGCTTATCGGATTGTGGCTCATTCACCAAATGGGTATCATATTTCGAGGACCATGAGGACCATGCGGCATAACGCGAAGAGAAAAGGTAAAGGTTACGAGATTGCGTTGGGGGGCGTCCCTACTTGCGGCCTTACGTATTCTCACGTGGTCTATCGATGCATCGATGATTGCCGAAATGACGACCTCCGTCGGTGCCTCAAAATCCGATGCCAATATCGTTCACCTTTGAGCCTTACATCACATTGCCTCAGGTCGCGCTGCACGGATGGTATCGAACAAACTTGGGCTTACGGAAACTTGCGGTGTTTTAGCTCGTCGTTCGTCTAATAATGAACCTGGGTGAGAATGGTCACACGCATCAGTGCATCAGCCCTACGGAGAGCGTCGAGATGTGTTTTCTTAATAATTGGAAATTGTTAATTTCGGGGATTGCGAAGAAACACATAGTGATGTGACCCGTTCAATCCGCTTTATGCGAGTTCCTTTCCTCGCGGATGGCAAGGAATATCATGATACCGGTGTCTGTTGGTACCGATCACAGTGGATACCAAGTATTCAAATCGGTCATCTCCACTTTGTTCCTATCAAGGGTCACGCTAAATCCGACATAGTCAACGTGCTTTTCTGCAACCGAAATATTATACCTGGTACCGCGAACAGGCAGTCCAGTCGCTCGACCATGGGAGTATAGCGCACATCACCTACTCAAATTTAGGGCGAAGTAAGGTAATGTAACGTTTTGTATTTTATTCAAAAGTAAACTTTAAAATGATTGGCGCTCATCGAAGAAATGCTGTGCTTGATCTTGCGTCCCTGTTATGAGCGGAGCAATCTAATTTGGTCCCGGCCAGTTGTCGAATCCTAGATCAATAGCTACATATCGTGAAAAGAGGCAACCAAGCACAATGCAAATGACATACGCCAGGGTGGCATGATAAATCTCAGAAAAGAGAATTGTCAATCTTGCGATATGTGCTTAAGCGGCACATACCGTTTCTGTTTCCCACCAGCAGCCAGCCCATCCAACCGTTCTATGTCAGACTTTGTTAATTTCTCGGCACCCACAAGCGCGCCCGTGAAGTTTTCTGCAATTCGGGCGGTACGGACTGACTTGGGAAGGATCACAATGTCCTTGGCGACTACATTCAGTCAGCTTCGGGAACGGTTTCAAGACAATCGACGGGGATCAACATACGAAGGTAGCCGAGAAGCACTTCTGCCGGCTGTAAACCGCGCTTTGTGGCAATCTCACAGACATCATCATCTGAAAGTAATGGCGCGTTACTAGATCCAAGGGGAGAATATGCCTGTGAAATGATATTCTTTGATTTCAAGTAGGCCCGTAGTTTGTGTTGTGGGTTATACACATGCAACTCTAACTATCGGAACAAGCATAAGCTTTGCGGGCCGAAAGGGTCAGGAAAGGGGATCAACCTGGTTCACTGCAGGTACGATTTCAGCCGTTGTCAGAAGATACTCAATCTTGGTCTGCGAAAAGTTGCTGATTCCAATACTTCTAACTTTCCCTTATTCACATTAGACAAAGAGTTCGCAAGCAATTATACTGTAACACCTTTCTTGACCAGGGCTTCCATCTGTTTCCAATCCCATGAATGATCCACATCACGTTTGCCGTCGGGTAATGTTGGGAACGTGGGATGATTGCCGTTCGGATTCAGCGGGACGGGCCAATGGACGAGATAGACTGAATGACAGATCGTATGATGAGGAAATCACTAAATCATAATCAAAATTGGCACGAACGATCGAGAACATCTGTTCCGAGATTTTCAAGTGTTTGATCAAGGCACGCTTCTACCCGTGAATGCCATGTACTCCATAGCTTACTGGTGATCTAAAAAGGAGTAAGACTAGACATTGTCAAGTTCAGTATCAGAACTGACAAAAAGCTCGGACCGAGGAACACCAGATAGTCTGATACCTTCTCCCACCAATTTCTCGTTGCCGTACGCCCTGCGTGTATAGGGGATCAACGCGGGAGCCGCACGGCGAGCGACACGAGGTTCGTTATTACCCACCACGCACAGTCAATATGCCTATATCCAGCATCCTTGATAGCGAATGCGACAGCCTGTGTAACTGAATCTTTGGATTGCCATGTACCTAGAAAGCCGGGACATGTTCAGCCAGCTTTGAATCAAACTTCGGTCCGCACCTAGTCCAATGACAGGAATCTCGTACCCGCTATTCAGCTTGATGGATTTTGGGCTCATATCAGGGCGATCCTTCGGCTATATAATAGCGGTGGAAAAAGCGGTGGTTATCCTTATAAAAGCGGACCGTTGTACCGTGCACGGACCACCCGGTTCTGCGGTCCGACGTGACGCATGTTGTATGTCACACTTCTCCTGTTCGATCAGCGCTAACTAACTTCGAACATCAGCTCTACTCTAATCGCCTCACGCCAATGGTACATGACGTGTTTGGGATGCATAGGTCCGCTGATCCGCAGCACCAAACACGGTGTCCACCTCGTGTTGTCCACCCTCCGTGAGTTCCAATGTGCTAGAGTAGTCTCAATTCCCAGTTGAACACGAGCATCAACTTTCACTGCTCGTTGTGAGTATTGGCGTGTTTCTTACACTGTGCTGCATGAGATTACAGGAATTTCAAACAGACATTCAGACCCCCGGGGATCAAGCTGGTGCAGGGTTCCTTCTTAAGCTTCTTAAGGTTACGCAGCACTTGAACAGAAGGCATGCGCGTTTTTCTGAGTCTCTATATAACGGCGTTTCGTCGATATTTGCATCGTGGAACACACCGACTTTTCAGAGATGGACCTCGACGATTTCTCAGACACTGGTGTTAAACAGACCAGCATCGATCTGAATGAAAATTTGACCATACAACAAGCCCTGAAAGTTTTCGACGATCACTGGTATGCGCTAACATACAGGTCGGCGCGATGGATGGATCTTATCGGCGATTATGGCGGCAACGAACTCTTTATCATTGATGGTGAGTACTTGCACGTCGCTGAGCCGATGTCAATGACAATGAATATCAGGTGAATCGCTGTTACAGCAGGTATTGGATGATCCTTTGCTGGCGATTGGACAAGATGGGGGTAATATTCTTGTTCCAACCGTAAACTAGCATGTCCGACTGGTTTGCTAGATTGCAGTTTTCAAATTTTGCACGCATATTATAGTTTGGAACAGGCGATTTTGGAATTTAGACGACGCTCCGCGAATTTCGAAATCGTGTTCTGGCAAGGTTGGATGTCCCTTCTCGCAACCACCTTTCGCTTATTGCTTGAATAGCATATCGTCACTCTACAATCAAAACTGGATCGTCGAAATTTGTCGTTTCCTCCAGGTTGCTAGCGCGGACAATGCTTTTCAAACACTTAATGAAAATCGATGGATTGTCTATCCATGTTTTTAATGATTTAGGAGACCTAGAATGGAGACGTTATTACGCGTTAAAAAAGGTAAGGGTGATCGTCGCTAATCGTGTCATTTGCTCATAGAGACAAGCCTATGTTCGTGATGACGAGTGATGGAGGCGTTGTGGATAAACCCGAAGAGTTGGACAAGTGTTCTAGCGCGTGCATCCTGGAAAGACGGTTGTTTCTCTTCCGTTTGTTAGCCAGTGGGATATCTTTTGCTCGTCTAAATGGCGCCGAGTACCGGGAATTTAAGGTAAAAATATGATGCAGGTACATCAGGTCACGCGCTAATTATGGGTAGATCCTGACGTTCGTGAACGAACAGAACAGGAATCCAAATGCCAGGAAACTACTTCCCCCCCCCTTTTGGGAGGCTGCTTCGCTTGGTGAGGGTGTATTGAAGGCGGCACTTCCCGACGAATGTCAGCAAGTCACGCTTTCCACCCGATCACTTTTGGAAACCACAACTGAAGATATACTCATTGACCTTTCACGATCCGTAAAGAAATCAGATTGTGGTGGCCAGATTACCATGGAACTTTTATATCTGTTTCTGCTTCATTGCGTCGTACTCCCAGGTTTAACATCATCCAGCCGTGCACGTCCGGCTCACGAGCCGAACTCGCTATCCAAAGTACTAACGGAAAGGTTCCTGCCGACAGTTTTCGTAACGCTCTGTCAACTCTCCACAGATGTCCGCAGCTGTGTCGACGTTGATGGACGCGTTTTCTCGGCAGTCATTTCATTTGCATCTCTGAGTAGTAATAGGAGCATCCCAGAATCTTGTCTGTGCCGGATTGTCAGTTGCTCCACTCCATCTGGTCACAGCTTCGGTATGCGAAGCCCGACCTGAACTTTCTTTACACTCGTTTCCTGCCTGATGGTGACATCACAGCGCCACAAAAGACCAGTGCGAAGACTCGGAGTCTTCTTCCGTTCGAAAACGAGGTTTCGATAGCATACTTTCGACGGTCAAAGTGACGGTTCAGAATACCGAGGGTCATAAAGAAGCCTTCGCAGCCAAGTATTTCAACTTTACACAGGGAATACCGTTCGACGATGATAGGCATTGGCACAGCCAAAATTCCATTATCTCTCGCAGTACCAGCAGTTCCAAGCCCAAGAAACTCGGTTTCTATGCACGGCGCCGTGCATTGCAACGAAATCAAAAATTTATGCAGAGACTACAAGATCAGGCTGCGACGCTGACAGGCGCATCTGGAGCTATCCTTCAGCAGATGGTCATTCCACCTATTGGCACACGCAAGGTAACGCAAGCGGTCAAGGACAACTCAGTAAGTTGTAGGCCGGTACGCCATTTGATCCTGCTTGACGCGTTACAGAGGATCAATGCCAAAAAGAAACATGAAACAAAACTCTCGTCTGCGGACAAACTACGCAAAGAGATACAAGCAGAGAAGCCACAAAGCAGGAGAGCGAAGTCCAAAGCTGGTGGAAAGAACATCTCAGTGCGATGGCAAAGATGTCGTCGACACAGAAGGCGACTCATTTCCAAACGCTTTTAAAGAGCAAAAAATCGGGAGAACCTTATCTTCATCTCGAGATGCAGCTATACCAAATTTACCTCGAATTTTTGCAATGGATCGACGAGGCTGATCATGATTCGGATGTCGTTCGTGATCGACATACTGTAGCAATCGTTCGCATAATTAAGGATCTCTGTGACGGGCCATTCCTGACTTTGAGCGCTGCGAAATTTTTGAAAAATGCGCTTCGTGTCATAGGACTTGACGAATACATCACAACCATGATCGAGAATCATGAAGCGGCTCCAGATAAGCGACTGTCATTCAAGCCAATAGAGTTCATATCCTCGAAGACACATAAATCTCACTTCCCTTACATGTGCATCAAGGAAGATTCGATATTTTGGCAACTGCGAGTCTTTGGCGAGTTCATGAACAGGAGTATGGACGGTTTTCCTGATCAGCGTGTTTCTTTCGTACCGGATGCATGGCAAAGGACGGTTCTTGACAATATTGATTCCAACCATTCGTTGCTGGTCGTAGGCACGTTGATCTATCTCGTCCTTTGACGCGTAACTTAATACAATCGTTTTCTCCAATAGCACCAACCAGTGCCGGAAAGACCTTTATTTCATTTTACGCTATGGAAAAGGTACTGCGTGAATCAGACGACGGCATCTTGGTCTATGTCGCACCCACAAAAGCGCTTGTAACACAAGTCACGGCAGAGATATATGCGCGATTTAGCAAGACTTTGGCAAACGGCAAGCGTTCTTTATCGAATCTAAATCTTCGAGCTAAACTTGACTGTCCAGGTAGTTGCTGGGCTATTCACACGCGCGATTACCGTATACACGATCCTCTCCATTGTCAGATCCTTGTCACGGTGCCTGAGATCCTTGTCACAATGCTGCTATCGCCCCCAATGGCAAGGAATTGGACATCGAGAATAAAATGGTTGGTGAACAATGCTATATATTCAAGTTCAGATCCAATATTGACCCCATGGCAGGATTGTGCTTGACGAAATCCATTGTGTTGGACAGCAAGAAGGCGGTGCGGTCTGGGAGCAGATCATCCTCTTTGCGCCGTGCCCTATTATGTTAGTTCTTTACCATATCTAGGTTGCGGAGTTTTCCTCTGACCGAGATCTTCCAGTGGCCTTTCCGCAACAATCGGGTCGCCTGACCTTTTCAACAATTGGCTTCAAACTGTCCAAGAGGCGCATGGGTTCAAGCATACGTTTGTACAGCATCCTCATCGCTACTCGCACCTACGCAAGTTTTATTACTTGTTGGATGCAAACCGAAAATCGAATGATTTCTCCGGTTTAAGCAGTTACCAACCAACCTCTAGCGTGAGGTTTTTACATCCTATATCTATGATGTCTTTCGGAGCGCGGGTTATGCCATCGGATCTCGCATTGGAAGCGCGAGATACGCTCACCTTGTACCAGGCCCTAGCCCGTCATAGCAGATTTTTCGACCGTAACATGGAAGACTTGGAGCCACGTCAATTCTTCGCGGAGTGCACAGGGCGGTTGCTGACGCAGAAAGAGATTATTACCTACGAAGCCGCCTTGAAAAATGTCATATCTCCAATGTTTGCGACATTTGACCCAGCCGACTCATCTAGTCCGATCCACCGCGTTCTCAAAGACCTGAAGGATCCAATGATAGCGAGCGTCCGCGATGTGTCACTGAACATTATCCCTCCCACTCCCGTTTTTCTTCAAAACCTGATCTATCTTGTAGCGGATTTGCATGCGAAGAATTATCTGGTATGATTGCCAATGGTGATGTTTGATGCCTACTGACAGCCTCCAAGCCGGCCATCTTGTTCTCCTTTGACCGAACAGGTTGCGAAAAAATGTTGAAAACCCTTCTGGATGTCCTGGAGGGCGCGGAAAGAAACTGGCGTCAGGCTAACCCTGAACGGAATCGCAAGACACAAGCGCAGAAAACAGAGGTAAATACAACGGAAGGACATGCGAGGCACGAACCAAAATGGAAGCGAGATGGTGACTTCAGGATAGCGAATAAGCAGGGAACAACAGGGCAAGGCTCTTCTGATCTCTATGTGCCTGTCGAACAATTCTCTTTTGCGAACATGAAGGTATATTCGCAAGCGGAGCTCGATGAAGATATTGCCGAATTATCAGGTCTAGTCCAACCATGGATACTACGTGCCCTCAAGAGAGGAATTGGCGTCCATCATTCTGGGATGAATAAGGGTTACAGAGCCCTCGTAGAAAGGCGAGTATCCATGTATACTGTCGCACACGGTGATACTGCTGATATGCATGATTTTAGTCTTTTCCGCCAACGGTTCGTTCGTGTCCTGATATCAACAGGTCCGCTGAGGGTGCCAGTGCCATTACTTTTGAACTTACGCCTTCTTCAGGTACCCTGGCGCTCGGTATAAACGCGCCAGCTAAGACGAGTGTATTTGTAGGCGATTCTCCGTACCTGACTGCCTTGATGGTATGTAAGATTCCCGTTTACATTATAAGAGCAGAAAGCTAATGCATATTAGTATCGACAATGCAGCGGCCGTGCTGGTAGACGTGGCTATGACTTGCTGGGCAATGTGATCTTCTATGGCTTGACAATGGATCGAGTGCAACGACTCGTACTCTCCAAGCTGCCTACACTCGGTGGTAATTTTCCTCTGACGTCCACGCTGGTACTACGTCTCTGCAACCTACTTCATGGATCTAACAATGCCAGCGTTGCTGTCAACGCTATCCGCACAATCTCCTCTTTGCCTTCGATATGTTTCGGATATGAAGTTGGCAGGAATCAGATTTTGCACCATCTACGATTCAGCATAGAATATTTGCGCCGAAGTCATCTGCTTGACGAGCAAGGAAAACCTACGAACTTATACGCGGTTGCTGCACACTTATATGTACGTCCATACGTTGATGTGATTTTTTGCAGAATGTGACGTTGTATTTTTAGTACACCGAGCCAAGTAATTTTGCAATTGTCGCTTTGATGCACAGCGGAATTTTGCACATGATCTGTGCACAGAATAGCGATATCAATGCGAGGCGCGATTATATTCATCTCATGAGCCACCTCTTCGGCCGTCGTTACATATCCCGTGTCATGATGAACTCTGAAACCATGTCAAAACTGATTCACACATACCCTTCCAAGGTCGTCCTTCCCCCATTGCCGGGTACATACGCTCGACTTTGAAGAAACACGATCAAGACGTGTTGGACATTTTTACGTCGTACGTTGTTGCATACGTGGAAGAGCACGATGCACATTTTGGAATGGAAGATAGTCTTCCATTAAGCGCAATCCGGTATACGAAGTCCAGCCGCGTATGGGATGACCAGGCAGCCTTGAATCAGTATCTCGAAAGATCCGCTATTAAATTTCGGCGCGCTCAGCGTTCGTTGCCAATTCAGGGCATGATGACCATTTCAAGAGTGTTTCTGAGCTGGCTCGTACAGTACGACAGGGCGTATATCTCAACCAGCATGCCATTCCTTCTATGACCCATCTCGTTGAAGGCGGAACCCAAGAGCATGAACTTAACGCTTACTTACTTGACTTTTACACACATGGCCAAACCGCGGCTTTGATCAAAGCGAATGGCATCAGGCCCAACGATGTTTGGTTCCTGCTTGAAGACTTTGCGCTCACACTCTCCCTGATGAAGGCAGCGTTGGAACAACTGTTCATAATGAATGCGAAGGCGATTCATGAAAGTAGCGAGCAGGAGGCCTCGCCGCGCCTTGGCTCTGACGATGTAAGCCTTATTCACTTGTATCGTTGATTTGACTGATTCAAGCGTTCCTGATAGGAGGTTGAATCTGATAGCGGATATGGGACTTTGATTGAAAGACACCTTCCTGTGGACGAAGATGAGGCAGGTGAAAAGCCTGAGCACGCAGAATATTGCATGAAGAGGCCTGTTGGAGTTTCTAATGCCGATTGGAAGGTGTACGAAGTAGTGTCTGCGGCTCGGGAAAATTTCATGGTCAAGTTCAAAGCCATGTGGGCTTGAGATATGACGTCTTGCAATTGTTTGATAGTGTCGTAGATCGTCGAACTTGGAGTGTATGATTAGGACGAGGGATGATACAAGTATGAATTTCTCGGCCTGTACTCAGTGTGCGCGCCTGACGACTGACCAGCCTGCGTTTCAAGCTCTGCAAAACCACGCATGGCAAAGCTTAGGAGCTGTAGATAATGACTTGTGGCAGTCCCTGCATTAACCGACATTACCAATTGTCGCCTCGCGTCCTCCGAGTAGTGCGATGCTAGCCGCTCATAATTAACTTACCGTGGTTCAAGGGTATAAGACTCGTGCGACAGGTAGGCGTGGATAGGAGAGAATAATGGAAGTTGTAGCAAGAACGTGGACGGACCGTCATCCGAATCGGACCCGAGATCCTCAATTTCCTTTCCCGGGTTACTAAAGGCTACCTGAACCTGTTTGCTATCGTACCGTACCGTTTTACATTCCCTGGAATGCTCTCACGCGGGTGAATAAGCAAGTGATATGCCGGCCATGAGAACGGTCCGGTCATCCGAAGGAGACCTGAAGTTCTACGCATGTGTTCCGTACGGCTGTGACACCGTGACGCGCAAACATACAGACCAGCATCGTTTAGCGTACCTGCGCACCGCGTTCTCCTAATCCACCTACTACACCGGCCGTCTAAACATATGCATTTTCAACTGCGCAGTTCCACATGCAGTACAAAATTCTTCTATGGCTGCGCTGCTATAACCCGCAATATATGCCTGGCCACACGTCCGACTTCACACTTCTCCCACTGCACGTTACTTCACCTATACACTCCCCTTCTCAACCTATACTGGTGACCCAGTGGGCATTTGCGTCCGTCGAGAACCCGGGGGCTGGGGGGTAGAGCTGCCGGCTAAATTACCTGTTTGAACTACGATGCCTCGCCGTATCCTGGCGTATGGGCCGTTTAGCGGATGTAGAATTCTACCTTCCGGATGACTTCGGCGCCGTGATCGGGTAGGTTGGCGATTTCTTTACTCGCGGGTGGACTTGTGGCTACGACGAATCCATCATTGGAGTCTTTCATCATACATTCGGACAATCAAGGCGTTGCCCTCTTAGTTCGAGCCGACCTTCTTGCGGGATCCAACAAAGCGCGATTTTACCGCACATAGGCACAATAAAATTCAAGCACATAAACGACCGCATGTGCTTCGACGCATTGTACTATTTGGCAGACGCAATATCATGCAAATTATTAATAGGCCTCTTCGCCTTCATGGGTTTACGTTCTTGGCCGTATCGTTTCACGGCCCACCTACATGATACCCTTTCTGCGTGCTGGGACCCTTTGGGATATTCAGTCTCGGTTTCGAAGGGGCTGGTGACACTACGGGAACGCGTTGTAATTCAAAAAGGATTTCCTCATTTACGGATCCATCGGCCTCGGTTCCGAAGGAGCCGGTGACACTGCGCGAATGCGTGGCTAAACGCGTTGTAATTCGTAAAGGATTTACTCATATACAAGCTACTTCGCGTGCTTTATTGGTGACGCATTTTTTTAATTATTCAGGACGCCAACCTTCGTTGCACCCGAAATCGAATTCTATTACGACTCGTATGACAACGGATACTGATTTAAAAAAGAAATCCTTAGTATTTGCAATCTCTGGTTTCGGCAGGCTCTGATACGGTTTACACATGCTGTTTTATCTCGCTCAGTGGGACATCGCCGTCTTCACTTTGCAAAGCTCCTTCAATTGGTTGTATGGACGGCCATCTGTCCTTCGTGAAAACTAAATGATTGTCAACTTTTTCGCGTCGTGCTCAGTTTATTTCCACTTACTCTCTATGTTAATGGGCAACTTCTTGAACTCCTCAAAAATTCCAGCCCTTGGGGACATGTGTTCAGTGCGGGCACTTGATTGACTGGCCAGGTGGCTCCCACACTCTGTGCAAAACCATCTGTTAACTAATGGGGGCGCGATATGCATTAATTCTGTTGTTTGAATAACCAACATGACTTACCCATATTACCGCTCGAGGAATTTGGGTATGAATAAATTTTGAAGGGTCCGTCTATTCTGACTTTTTCGCTAGGCACGAAAACCGCGCAAACAAAGGGACTACCACAATTGCGGCTGCAGTCATTGCAGTGGCAGATGCCCAAACCCTGTATTACTGCTGCGTGAGACACTTGAATGCATTCAGGAAGCTTGTACATACTCTAGGTTCATCATCAAGGAAAACCTTGCACCCTCCGCACAAACACCGTCCTTCGTATGGCATGGGTGACTAACGAAAACAAAGGATTCGATACTATCGCCGATACTTGGGTATATATGAGCCCCATTGATGATCTTTGTCAGTTTCAGTCTATGTTTCAGTCTATGTTTCATATACCTCCACGATCCAACTAACTAGCAACACAGCAAATTCACTTTGGACCGATGCCTCGTGCACCGCCCGCAGCAGTCGAAGCAGTATACGTCACGGTCACATGATCGACCTAGGCGTAGTCAGGATATTGGAATTGTTAGTAATTCAAACCATCATGCATCAAGCTTCAAGCTTCAAGGCCGTCCGCATGCCATTGCCATTGGCAGAGGTCCATTTACAAATAGATACTCGCAACTGACGGAATTGGAACGCCTCAGCGTGATTGGTGTATTTCAGGATGTTGTTCAATCCGTATCGATATCATCTTCCTTCCCAGTCTCGGATCACGTTGCATTGCCATGCCAGCCCGGCTATCTTTTTTCAACCCTCCCGCCCTCACTATCAGATCCGACTCTTCCAGTATCGTGCTGTCCTTCTACGCAAAGAACGCGAGGTACAATGCAGATATGGATTGGGTCGAAGTTTAACCGTAAAGTAGCTCGGTTGATGTGCGAGATACGTATGTACTTATGGAAAATTTGATGAACAATGTCAGTATCAAACCTAGGACGTATTTTTCACATCCATCGCGCTGACTATCGTCCCGCTGATAGATTGGCTATGCTGACCGAAACTGCTCCTGAAGGTATCAGCATCGACTCGGCCTTGGCGCAGTGACAAACCGCCTTCCACGATTCCGAGGTCAGGCACTTGGCCGCTCCGAGCGGTCTATTGTATTATTGGACAAGTGTTAAAATATCTTCTCCGGTCAATGGAACAATGTAGACTTTGAATCCTACGAGTCCACGAAAATGGTGAGTGACTGCAGATTTTTGCGCGTATGCAAATCATGACGAGAGTACTTATGTGCACGCAGTTGTGGATGGTCGACTGTACGAACTGTAGCGTAGACGCGCAGCAGAAGCAGAAGCGATGCGAGGGAATGGAAGGGTAACTAGAGCTATAATAAATATCCTTGATGGGTATATTAGCTAGGGTAGTGCAGAAGAGTCGATGACGGCCAAAGGGCTCGGCTCGGCCTTCTCTCACGTATCCATGGCAACCTCGGGCATCCGGCCACCTATAGAGTCGTATCGGCCTCTGGACCCGCGAATAGAGGAAGCACCAGAGACAGATGGCATCAAAGGCATATTGGACATAGTGCTGAGGTTCAGGTTGGACCGTTTTAAAATGTTGTCGGCTACTTCTACGCCGTATTGCTCTGCTAATTCGCTGTACAATGCTTAGATCAATATATTCGATGACGTGAACAACGTACGTTGCATAATTGTCCATAATGGTCGCAACGCTGCCCATATCAAGGCGGTAAGCTTTGGGCGTCAAGCCCTTCCCAAATCTATATGTGACGTGGTTCGCACAAAGCAATCCCGAAAACATCACAAATATATGGGCGGGTACGAGCCCAAACACAGCTGTATACCACTTCTTCAAGATCAACCGTTGAAATGATAAAAAGCCCGATTTGCATCCAGGGAGAACGCTTCTAGAGTAACACGTTGCAGTGAGGGTGGCTTCAACGTAAGGGCTGTAATAACCACAGCACCGCAGTTCGTTCTGTATCCGGAGTCGGTCTGCCGTGCCAAGATCGCGAGACCACTGGCTGTTGATTTTGCCTTCCAGGTTGAATGAATGACGTTTGTATGAGAGGTAGCCCGGGATGACCAGGGCACCGAAGGTAATCCAGGATAAGAGGCAGTAAACAGCGAGGAAAGCGCGGTTGTTGAGGATGATGCCTGCCCAGCCAATGGTACTTGTGAAGACACCGAAGACGGCAGCGATGGTAGAGGATACGAGTTCGGGCTGATTAGCCGTGAGAATGACGTCCGAGTGCTTGAATACGTTGAACCATAATAGCAGACAGGCAATAAGCGCGATCACTGAATAGCAAGTGAGCTGTACGCCAGATTGTGAGATGGAAAGACAGGGCAGAGGAAACGACCCACAAGTACGTTGGCAATGAAGAGTATCCATTTGAATCGCGTCCATTTCAACTTTTTCCTCCCTTTGCTGTACCCGGCCATCATGATTCCGTTGTAATCTTCATCGTGTCGGTCCCCAATACGCGTTTCACCACTTCTGAACGCATCAACACCGCCTCCTACTTTTGGCAAACCCGGAGTGCCCTTGACTTTCCTGCGATATGGTCCGAGGCCTGGCGACAGCAAGGTCTGAGGGAACTTTGACGGAATATAATTCACCGTGAGCGATGTGCCCGATGGCGAATCTGGACGGGACAAGAAGGACCGGGGAGAAACGGGCGGGTCGAGACGCGCATCAGCAAGCATCGGGTGGGTCGACGAGCCCGATGATACAGGCCTAGAGGACGCCAGTGAGCTACGATACGCGTCAAATGGTGCGCTAAGCAAGAAGGAGTCAGTAGCACAGGGAGCGGGAGCGGGAGAACATGCCTTTGCATCTCCATTATGTAGGGCACGAAAACGTTGAAGAAACACGGACTCGGCTTGAGAAAATTTCTGTGAGAATGGCGCAGTCCTCGCCAAGCATTTGATGTGCGGCAGATCATGCATCATGAGCGCTATTACGACCTCCACATTCCACGTCCTGTACTTGACATTGGCATCACGCTCACTACACGGAGACAACAATCTCTCTCTCACTGCTGTGAGTAGGAGTGTGTCGGACTGCCACATACAATATTCCTGGTGAAAAAAAACAAATAAATAATACATACCAGCCCTGGGTTCTTGATGACAATGCCAGCACCCGCTTGCGACCGATTGGAGCTTGGCTACCGAATACTAACCAAAATATGTAACATCTCAGCACAGCAAATCTTATCTGCGCTTTACGCCGCCGGAAGCCGAGAAGCGAGCACACCCATGGTTGCAGCGTATCTAACGCCTGGCCTGCGTTTCCTTTCCAAGCGTGCAGGATACTTGGCCATCGTTGTTATTGCCATCATAGCCATACGACACCTTGTCGACAACTTATGCGACGTTCGAACTCCCACTTGGACCATCATACCTGGATCTCTTCTTACTCCCCTCCTTGTAATACACCTTCGCATCACCTGGAAAGATTGGAAAGACAGACGTGATGCTGCTGCTTTGGGCGCCCAAGTCGTGCCAAAAGTGAAAGGCAAAAGGTTTGGAAATCTCGATATTGTCAAAAACCTATTGGAAGTTTGGGTTTCTGGCTACCCCGGTAAGTATAAAGGAGTTTCCCTGCGGCTTAAAATTGGTTAAGCAAGAACTGACAAAGTACTGTAGGCGACTACTTGGAGGACTTGTTCGATTCTCTTGGCTCAGTATTCAATGTGTATTTCGTCTATGAAGACCTGCTTTTCACTATTTCTCCGGAGCACATCAAGCTCATTGTAGCAACTAGCTTTCAAAATTTCGTTAAAGGTACGTCCAGAATCTGGGATTAAAAATGATGGATGCGAATTCCTTGCGTAGGTGAAAGGTTTCAGTATGCTATGCATTCCGTTCTCGGAACGGGTGTCTTCAACTCTGACGGTACGTCAATTCTCTAGGATAATCTGTCCACAATATCTTCATGTTTCTCAGGCGACATGTGGAAGTGCGTAAACTTTATTTTGGTGTGACAACCACCGACAAGCAGTGTTCAAGATTCCATCGGTCGATGTCGCGTCCTGCCTTTGTGCGCGCCCGCATAAGCGACTATGAAATATTTGATCGGCATGCCAATGCAGCCATTTCTCTGCTCAAACAACGGCTTCGCGAAGGTTACGCTATCGATTTCCAAGTTTGTATTCTTGTGTTTTTCTTGTCCAATTCCACTCATATACTATCGTTGTCAGGATCTCGTGTCACGGTTTACTTTGGATACAGCCACGGAATTTCTCTTTGCCAACTGCCTACATTCACTCTCGGCTGGTCTTCCATATCCGCACAATGTTACCCCGCCTTCATGCCTCTCCTCTGATACCAATCGCATAACTTTTGCCAACGCTTTTGCTGTTGCCTTCTTGGAGGCACAAGATGTGGCTGCCGAACGCGAACGTCACGGATGGGTCTGGCCATTTTATGAAATATGGAAGGATAGAACGTATAAATCTATGCAGATTATCGACGGCTGCATTGAGCCTATCATCAGAGAGGCGTTGGCCAAAAAAAAGGCGAGCGCTCACAAGGGAAACGTCAACGCTAAAATGAGCGAACATCTGGAAGACGGCGAGACACTGCTAAGCCACCTTGTACAGGTTACTGAGGGTGAGTATATTCTTTCAGGCGAACTGAACGATTAACATACTTTGAGGTAGATCCAAAGGTCTTGAAAGATGCGATGTGCGTATTTTGTCCGGTTTTTGATGTTATTTGATTACATTGTGACGTTTACGCCGCAGCTTAAATATTATGATTGGTGAGCATCTTGCGATGACCTCAGGGTTCTCTCCCTCATCTCTGTTAGCCGGCAGAGACACAACCGCTTCCACACTTACTTTTACATTGTATTTCCTCGCCCTACACCCGCAAGTCACAACGCGCCTCCGGCAGGAGATCCTGGAAAATGTTGGATCTACGAGAATGCCTGATCCTGGCAACATCAGGGATATGAAGTACTTGAGGGCCGTTATCAATGGTATGTAATTCGAACTTCGCAATCCTCGTGAATTCTTATGCGTATTTCAGAAACACTAAGACTCTTTCCTCCCGTGTACGCCATTCTTCTCGCGATCGCCCACTGCTGAATGTCTTTTGTGTTTATTAGACCATTCAACGTCAGGTAAGGCTATCTTCCCAGGATCTCTGATCTTGACTTACTCAGCTTACTATCATCCGTTTGCCAGGACTTCGGTTAACGCGATGATTTGGCCTAATCCGGACCCCACTCAAAAGCCTTACTATATCCCCGCCGGAACCAGATGTGCTTATTCCGTGATCATGATGCACCGACGCAAAGACCTCTGGGGACCAGATGGTACGTGTATCTTCCTATCTATCTATGTATCACTCTGATTGGCGATAACCAGCATTAGAGTTTGACCCCGATCGGTTCCTTGACGATCGGTACAAGGAATATACCCTTAAGAACCCGTTCATCTTTTTACCGTTCAACGCAGGACCTAGGATTTGCCTAGGTCAGCAGGTACGAAAGAGGTCCTTCTTCTTAACGAATATTTTGTAATCTAACGTTTAAACTTGCATATCAGTTTGCGTACAATGAAATGTCGATCATGCTTATTCGGTTACTTCAATCCTTCTCTTCTGTCGCACTTGATCCGACGTCCGCGCCACTTGGTTCACTGCCCCCGGAAGGGTGGAAGACAGCGGCCGGTAGGAAAGCTGTTGAGAAGATCATGCCGAAAATTCATATAACGATGTATTCCAATGTACGTGCCACGCATGCTTTGGTCTTTAGCTTGACTCTGTATCTTTTCTCGGCTAGGGTGGGTTGTGGGTCAAGATGGAGGAAGCCACCGAAGGCTCTCATTGACCTCAATTTTATGTCATTAGGTGCTTTCCTGTAATTTCATGCAACGCTAGTGGGATTGTGTCATAGTTAGTCTCAAGAGAACCGAATCCCTCTGCAGAATCAATAATACAATATTGGATATTGACCCAAGGCTCTAATGCTGGTTCAATTCAGTCTTGCGGATGCAGTGACTCCTCCGGTGGCTAAAGAAACCGCACCAGTGCAACCTGCTTTTGTGCCAGCATCGCACACGCTTAGTACTCACTGGTACCATTGACCAGCACCAATACCAGTGCATCACACGAAAGCTTCTGTGCAGTGAAGGCGAGGGCGACGACATTGAACATCTTTGCCTTCCGCCACCTTACTGAGCACATTTCCTAACCAGTCCCCTTCCCAGCTGCCCGCCCGCCAACGAACAGGTGTGCCCCAACCCCACTTTTCTCGCTCTTGTCCGCTTGCCCTACCTCGCCAACTGTTCTTATGCCACACTTAGTACCATGACCACTGCAGATCCGGCGTTCACATAAGAAATTTAAATACTGTTACAATGAATCTTCTATGACTGCAGTTCGTAAGGCCCTGAAAGTTGCCGAACCACCACGCCTCCCCACAGATAAAGGGCCGGGCCAACGGATTTAAAAGCCAAAGCATAGATAACTGCTAGTGTCACCAGTAAGGTGACCCAAGCGGTTTTTGATACTTTCCACATGCCAAGACCAAGTTTTATTGCATCCCAAGGCTTCAATGCACTCCACTTGACGTCGCCATCTTCACATTGCAAAGCTCCTTGAATCGGCAGGATTGATGGCCATCTATTTTTCGTGAAAACTTTTCCTTATGTCAGCAACCGTCACACTTAACATAGCAACAGCGCATATATACCTTCTAGAACGACTGGTAGCTTTGTAAACGCTTCGATATTTCCGGCAAATACAGCTGTACGGTGGGGACGTGAACTTGACCGACTAAAAAGAAGGCTTCCGCAACGAGGACAAAACCACCTGCCGACTGACAGGATGTTTTTTGTCAAAAAAAGTCATATTTCGGGACCCTGCCCATCGGAGTTTACTTACTCGTATTCCCAGATAGCGCGTTTACGAATGAGTAATCTGTGACTGGGCCTTCAACTCTAACGCTCTCGGCGGGCAAAGCCACTGCGCAAGCGAAAGCACTGCCGCTGCAGCGACTGCAGTCTTTGCAGTGGCACAGACCCAGGCCCTGAAACGATAATATGACTATCTGCGGATTGTGTTCTGTTGCAATCAATATACGTACGTTCATCATAGGTTCATCGTCAACAAAAATCTTGCACGCGCCGCACAAACATTGTCCTTCATATGGCTTTGGCATGGGTTACTGTTAGGCTGAGATACAGTGCGCGCAGTGAAATGGGCGTCATTTATACTCCGTTTCACATTATGGCCGCTTTATTACACGGCCACTGAGAACCGAGTACTGAGTGCTGAGCGCTGAGCGCCCGAAGTGGGGCTGTGCACTGTCCATACCTACCTGGTAAGATGGTTGATAGTATGGCAGGGCCGTTTGACGGTCGATGGATATATATATTTTCTCTGGCAGGCTACAGGCCTTTGACGACGTCAGCGCTTCAGTGTACTGCTCTTGCCCATTTTCCTCATTGGCTGGTGGCCGGTGTGAACGTTAGATATTATTAAAATCAAACATTCACACAGGTATGAATCGGCATCACTGGTTTCGACTGCACCTGACTAGAACCTCCACCTCCATCTCACTTTACTAACTCTCTCCAGTTGATATCGCGGCCTTCACATTGCATAGCTCCTTGGATTGGAGGGATCGACGGCCATCTATCTTTTGTGAAGACTTCCTCTCATGTTAGCGGTCGTCGCAACACAAAGTCAGCGCGTACCTTCTAAAATAACTGGCAGCTTGGTGAACGCTTCAATATTTCCGGCCTTTACAGCTGTACGTTCGGGGTGTGTGCTTAATCGGCTAAAGAGATGACTTCCACAACCTGTACAAAACCATCTGCTGACTGTCGGAGCACAAAAAGCTTTTATTACATTGCTAAGATCATTGACGCTCACTTACCCGTATTCCCTGATGAGGGATTTACGAATGAATACTCCTTGACTGAGCCTTCAACTCCGAGATTCTCAGTGGACACTAGTACCACAGGGGTGAAAGCGCCGCCGCTGCAATGTCTGCAATCTTGACAGTGACATAGGCTCAAGCCCTGAATCGACAGGTGAGGGTCTGTGGTGGATTGCGCCCATTCATACATACGTTCAGCATAGGTTCAGCATCGACGACGATTTTGCATCCACTACACAAGCAATGTCCCTCGTATGGCTTTGGCATGAGTTATGATTAGGAAATGGAAGGCTGTGCTCGCAGCAATGGTTCTTCCTGGGCCACAGGTTAGAAACGGCAGTAATTATTTATTTACAAAGTGCTTTATTGCATCCCAAGGCTTCAATGCACTCGACTTGACCCCGCCATCTTCACATTGCGAAGCTCCTTGCATCGGCAGGATCGATCATTGGCCATCTATTTTTCGTGAAAACTTTTCCTTATACCAGCACCCGTATACTTTCCAGAACGACTGGCAGCTTTGTAAATGCTTCAATATTTCCGGCAAATACAGCCGTACGGTGGTGATATGATGTTAACTTGACTGGCTGAAAAAGGCTTCCGCAACGAGTATAAAATCACCTGCCGACAGACAGGATGTCAAAAGGTCATATTTGAACTGCAATCGGAGTTCACTTACTCGTATTCCCTATCAGATAGGGCGTTTACGAATGAGCAATCTGTGACTAACCTTCAACAACTCTAACGCTCTCGGTGGGCAAAGCGCCTGCAATCGTTGCAGTGAAGATCTTCCTCGGATTGTTCCGTTGCGATCATACGTACATTCATCATAGGTTCATCGTCAACAAAATCTTGCATGCGCCGCACAAAACATTGTCATGCATATGGCTTTAGCATGGTTGCTATTAGGCTGAGATTAAGCGCGCGCAGCGTGGAATGGGTCATATATAGTTAACGTACTTGGCTTCGAATCAGTGAGACGCCCTGGTGAAATTTGAAAGGTCAATGCCAAAAAAAAATAAGCTAACTCTATCGCGTTTGAATTTTGCCGGTCGACGGGTATATGTCCCTTATCACGGCTCCCGAACAATTTGAATCACTGGGCCATCAAATTTCAAAAACGTTACTTTTGCGTGACATGGTGGTGAAAAACTACGTACTTTTGAGATGGGGCTCGTCTTTGATGCCATTAAGTATATCACTTGAACCATGTATCCCATCATTTAGTCGTAATTTAGTAATCGTGGTAAATATATAAAAAAGCTACTGGCCACGACATCAGCCAAAAACTCCTTCCTTCATTGATAGTATTGAAATCAAATATTCACACAGATGAACATCACTGGGCCTGGTATCGGATCGCGCCCGACTAGAGCCTCCATCTCACTTGAATTCTCTTCAATTGACCACGCCGCCTTCACTTTGTATAGCTCCTTGGATTGGAGGGATCGACGGCCATCTATCTTCGTCGCGACACAAAGTCAGTGCATACGTTCTCCATAGGTTCAGCATCAACAAATATTTTGCATCCACCACACAAGCAATGTCCCTCGTATGGCTTTGACATGAGTTACTATTAGGAAGTGGAGGGGCTGTGTTCGCAGCAATGGCTCTGACTCAGGCATCAGGTTAAAAATGGTAGTAACTTCCGGAAGATTTTATTTACGAAAGAGTCAGTGAGGTAAGTGTCGTGCACTAATTTTATCAGTAAAATCTGGGCAGATTATCGCCTGCCAGCTCACGTACCGTTGATCCTTAGGCCTAGAATGTAACATGTGAAGCCCAGGCAAGAATGGACGCTTTTACAACGCTTCACTGTTTCGTTCTCTTATGCAGACTTCTTGGGAAGCTCTCGAGGAAGCATTAAACAACCTACACGTCGGCTAGTTTCGGGCTTCGAGCCTCGTGTACAGTCTTGGCCCAATCACGCCGCCGTTTTGAAGATATGGTCACGTACAAACACCGTACTCTGGGACGAAACGTTACTTCTCGTAAACCGATCCGAAGCAGATCTAGACTTATACATTCAATCACTTGAACATTGATAGTACATCGAGTTGCTAGAGCAATGGCTTACAGACGTTTAGTGGAGAGCTGAACCAAGGCTACGAAGCAAGACTCTTTCCTTACGACAAGTTCTTACGCAATTCGAAAATAATCCCTTTCCCATCAGCCAAATACTTTCTCTACGAGTCTGGCATACGCTCAAATTGATGGGCTCCTTCGAATGGTTGGATGCACGACCATCTGTCCTTCACGAAAACTAAAATGGACAAGTTGATCACCCCACATCAGAAGGGAACGTTTTCTTTGTCTCGGACGCAAAAGTTGACGCACCCTCCAATCCAACGGGTAATTTGGTGAATGAGTCTATATTTCCTGTTTGAACGCAGATGTCCTCCCCCATAAACGCGGATCGGTGCATCAGCTGACTACCACAACCAGTGCAGAACCACCTCGTCACTATCTCACAAAGTCAGCCATCCTGTCTCGCGTGTAATTTGCAGTTGATACCACTGACCGCTGTTGCCGCTGGCTGCGCTGATATCAAAAGTCTTATACGAACCTTCGACCTTGACAGACGTTGCTGGGACGAGCACTTGCGTGCTGAAGGCTGTCCCATTGCACCGTCTGCAATCCTCGCAGTGACACAATACCTACAGACCACCTTGAGCTCGCAGTAATTAATACGGGACACAGTGGAAAACAGCACTTACGTTGAATTGGGGATCGGCATCGACTGTCACCTTCGACGCACTGCAGAGGCAGCGCCCTTCGTGAGGCATATTGATCTAACAGTGTGAATGAAACGTGGACGAAGCTGGGGGCTCTTGCGATTACTCCACGCTGGCTTTTTTATATCATGGGAATACGCGGCCCCGGGAAGCTCTCACCCGCCGCCTTCAATCCGATACCGTTTTCTCACTCGCACTCTAGCTGCCTAGTAGAGCTCATGGTAATGCCGTCATTGTGAAAAACAGGCTTCGATACCTCACATGCGCATGTCAATTAATATACGTTAGCATGCATTCAATCTGATGATCAAGGCGAAGAATGGTACCAGTCGGTGGGCGTGAAGTATGGTCATTGTGATTTGTTGCGTACGGCGGGTGGAAACAACATGGATGGGACAACCACAGCTGACGAGCACCACGGTCTTCGCCTTGTAACGAAGATAATTATTCGTTAGCAATGAAAATATATCTTGTATGGACGAATAACATGTAATCGACCGATATAGGCACGAGCTCATGAAGACTCGAACTACCAGTGCTACGCAGATGCAGGAGTATGAGCGGCATGAAACTGATTTTCACTTACAGTTACATTCAAGCAGAAGCCTTCTGGTGAGAAGCCTTGATGGCAGCGACTTTGGCCTTTTTCTCAGAAACACGCTTGGAGATAAGGGCGCTGGCGCGAAAATTAGCAATGGAGCGCACAAAAGAAAACTTGCATACTCATATTCTGCCTTTTGGTCCTTCTGGCGCTCGATTCTGCGGCGCTTGACAGCACGCAGGTGACGACGACGTTGGAGACGGACGGGGGTCACAAGCCGCTGAATTTTCGGTCTAAAGAGACTGTTTGATCCTATTCTATATGAAGGGAATCATCCACTCACGCCTTGGTGTAAGGTTTGGCATCGGGATTCTTCTGGCTCTTAACCTCTCTCCTAATCACGTACTTCCTAACATCGTCTTGCTTGCTAAGGTTAAAGAATTTTCTGATTTTAGATGCCCGCTTGGGGCCAAGTCGTTTGGGGAGGACCGTGTCCGTCAGTCCAGGGATATCATTATCGCCTTGTTTCACGATCACAAGGGACAGAACAGCAATATCGGGACCAACGATGCATCCACGGACTGATTTGCGTTTGCGCTCTCCAGTGCGACGGATGCGATAACATGAGTGGCCATCAGCGAGAAGAAGGCGAACACGGTGAGGGAGAAGGACACCCTGCTTCATCGGGAATCCTTGCTTGTCGTTTCCACCTGTAATACGGAAGATGTAGCCCTTCCATTCATCACCGAGCGAGTCTCCTGGCACTTCCTGAGAAATTCTCTTTTCCATAAAGGCACGGCTGGGTGGATCGAGTCATTTATTACAGATAAAACAAAGAAAAACGTGACATACTAGCGCTTCTCGTCATCAATGTCGATGAGCTTTTGGCATCCCGTTGCTGGATCTGTACATTTGTGTTATGCATAATACAGCGTTGTTGCGCAATGCAGCTTACTAGCAATGTTGAACTTCATTCTATGCGTATACATTAGTCATCTCATTCATAGAGACGTGGATCTGTCCTACCTGTGATATTTATGCCGTGGTCGCTGTTGGCGGCGAGGACGAGCTTGAAACAGACGCTAGTAACACAAACTCCCGCCTTTCCAAATTTAAGGTTTGTAACTGTACAGCTGACTCAGCCACAACTTTCGGCATCTCCCGCTCCTCAACACGCTCGTCGTCGCCCGAAAACTACAAGACACAATCTCCTCAAGACCTCAAACAATAGTCGTGCGTAACATCACGAAATGCAGTCTGTGTGCTGACCGTGTTTGTAGATCCACCATGGGTCGTATGCACGCTCCCGGAAAGGGCATTTGTACGTTGGATCACCACAGAAAGGCTGCTGATCTCAATATGATTTTGTGCAGCGTCCTCTGCACTGCCCTATCGCCGAACTCCACCTTCATGGCTCAAAACAACACCTGACGAAGTCGTCGAGCAGATCATCAAGCTCGCTCGCAGGGGTTTAACACCATCTCAAATCGGTGTAACCCTCCGTGACTCGCACGGTATCCCTCAAGTCCGTTTCGTCACCGGCAACAAGATCCTTCGTATCCTCAAGTCCCAAGGTTTGTGCCCATAAGTCATGTACGAAATTAATCTCATGCACTGGCCTGTCATTCGTTCCTGTTTCCGTTACATTGACGTTTTATGATATGCCTTTTGTTTGGGGATAGGACTTGGCCCATCCATCCCTGAGGACCTTTGGCACCTCATCAAAAAGGCGGTTGCCGTTCGTAAGCACTTGGAGACCAACCGCAAGGATAAGGATTCCAAGTTCCGTCTCATCTTGATCGAATCGAGGATTCACAGACTTGCTCGGTACTACAAAACCAAGCAACAGATTCCTCCTACGTTCAAGTATGATGCGGCTACTGCGTCAACTTTGATTGCATAAATGTGCGGAGTGGGATTGCGGGAGGACGCCTTGGAGTGGCACCCATTATGCATATGTCAAACTTTGAAATATGTGGTATTCTAGAAAGTAATTTTTGCTCCGCCAAAAAACAGCAGATGTGACATGGCAACTTAAGGCAATACTAGGCAGTTCATGCATGGTTACTCCTTTCATCGTGCGTATTTTTCTAAACCAGATGATGAGAGTATAGTCAGGCAGGACTTCCCGTAAGCATAGCAAAGTTAGGGACATGGGGACGGCGACTTTAGAATATCAAATATGCCTTGCGGGGATATTGAGATTGCTCTGCGTTGAATTGATGTCGATAGCGCGGCTGCATACGCTGAAAAACGGGGAGCCGCATAGGCCGCGCTCGATACAGTTGCATGTCGCCTGCACCACAACGTGGCAAAGATCGCCGTTTAGGAGAAGATCGCTGTTAAAATCTTTGAGGAGCGAATGATAACAGATTCACGTCGAATGTCGCGATATCATGATAGCACGTGGCAAATGATCACATTACCAACTCTTGAACCAATCTTTGAACGCTTATAAATGTCATTCATCAAGGGATGATCTTTTAGCCTTAACACCCACTCGTTCGCAAATAAACATGGCTATAATGTTACTGGATAAGCTTCAGTGGCTTGCGAAAGAAAGAATGCGTGCCTTCGCGGTCCTTGAATTCGATACAGGACTGAGATTGTGAGGCAGTAAACCGGAGGTACCCAAATGGGTCTTCGAGAATCCATGGTACATATCCTTGATCAATGCGGGGTATCGACAAAGGTTTCATATCTCTTTCAGTTTCGCCATTATCAAACGCTGTTATCTTTGAACAAGTTGGACGAAAGCCGCCTCTGCACGCGATACATGTGTTAATACTGGATTTCGGGAAGAACTTGAAGAACAAGGGTCACGTTGTAAGTCCAACAAATGATCAAGGCCGCGACGCTGCCGCGTGTCTGATATCCCACTCACACGGCTGAAGCCACGCCTTAGAATCGTACTACCATGGTCTTGGTGAACACCATTGAGCTTTTGCACGACTGTCTTGCCGACATCGCTCCTATACCTGCCCCAGTCCATCCGAACTACCTCGCAGTCGACATCGAGGGCGTCAATTTGTGCCGCAGAGGCCGAATTTGCATCGTGCAAGTGCAATCGAGTCTTAGTAGGGTCGTATGGTTAGTTGATGTGACGGTGCTTGGCGCCCAAGCATTTGAGGAGGTCGACAAAGAAGGAAGGAGCTTACGTTCTATCCTGCAGAGGCCGAATATACAGAAGGTAAGTGCATTCCGTGTATCATGTAACCCACGTGGTTCCAACGAGGTCGATCTTGCAGTGGTTTTACGATGTGAGAAACGACTCGGATGCGCTGCATAATCTGTATGGCATCAGCCTTAACAACGTATATGACCTTCAGCTTCTCGAGTTGGCCAACCGGCTATCTCGGGGCAAGAATGGGAGGTTTTTGAATAGCTTGGAGAAATCCACAGAAGAATATCTCGTCATTGATCGTGACTGGCGAACCATCAAGGAGCAGGGGACTTGCTTGTTTGTGCCATCGAGGGGAGGGCACTATGAGATTTTGGAGAGGAGGCCACTGGACCCGCGTCTGGTTGCGTATTGTGAACAGGACGTGTCGGTCCTATTGAATCTGGCAAAGGCGTTGAGAAAGCAGATGGGAATGAAAGGAAGCGATTGGGAACTTCGGGTTTATGTTGCGTCGATGTCTCGCGTGGCGCTTGCTTGGAATCCGAGATACAGAGGCGACGTGAGCGGTCCGAGAAAGGCTCTTGCACCATGGTTGTAATGCCGAATTGTTCTATGCCAAGTGGGTTATGCCTATGCCTATGCCTTATGCCTTGAATGTGTATTTCCGAGAATTGAATCCATTGAAATCAGGGATTACGTCTGGAAATGATCGAACGACCCTAGTGCGGCCCCATTGTTCGCATAAATTTGCCAGCGTCCGAAAGTCAACCGTCTTTTCCTCCAACCCGTCACATCCACTCATGTTGAAGAACCGCATTCAGGCCACTTTGAAAAAACTACGCAGTGTCTTCAGGAAGAAGTCACGGCTGGGTGCTTGTACCGAAGCAAGTACAGAAGCAACATTGTCTGATGTTGCGCGAAGCGAACCGGCGGAAAAGTCAGTGGATGTGACTCGGTCATCGTCGACCCAATCTTCTGCCAAGTCTGAGACAAAGACGAGCATGCCAGCTGTTGTTGGTGATGTGTCTGAGGGCAAAGAAGGACCCAGACTGGGATCGTTTGAAGGGTCAATAGAAAAGGCGTCGAGTCATGCAAGGATATCCGAGTCGCCATCGGTGACTCAAGCCATGCCTCAGCTGCCGACGATTGTGGTTGGAGAAGACCTTGACCCTATCGATCTTGGACCCCGTCGGGACTCGGAGCAGCTCGTATGTTTGTTGTCTCTTGCCTCTCAGAGGATATGTTCTAATCCCCACAAAGCCCCGAGAAGAATATAACATTGAGCATAGCGGCTATGCGACGTGATGGTGATTTTTGCTCATTGATACCTTTTCCTATTCCTTCCGTGACAAAATACTTTGCACTCCTTACTTCTTCCTTGTTTACGATACCTACACGCATATTGTAGTTAATGTTATACTTACACACTCATTTTAACATCACTCATTGCATCGAGGAATGGTTGAAGTTCAGAACGCGTGACGCGTTTTCACGTGACTTGAGTACGCGCGCGTCCATGATGACCATCAATTTCGAGCTCCAGGATGAGCTTCAGGCTCTAGCTGACGTGCAAAACTATGAAATATCACACGAACATGATCCAGAAACTGAAGATATGGGCAGATTACTGGAAGGTCAGTCCGGATTTCGAGGTTGTGCAAAAAAAACCAAGCTAACAGTGTCCTAGGTGTGGTGGAGTCCGTGGCCGAGTCGAGTGATGCAATATCAGAACAAGAAGTATTCGATGTCTATCGCAGTCTTTTGAAACACGTAGGCTCGGTCTCCGGCGCCGTCATGAGCAAAATTCTAGATTCAATATCATCTGGCTTGTCATCCGAACTAGAATCCACGATGCGGCACGTCGAATCTGGTGACCAGCAATCTTATATGGCACATAAATTGCCTTTGGAGCTTTATGCCTTCCTGTTATACTGGTTCGTCTCTGCTGTAGAGAAAATGAAGCGGACCGATGTAGAAGATGCTCCCGCCGCTGCTCCAGCGACGAAAGCGAAACGGGGAAGAGGAGGAAAAGCTGCAGGAAGCAGGGCTACAGGGAGAGCGGCAGCAAACAGAGCAAATGAAGTGTTCACGTGGATAGACCAGATTCCCGCCACGCTCAGTCTCATTAGCAAAATCCTTCGCCTGCAAACGCAACGGATATGGACGACGACAGCTGAAAGAGATACGTTTGTCAAGTGCGTAAGGTCACTATTCATTTCGTTGTTTCGACTTTACAACCACCTGCTCCTAGTTGCTTAGCGCGCATTGCCCTCAATATCTCTGAAAATGAGCAATACATGAAAGTCCAAGATATCAGGATGGGCGTGTACAAAATCATCTGTCTCGCCGTCAAGCATCATGGCCACAGCATAGCAATAGCAACTCAAATCATCATGATGCAAAACCTGCAGCTATATGAGCACTTATCCGAGCCCACGGCGGAATGTCTTACTTTCCTTTCAAAGGAGTTTGACCATGCCCAACTTGGCGACGAAATGCTGCGCGAAATCGCAGGAAAGGATTTCAGCTCCACGGACAAGAAGGCAGCACAAGATAGTAAGGGACCGCGTTCTATTGCTCGGTTTCTTGTCAAGTATGCCGAATTGTCGCCACGTTCGATTCTCAAACAGCTCAGCCTGCTTTTGAACCTACTTGACTCGGAAGTAAGTGTACTATTTGCTTTATGTGGTCTGTTTACTCAACTATGACTCTAGTCGTGGCCCATCCGTACTGCCCTGATCGAAGTAGTTGGCCATCTCATCACTGAGCTCGCTGCTCCTGGAGCCTCGGCTGATCAAGATTCTGGACAAGTTCAAAAGCAGATCGCGTCGCTATACGATCTGCTTATTGACCGAATGTTGGACGTGTCGTCCTACGTTCGAACAAAAGTCTTGTCGGTATTCTCCAAGTTATGTGAACTCAGAGCCAAATTTCCGAAACAACGGCTTCAAGTTACTCGTGCGGCTGTCAATGCCCTAGAAGACAAGGCTGCCACAGTACGCAAGAATGCGGCAGCTCTGGTGGTTAAGCTGTTGTTAACCCATCCGTATGGGCTCGTACATGGTGGGACATTGGCATTGGACAAATTCGAGACGGAATATAAGTCTGTCAAGGAACAATTGGAGAAAGTGGAAGGCGTCATGGGAAATGCCGTGGAGCGCCAGGAAGATGATGACGAAGGTGATGATGAAGGCCGAGATGGCGATGAGGGTGAAGAACAAGATAACGACGAAAGTGCAGATCATCCACGGAAAAAGAAGGCAAAAAAGGCAAAAAAGAGGTCAGTTCTATCCGTTCTGCTATGTTGCTGACAGCTGACGCTGTCGGCAGGCCAAAAAAACGGGATGAAGATGATATGGATGTTGACGAAGAGGACGACGGCGACGACGACGAAGAACAGGTGGATGAAGAAGAGGAAGGAAACAGAACAGAAGATGCCATGGATGAGGACTCCGAGCACGATGATGGGGGAAGTGGTGAAAGCCCAAGTCGCAAGTCCAAGAAAAAGACAAAGAAGTCCAAGGTTCAACGACGTAAATCCCAGCTTGACGTCGTCGCAGTCTCAAACGAGCAAGCTGCCCTTGCGGCGATGGAAGGCACTCAACTACTACACTTGCGCCTTCGCAAGAAGTATTACGCTGAAGCTCTGAACTTCATACGCCAAATCGAGGGTGCAATGGATACCATGGCTCAGTTGCTCGGTTCAACGAATAAGCCTGAGGTGTTGGAAGCTATGGAATTTTTCCGGGTCGCGCATGAATACCAATTTGAGAGTGCCCGGGTAGGCATGGCGAGTTTCTAGCGATGCAAGACTCATTGAAAATTTATTGCAGACAGGCATCAAGAAGATGTTGCATTTGATATGGCACAAGGACAACAATAGCTCCACGGCCGAAGATGGTAAAGAACTAAAGGGCATACGCTCGCAAGTTCTTAGGTGTTATATGAACTTGTATTTTGACCCTCTGCCTGATCCCGGGGTGGAGGCCAAAGCTCAAGTTAACCGGATCGCAAAGAATATGATCGAGTAAGAGACATATATTCCGAATCACAGCACTCGTTGACCGCATGAAGGCTTACGTACGACGCAACGCTAGCAGAGTTGACGAGCCTGGAAGAGACGATGCGTATATTGATGGACGAGGATCGCATACATCACGATGTGATTGGGAAACTGTGGCAGGTTTACAGTAAGACTATCCGTGAAGAACTCAAAAAATGATGACTGATTAGGCTTTCAGGCGCAAGTAGGCCGTTGCCAAAGGCACAGCGCAGAGGAGCCATCATCATCCTCGGCATGATAGCGCTTGCTAAACGGAATGTACTGACGGACCACGTAGACGTCATGCTGAAAGTAGGGTTGGGAAGTTGGGGCAAGGTGAGAAGCCATCCAAATAAGCAGGACATTATTGTCATCGTTCAACTAGGCGGATTTGGGTCTCGCGAGATTTACCTGCGTTGCATTGCAACGGTTGAACGGGAGTGCCAAGAAGGTCAAAGGTAAACTTGTGTTGAAGACGGTGTCCGACATGTTATTGACAAGTATCTTAGGTTCCCTTCTCGATAAGACGCTGAGAATAGAAATGGATAATCCGATATTTCGCAAGTTACATGAAGCGATCGAACAGCCTTGTCGTTCGAGAGAGTGGTTTGGGCTCGCAGAACAGATCATCAATACAGTATATGCACTTGGCGAACATCCCGACGTTTTCTGCAATGATTTGATCAAAAAGCTTACAGTTAAAGCTTTCACCCGACGTCAGAAATCCGTACCACCACGTACACAGGATGAAGAAAACGTTCAAGACAAAGATCCAGATGCGATGGAGGAAGACGAGCCGGAAGAACCTTCGCAAGCAGAAAACTTGACTCAGGGCTCCTCGGCCGGAGATGACAAGGATTTTGGTGACGCGCTTGAATTAAGTCAGCTGTTATTCGTTGTTGGTCATGTCGCTATTAAACATATTGTTTATCTGGAGCTGGTAGAGCGAGAGCTCAAGCGGCAGAAGGATGAGAAACAGATAGGTAAGAGCTTGTCCCAGGTTAGGACAAATTGTTCACAACCTAGTAGCTGAGAAACGAGCAGGACCCAACAAAGGAATGAAAGACAAGATGGCAGAAGAGCTCGATCAAGTTGCTGGTAATGCCGAAGACGAGATAGGCGACCGGATTTCTGGGATAAGGGAAGCAGAATTGCTATACGGACCAGAATCGCTGTTATCCATTTACGGTCCAATAATCGTCCATATATGTGGAAGTCCTCACAAATTCAAGGCGAGCATCTTTTTCAATTACCCAACGAGTGACACTGAACGGTTGCCAGAATCGGACTCTACGTGCGGCTGCAACTTTAGCGTTCAGCAAGTTCCTTTGCGTTAGCTCACAGTTTTGTGACCAACACCACCGGCTGTTGTTCAAAATCCTTGAAACGTCGAAGGATCCAATCATCCGCAGCAACGTTGTCATCGCGCTTGGAGACGTCGCCGTCTCTTTCAGTAACATCATAGACGAGAACAGCAATGAGCTGTACAAGGGTCTTTCAGACAAGAATCTGGTAGTGAAGAAGAACACGTTAATGGTACTGACGCATCTGATTCTAAACGGAATGGTCAAAGTCAAGGGTCAACTTGGCGAGATGGCCAAGTGCCTGGAGGATGAGGAGCCTCGAATAGCCGACTTAGCTAAGCTGTTCTTTGAAGAGCTTTCAACGAAGGACAATGCCATTTATAACAACTTGCCGGATAGTACGTGCTGCGACTCCTGCAAAGAAAACTTTTTAATCCTCCACAGTCATTAGCCATCTGTCAACGGGCGAACATGCGGTCGACGAAGAAACGTTCCAGAGTACTTTAAGGTATATTTTCAAGTTCATTGAAAAGGTTCGCGAGGCAAACAAATATGATTACATCTGGGGTTGCTGAGCATTACTTCCCGTAGGACAAACAAGCTGAAGCGATCGTAGAGAAGCTTTGTCAGCGTTTCCGACTCACAGAAGATCCTCGTCAATGGCGCGACATTGCTTGTTGCTTGTCATTACTCCCATACAAATCGGAGAAATCTGTCAAGAAGTTGATTGAAGGACTACAGTTCTACCGAGACAAGCTCCATGAGCCTACTGTGTTTGAGCGTTTCACGGAGATTTTAAACAAGGTACTCGTCCTATATATATATGGATCAGTGATTGACCAATGATGGCAAGGCACGGACGAACAAGAGCAAAGACAAGCCTGATAACGAACTTAATGAGTTTGAGCAGGTGTGCCTATTCTTATACTGTAGCATTTCCGATGTTTAGTTTCTGTTCAAGATCCTTGAGGACCACAAGCGTCAAGGAGAGGAAGACCAAGCGCTTGAGCGGCGTGTAGAGGGTAAGAAAGCTGCAGCGAAGAAGCGAGCATCGCGACGAGGTAAGGAACCCTGCGTAATCCCATTACTTTTTCTAAAGTTTCCCCAGCACGTAAAAAGGTGCAAGAGCGGGTAGAGTCAGACGATGAAGCTTAGACCTATGTTGTTGTAAGATACATGTCTAATTATGACATCAACCAGCCCGTGGCAGGACGACAACCAGAGTGGCACTGGATCAAAGCGCCTCCGCCTCCCGGTCCATCGCTTTCAGAGCTTGGCAAGGGGCCTTTCGTTGTCAAATGTGGGTAGATTCATTGCGATATTCTTAGGCGATCTTGGCGAGGAACCCGCACTGTAAGCGGCTGCAGTCACCGACAGCTTTGATGAGCAGTTCTGAGGCCAGAATTGAGGTGGTGAGGTAACAGAAGCACACGTATTCTTGGGCCAACAACTTGCGGGAGCTAGAAGAGCGATTATCGATTCCCAAGGCCTCCCATGTAATTTCAGGGCTGCTAATCTGTCAGCTAAACAATAAGTTCTGCTTTTAAATGGCAGTGTCAGAGGTACACAAAAGAGGCACTATCAGCGCCCATGTCAGAGGACTACAGGGTCATCATAGCACCACCATGGTGTGCCAGTGCCAAGTGGTAACCACGCAACCTTTCGCACCTGTGTCACCTGTCAATTGCCTTCAAAGGTTAGGTCTGGCGTGTGGTCCCCGCACCGAGTATATAAGTAGTCGATTCATGCCCCTCAAGATCCAGCGCTGCGCACCGAACTTCAACGTGCTGGTCACTTGAAAATTCTATATTCTACTAGCCTTTCCGAAAACACAACTCACCATGTACAAATTCTCTGTCGCATTTTTCGTGCTGTTGCTCTCGATGACGACATTCGTAGCTGCTGCCCCAGATGGGTGAGTAGCCGCCCGATAGTGTTTCTGTTTCTGTATTAATGCTACTCACAATTAGGACGAGGCAGCCAGTGTCTTTCTGGAGACGAGCTGATGGTTACCAGCAGCCTGTAAACGCAATACGTTTGCGGAAGCGAGATCCCACTCAGGCGAAAGTAAGTGGATTTCAAGGAAAATGATGCCAGAACGCTGACATTTAAATTTTGCGCCTGCCAGATTGTGCTGGCGTATTGCTCTCACTATAGCAGACAATGCAATTATGTTCTTGGCAAAGATTTAACTCTCAATCAACTTGCACAAGGAGATGTACACCGGGGAACTGCTGATGAAAGGTATAGCCGATTGTCGGTCAGTAGATTCACGAAAATAGCACTCCAACGGGAGCTGAATTCCATGTTCAACAGACTATACGGGCCGCCCATACTTGGTGTCATAATAATCTCGCAGAATGTAGAAAGGCCGTTCTTTGATTGGAAACTCTCAAGCAATTTGAAAGAGGAGAAATGCCGCCATGGCGTTTTCAATTGTCCGATGATCCTCCGTACAAACACGAGTGTACTTTTGTAGTGTTTGCGTGGAATATAGAAATACATAATGCACTGTATGTGGCTTGAGCAAGGTTTCTTAATTTTATTGACATGCTGGGTTGGCTGATTCTCGATTCGCGCAAAGGGCAGAGCCGGCAAATCATCATTTAGTATGTTACAACTCTTGTCCCCAAGTTGACCTCCACTGCGCGCCGTGGTCCATCACCTTGCTCTTCAAGTTATGGTAGGTGATGGCCACTGAAATACTGATGAGTACGTACTATGGGTCCTGACATTTATATACCTCTCAACCGTACCAAGTTTAGAGATAGTCTACCCTACAGGCTAGCTAATATATATTCTCTCCACTCTCCCCAAGTCAGCAGCATCTGAAAAGTGGGAGAGTCAGATAATTGTTACTGTAAGATACGTGTCTAATTATCGGCATCATCGCGAGAATGGGTCCCACCAACAACTCTCAGTGTATATCGCTACTCCCTCTTCCCTAAGTTTATCTATCCGCTGCTGATCAGTGGCGCTTATATCCGCATCACTGAGGTCGACCAGCCTCAGGGTTTCCTGAAATGCCGGACCTCGCTTGCCGCGCGACTCTATTATGTCGAGTACAAATTCAACTTCAAGGCAATCCTTGACATGCAGTTCCTGCAGTTGAGGACCAAGACGACCGTTGACCAATCCTTCCAGTGTGCGTAGTTTAGTTGTTTCGCTTGAGATGTGATACAAGTTGAGAATTTTCAGTGCAGGCAGTGAAAGCATGCCAAGCATCATGTCGCAACAGTCGCTTCGAACAAACTCGACGAAAAGTTCCCTTAGGTGAGGAAGTATAAGAGGCTTGGTCGACGGAGACGCATCGTTGAACGCTTTATCCAGTCGCAAGTCGCTACGCAACGGACATGGCACCATTTCCAATTGGAGTACCTCGAGCAGCGGGCACTGGTACAGAACATCCATGCACGATTGGAGTGACATATAAGTGCGCATCTGCAATCTACGCAGCTGACCGCACGAAACAGCGCGCACCAGATCCTCAACGTCAGGATTGACATCGATAGTGAGGGCCTGAAGCTCTGGAAAATGTTGCATTGGAAAGAACGGTCGCTCGGTCAACCTGTAGGCCGCAGGATTGTCCCAATGGTAATATATTTCCGCGTCAAAGCTTTGAAAGACAGTGAGTTCTTCGATACAGCGAAGATTTTCGGCTGGTGTTTGAGACAGCGAGTGCAGTTGGTCGACTGGAATAAACATGACAAGTTTCTTGAACTGGTGATTCTGTAGTAGATCGTGTGCCGCCCTTGGATGTGTTTTCATGAGGGTACCCATGTCCAGAGATATCAGAGAATCTCGAGAGCGTGAAAGCCATCCGCGGATATGCTGAGGGATGATCTGGACCTCTTCATATTCTGAAAACAGGTGGACCACAACATTATTCCACATCGCAGGCATGTCTAGCATTATGTCGCGCCACAGTCTACAGACTTGCGACAGCGCCAATTGCGTAGGCATCCGGCCACGAAGAGGAAACGAGACAGGTCTCGCGTCCACGCATGACAAGAATATTTCTCCAAGAAGGTCGGAGGGAATATTGGTCTGCAACAACGATTCACTGAACGGCATATTGGCTGATGTAAAATGAGTTAGCGCTTTAACGAATAAACCACTCACTTACGGGCGACGAGAAAAAGAGGCGTTTCATGTCGTGGTCCGCATTCTTCGATTTTATAGAACCGGACGACAACCAGAGTGGCACTGGATCAAAGCGCCTCCGCCTCCCGGTCCGCCGCGTTCATCGCTTGACAAGGGGCCTTTGTTGCTCAAAATTCATTGCGGCTTCCTAAGGCGTGAGGATTTGAGGAACCCGCGCTACGAGCGGCTACAGTCACCGGCAGCTTTGAAGTTGCGAGGCCGGAATTGTGGTGATGAGGCAACGAAAACGTAGGCCGGGTATTCCCGCATTCCACCCACTCTGTTTGTCTTGGCCAAACAACTGGTGTCATTATCAATTACTAAGGTCCTACCACTGCATTTGCAGCGCCCAAACGAAGGCAGTGTCTCAGCAGACGTGCACAAAAGAGGCACCGCCCCCATGTGCTATTAATCGTTCCACAGCAAGAAACCTATCCATTGAGCTACAAGCCTGGAATCTCGTCGTCAATGAGACATATTCATATGAATGTACAGCTTTGGTAGTCCGCCTATTAAGATGATCAGCATGGATTCTCACGTAGACGGTAAACCTATTGCTAAACCCTCAGCCTAATACAATGACATTACCAGGTAAGTTAAAGATTAGTTGAAAACACATTTCGCTTCAGAGGGCCAGAGGGCAGAGGGTCGTAGCACCACAGAGTGCCAGCGGTAGATGCGCCATTTTTAGTACCTGTATCGCCTATCATGTCAATTGCCTCCGGAGGTTAGTCAGTACCGATCTATCGTTTTGACCAAAATCCGGGGTCCTAGTCCCGAGTATATAAACAGTCGATTCATGCCCCTCAATTCCAGCGCTGTGCACTGAACTTCAACGTGCTGGTCACTTGAAATTTATATTCTACTTAGCTTTCCAAACACATCCTTACCATGTACAAATTCTCTGTCGCATTTTTCGTGGTGCTCTCTCGATGACTACGTTCGTAGCTGCTGCCCCAGATGGGTGAGTGGGCACTTGATAACACTTCTGTTTCTATATTAACACTCTTCGCGATTAGGACAAGGCAGCCAGTGTATATCGCACCTTTCCGGAAACGCGCTGATGGTAACCAGAAGCAGCCTGTATATTTCCGGAAGCGAACTCCTCAAGCTGGCGATAAGAACCTTCAAAAGAAAGTAAGCATATGGCTCCATATCGGAGGACTGACGTTCAATTCCGCATCGGCCAGGTTTTGCGGGGTGCCATCACTGAGTACTGCGCTCCCCATCACGATGAATGCATGAAGGCTATTGGCACATCTGAAAGTCTCCAGCAATTTGAAGATGGATCGATGGGCGGCGGACCTCCACCGAACAGAGCGGAACGAATGAAAGTGAGTAGATTCACGAAAATGACACCACAGCAGAAGGTTGATTCCCGCATTCAATAGCTTGTGCAGAAGGCCATAACTTCATACTGTGGTAACCATCACGACGAATGTCTGGCGGCTATTGGTAGAACCGGAAGTCTCAATCAACTTGAGCAAGGCAGCGTTTAAGAGACGAGCCGAGCATACATACATAAGTTTACTTTCGTAGTGTTTGCGTGGAATATAGAAATACTGAGCAAGAGCGGAGTGAAGAGCATCTTATCTTTTCTTCGCTACTGCCCAATGTGTCAGCCGACAAATCAGATGAAGGAATCGTTTTCGTATATTCAGCAATATGGCTGGTTCATGCTGATCCCTGATGCTTGTTCGACATTCCTCCAAGTCGGCCGCGAAACCTGCAGTGACGCAACCCTTGCGCCGTGTGCGTCTTCCCTCAGGTTCCCGAATTAGTCCCGTCTGCATAACCTAAATAGCAAGTCATAGACATTCTCCCGCTGCCACAGACACGTGAAATCTACAATTATGGGGAGATTGGTGACTTCGAAAGCGATTAATTTGGCGCAGATTATGCACGCTGTATAAGATAACTATGAGAAGTAGCCGTTAACTCCAATACATTGAAATCTTCCAAGGTTTACGCCAACGCACTTGTGCGGAATCCTTGTAACTTCAAGTGTTGGTCATTTGGTATACTATATCCGGATGTGAGACAACGGAAACCAGAAGCAGCGCCTTTCCGGGGGCATGACAATTGACGGAAGGAACTTCTGAATGAGCTCAACAAGAGTGACTTCAAAAGGGATGGACTTGAGCTTGGAAAGGGCATCCCGCGTCACACTAAGGCTAGCGCTGGATTTCACCTTCACCATACTAGGCAGAAGGAGGTGCAATATACATGCTGCTTGCCGGGTACTAAGAACTATTCTCATACCGAGTAGAGGTGAAGTGTATTCAGAAGTTCGGAGGAGCATGTATCTCTTCAAGAGTTATTACATAAGCGACACATCAATTGCGACACGAGAGAATTTGGACTGCTACTAATAACTTGGAGCCCGAGATGCGATAGAGCAACTGTGCGATATAACAGATCGACATATATGGCTGACTCGCGCTGAGCGCTGATGTTGTCCCACAATCATTCACGGCGCGCTTATCAGATCTATATTGGTGAGAGCAGGTTCCAATTACACACTTCCGCCGCTCAGCAAAGTGATGCCTCCAGCGACATCTCGGCCAAACGAGATGTCCCGCAACTCTGTATCAGCAACACGATACCTCATCCAAGTCGGCAGCGAGACCCTCCACGGCATGCCGCGGCCGAAACAAGGGGATCTTGATATGTGGGTCCACAAACCAAGCCAGTCAGAGCAGAAGCTGGGCACGATGCACCCCGTCAAACAATCTCACACGAACACGGGATTCGCGCGAGCTTAAATACTGCGAATGCTGCGAAAACCCCCTTTCTTCCCTCATGTCACAAACATTACTTCATAGACTTCAGCACAGAATGTTTGGCGACCGCGTTGCTGCGTTGAGTCAATCATTCTCCAATGCATGCAATGTCATCGCGATATCCTTTATCTGTGTTCTCGGTTTTGGCCTGCCATTCTATCATCACGATCGCCTTATGCGACATGTTCATGCGCTCGATCGCGATGTGGAGAGGGCCAGTCCTCCCGCATTCGAGGAACGGCAGATTGCGGCCTGGCAAGCGATCAGGTTGGCAAGTGGCGTTATATGTGCAGTGTGAGTAATCTACTCTCTTTAATCCATGATCACGAAATTGACGAGATCGGTTCGCCACACACCAGAGTTGGCATCCCCGCGTTCTGTTCATACTACAGATATTGGCCCTTGGAAGGAAAATGGGCGGAGATTTTTTTAATCCTGTCCGTCGTGTTCGCGGCCTCGTCTTTAGGTTCTCTATCATTCTGATCGCGTCGTTTGAGTCTGGAGTAATTATCAGTCCACTCAATACCTTTTTATTACTAAAACTTGCTCGTGAAAGGACATCAACGAGTTGAGATCGCACATCTCGACCTGGTCTACGTTGTTCTCACTTCCCAACATCGGCATACTTTGGTGAGTTGTCGAGGCATCCAATGATAAACCTGCACGTATGCTGATTGACACCATCGGTTTTGATCGTAGGAGTATCATGTCATTGTTAGCATCCACCATCGCATTCACAGCTGAGAAGGTCGTGTTTGCGAATCCAATGGACTATTTTGAAATGGCAGTTACAATCATCATGATCGTCATGGGCATCGCTGTCACGACGCTCTTCTACCTGGTGTATGCCATCTGGTACTCTTAACCGACAAGCCTCTGATTGCCCAATCTCCCTCAAGACCCGGTTTCACTTGTCATCCTCTTTTCTTTCTTCTTTGTTGAGCTGAGCTCCTGTTCATTCACGCCCTGGAGTATGGGCATTTCGTCAAAGGAGATGGCATTATTTTTACAGGTATCCCTAGGTGGCATAATCCCTTGTCACGAAATGTGCATTCAAACGGTGCGCATCTCTTGAAAAGGGAATGTGTTATTCTGCTTTGCAGGTTTCCCTTGGATAATATCATCTCCTTCTGCGAAATGCGCATACTCAGGGGATAGGATATTACAGTATGTTGGGTTCCTCGATGTACTCTTGTATCCTGTCTCCTACGTATACCCCTCATGAACATTTTTTGTAGTACTTTTGCATAAATTACAACTTGATAGTCCACTTGCGAAAGATAAATCAGCCGCGGAACATGAGAAAGTGTTTGATACGGGTGACACTATAAGTTCCTGGCTCAGGACCAGCCCGGCTCGCGCTCAAGCTCACGCACCTACTATTCACCCAAAGCACGTATATATATATATATATTATTTACAAGAAGCTTAAACGAGGGTATAAAACGAACGTGATCAATATATGCGTTCAATAAAGCATGAAACAGGGAGAGAGGCGATGCAAGGTCTAGTCCATATGGAGAGAACGGTCTTGGTGATAATGATTAATGAAATCAGGATCGAATAGCGAAGGGAAGTGCGCGAAACGTGGTAGGCAGTGCGACGGGGGAAAAAGTGAACAAGTGTTTGAGGAAAACGCTAATGAGCCATGCGGTAGGCGAGCACAATACGTGGTTGCCCAATATTACGCATCTTGTATGCAGTCTATAATATGCTAAAGGTGGTGGATAATGAATATACATACAATCCAGATTGCGGAAATTGCAGCCAATGCCCAACAGTACCCCAAAGAGACGAAGAGTTTTAAGAAAGAGAGAGGCGTGTCTTTCGATCGTTGAAATGGCGGTGTGGGGATTCACTTCTGCGGTAAAGCCTGAGCCTTTATTCAGGTTTGAATTTTGCGCCTCCTTCACCGCCACGCATGATAGCCTTCATAAAGTTGAAGAATCGTTGTGAGTATTCTCCAGGAGCGACGGGGCTTATTTTGTGCTGCGTCACAACAGTAAGTACCTCTTGCAAATAAACCCATAGTCACTCACCCTATCAGCGCTTAGCCCTTTCCAGACACGCTCTAACTTCTTGACTGCGCCCCATGGGGTCAGAATATCTATAATGCCAAGATAATAAATAGTATCTTCAGGATCGTTGAATTCATCCGTTGCGCGCAGTCCACCCTCGTCTTGATAGAACAGGAAATGAGATCTTTCATCCTCTCCAGCGACTTCGTCAGGCAACTTGACGGAATTCTTGCCCTCTCCCAGGTTCTTGGTCTGCGAATTGCGCATTGCGCGCCGAACAATGACCGGATCGGACGCCAGTTTGCGATGTGGTCGAGGAATGTCTGGCTAATCAAACGTTTCAAAATGATACACTACCAGAAAAGAGGTCCGCGTACCGAAAAGACTTTGAGCGTGTTTTTGCGTACGTTATCTCGGTTTCCTCGGCGCATATTGTGAATCCCGACCAACAGACTATAATCCATCACGTTGACCGTCTTGAGAAACTCAGCGTCGCGCCTGAGTTGTTCAGTCAGGAATGCCCTCTTTTCGGGACCCAGCTCCAGCATTTTGCCTCGGTTGATCCAATTGAGGTCTTTTAGCACTGCCCGGGGATTTTTCTGCGCCTTGTCTTCAGGAAATTCTCTTCCAACGGTGCTCCCCTTGAGATCGTACGTCTCGTGAATGTCCCGGTGTGGTGGAAAGAGGTTGTTCATGATCACGAAATGGATCTTGCGTCCTCTCGGGAGCTTGATACGATGCAATCCGTAAAACCTGCTTAAGAGTGTATGCGGATTGGACTGGACGTGTTTGTAATACTTGTCAAGAATGGAAAGAAGGAACTTGTGTTCTGCATGTCGGATGGTTTTGATAATGAAGCGGTAATCGCGTGAAAAGTAGAAAAAGGAGCCGGATTTGCCTGGAGAGCCTAATTCGGAAAGTATGTATTTTGCGGTGAGCGAAAGAAGATAGTCAGCGGGATCTAGATGGAAGATGTCTTCGCGCAGGGAACGGAACACCCAGGGAGCGTAATCTTTGAATTTGAAATCGTATTTGGCGGAGGGCGTCAGTTCATTTCCAACAATGTCAAACGACATCTTGTGCGCGGCCTTGAAATCTTCGGGAGTCAACGCACGCTTTATCTTGGCCTGACATCTGGACACCTGAGAATGAGAGTTAGGGCAAAAAGGATGTGGGCGAGGTGACTATATGCGCACTCCAACACGTATTCCAGTGAGCATATTGTACATCATAATGTAGTTGACATGTCCCTCTCCAATGAGGTTGCCGACAAGGACGATGTCCTCCTTCCCAGACCCGATACTGCGACGGGTATCTGAGCGGGTGAGGGCTGCTTCGACGGCTTCCTGTTGCGCCTGCTGTTTTGCGCGCTTGCTACGACGCTCGCGCCTGATCTGGTCAGCGGCCTGCTGAATCTCAGATGCCAGCTCTTGCGCAGCCTGATCACTACCCATGTCGTCCACTGCCCCACCGAAGCGGCTTGAACTTGGCAGGTGGCCACGTGACGACCCAACAAGCTGCGGAGCCGCTGTCGTGCCTGGGCTGGAGCCTGTTGTATTCCGCCTCGTCGGGCGGTCTCGAGGGGATTTTGGCGTCGAGGGCTGACGGCTCTGCGCGCCTTGTGGAAGGGACAGGCTGGACGTTTTGCCGAAACCAGATGGGCCTGGCATGGGAGTGGAGCGGGATGGTGGTGAAGGTGAAAATTGGAAGGAAGAGGGTGGCTGAAGTGTGGACAACGAGTCCTTGGTATCTGCAAACGGAGGGTGGTATAAGCCTGACGAGCCTGCTGACGACGAGTCGTGCGGAAGCGGGTGCGAGGCAACCAGCCGTAGACCGAGTTGCGTGGAGTGCGGCTGTAGGCCATCCGGATATGTCTCGGCAACTTGGTCGCCAAGAATCTCCCGCTCGACACTTGCAGGTGGCGACGGAGGTGGAGGACCTATCTGTCCCTGCCCCAACATATCTCCTAGCATCCCAACACCAGTTCTGTCGCCTAGGTGAGAGACCAGCTGCTCGTCTTCTGTGTGGACCGCTACAACATGCACGGTCGAGACTTGCTGAGATATAGCACCGTCTACGATGTCCTCGCCGCTGACAGTCCTCGTGGAGGTAATTCGGATGGATTCAGTGTGCACATGAGAGTAAGGCACCTGTGCTGAAAAGGATTTGTTGGGCGGTGAGACATGGCCTGGATTTGGAGAGTGGTGGGCCCTGGCACTGTCCCTGTAGGACCCAGGCGCCGCGGAAACGGGCTGCGTATACAAGTGTTCCCTCTGCGGAATGGGGAATCCAGCAGAGGACATTGTGGAAGATTGCAATATTGCAATACACAGCTTGAACCGCCCCTGCCGATGTAGCCGGTATGTATGTGCTTGTTGGTTCCGGCTCGTCTTGTACATTAGATGCAAATAACACGTGGCACGTGACCGAAAAGCGGCGGTGGCGCCGTGCTTAAACCACGCACACGCGGTCAGTAATGGCGACAACTCAGCGAAGACGAGCTAACACGCAGCCGGCACCAAAGAGGCAGACCAAGACGACCTCTGCTGACAAGCTTGCAGATGCATTAGCGGCGCAGTTGACCATATCCGACGGAGCAAATAACAGGAAACGCAAGCAGAAGGCACCGGGAAACAATGAGCCTGTATCGGACGAAGAGAAGCGGATAGCCTCTATGCGAGCGGTCAATGCCGCCTCTCAGGCGTTGTCAGCTTTATTTCAGTCTGGGTGGAGGAGAAGCGAGACGGCGCCGGCAAAGAAGACAGCCTTGTCCAATGCCGTCGAGGCTTCTGAATCAGCATCGAAGCATCTTGCCATTCTTCGCTCTCTGCATCCAAGAGACTTGAATGTGGAAAGAGCCGCCATGAGTATCCTAAGCAAACTCGTGGCACTAGAAATGGTACGGTCGGCTTTTTACTTTATCCGTAATTCTGACTGTTGCAGGACGATGCTGCGTTTAATACATTGAAAGATATCCATCCTCGACTTTGTGCACATCTCAATGTCTCGTCGCCATCAAATCAAGCACAATCACCGACTTCGTACATATGCATACCTGCCAACACCAACAACACCGACTCGACGTTGCTGACCGTCGTGTCCACGTACCTCACCTATGCACTCACCATCAACGTCCAACTATATTTGAACTGTTTAAATACCAAAGGCAAACTCAAGGACGACAAACCTATACATACCCTGGCCAACGCTCTGAATGCCACACACGATACACTGCTTTCTTGGATACCAAACTTCACTTCGTTACCTTCAAAACATATTGACGCTCTCCTCACGCGTGCCTATGCCGTCTTGACTAATTTTTGCACCACATATCTTGCTGCATCACCACCGCCACCGCCGCTTCAGCGGTCCACATCGAGGAGGCCCGTCAAAATAGACAACCCTCACAATGCATCAATAGAACAGAACATATATCGCATTCGCATGTACGCTCTCCAATGCCTCGCTCACACGTCCGACAGCGTCGCCATGCCCACATCCATATGGGAACAAGCCGTACGCTTTGGTAGTGCGTACGTCAAATCGCTAGCTCCTCCACGTGCGGGACAGAAGGACAACTCTGCGATCGAGAACGAGGCCACGCAAACCATCCTTGACGCGTGCTCCAAACTCGCTGATCATATGCAGCTCATGCCAGACTGGGAAAAGTTTGCTAAGGACAAGATGTTCGTATCATTCTTGGAGTGGTGGATGACTTTTGCGCGTAGGGTGGGTTATTTCTGGCCTTCTTTTTGCGCACACGGTGAACTGATAGGATGCTAGGCCTGCGATTTGCAAATACTGAATAGGATATCATCGTTGATGCGCCCGGTGTTGGTATCTTCTGCATCCTCCTCGAGCGATTGTGGATCTTCTTCGAAAGTGGACGAAACGAATGAGGTCCTTGAAAGCTCTCTGAAGGACAAGAACTCCAAGACGACGGAAGCGCTTTTGACGAGAAGCGTACATATATGTACTGTGCTTGCCCAGATTACAGCTTTGATTGAGTTGATGAATGAGGGTAAAGGCAAGTTTTGGAATTCTTTTCTGACGTGTTATTCATACCTGCTAGGCGGGCAAGAGTTTATTGATAAAACGCATGAGGCTCTCCCTCTAATCTCGAACTCAAAGTCGCTGCAAGAACTCTTATTGGCCTGTTACTCTACTCCCAACTCGGATGATAAATCGTTTGAAGAATTGCGGCGTGCAGGCGATAAATGCGATAGATCCCTGGAGAAGCTGAGAATAACGGCGCTCAAATGTCTGGAAAATATTCCTGTCAGTGATTATTCGCTGCAAGACACTCGAACTACGTTGATTCAGATGTTGGAGGGAGTCGCGGATCTATTCAACAGAGCTTTGCAAGCCGTAAGTTCTCAACTCTTTAAACTGTAGATTGGATGCTAATCCCAAATGACACTAGCATCCATGTAATAGTTTTATCACGCGCGCTCTCGACACGCTATTCTCCCTGGCCCGCACAACACTCGTAGCGCACGACCCAAGGACACATGATTCCGCATTAAAGTTCCTCGAAAAGAGCCTCGTGCTTCTCCGGCTCGACCAGGAAAAACCAAGTTCCGGACTCAACCTCCCCAATTATGTACGCTGTGTCGCTGGCATGTTCCACAACATGGCCGGCACGCTATACCAAGCTGATAGGCATGGCGCGGCGATTGCGTTCCTTGTTGATGCGTGCAAGTTGGGACAAAGGGCGCTTTCGATGCACTTGATTGATCGAGGCAAAGCGGGGCGATCGAATTTTGGGGGGCGGGATGAGAGCGCCGCGAATGAACAGAGAGAAGCGGACGGGTGGAAGCAGTTGGAGGAACAGCTGTACAGGAGGTGGGAGCTGCTTGGTGTCTGCTACTCCAAGATGGGCGACCGCAGGGTGCGCAATCTACATCGTTGGGCGATCTTTTCTTCGTTGACCCTGACCTTACTGTAGAACGCATACGCCGCGTTTGCAGAGTGTGTCAAGGCATTTCCGTACAGTTCTTCCGGGTTCGTGGATAGAGCTCGTCGGTTGAGCTCGGCTGCGTTGTTCGAGGCGACCCCTGCACTCAAGCAGCTCGCGAATATTGTCGATCGCGTGTCCTACATGGCGGGGTGCGAGCTTCTTTTCGATTCCGCGGAAGTATCGTTGGCCCGGGAGTGGCGTGGGGGGATGTGGAGAGGCCAGAGAGCGTCGTGCTTGGGGCGCTGTTGGAACGCCAGATCAGTGGCCTGGAGACGAGCAGGTGGAAGCCAAACGTCAGGCTTATCGTCGCTCACCTGTTGCGAAATGCCAATGAGATTTATCAAGCAGATGTCTATCCTGTGAGAAGAGCGAGGGTGTTGCTCAGATGGCTTGAATACGCCTATTACGGTGGCATGGATGAAGAGAGTCCTGGGGATGACTTTGGCACCGTAGCGGAGGTGACGGAGGAGATTGAATGTTTGTTATCTCGTGAGGTTCGTTTCGTCCTGTGTGTTCCGGTGACCCAGCTTAACCATCGTGAATCGCAGAGTCTTGTGGAAGATGTCGAGCTTGCTCCATTTCGTGCTCAATACAAGGCATCGGCCCACCTTTGGCGTGCATTGCACGCTCATCGAACGTTAGATGCAGATCAGAACACGCTGATCGCGCAGCATGCAGAACATGCCAGTTCAATCCTGAAAATACTGCTCAATGATTCAGCTCGATCTGGACCGCGCAAATCAACAACTAGAGTCTCGTTAACCTCACCACCGAAGAGGATACCACCAAGCAAGAGAGCTGGAGTGGCGGCAAAAAGGGTGGCGGCTACAAATACTGCTGCTGCTGCACCTCGTACCCGTGCGGCGAAGAAGGCGGTCGTTAAAGAACCCGTCACTCCAAAACCCAAGACGAGAGCTGGTAATCATTCTGTTTTTATTCCGAGTTGTATGACTGAAAGAGTTTCAAGTATTACAAGCCATCCCACTGAACTCTGCGACGCCGCCCAGAACTGCAGTTGCTAATCCAAATGCCAATAAACTGGCTCTCGACGATTTTGACAGGTTCCTCAACCTGCTTCGTGAGTTGTACTACGATGTCATCGAATCATCCTCGTGACATGCTTTCCACAGAAACCACTTCACATATTCTCGGTTTGATGGCTCTCATCCTCCCCAAAGTTCACATCCTAGATGTTACGCGGAAGATTTGCGAGCGGTGTGTAGGCGTGACTAGTGATGGTTACATCTCGGCTTCTATTGACCTAGCGCATGAATACGTCAAGTTGGGAAAACTGCGCAGGGCCAGCGCCATGTTCAACCATGCCTTGAACTCGGTTAGGAGCGGACAGGTTTCGGATGACGTTTGTTCATTATTCTTGCTCCGGTATGCAGAGGCCCTGGCAGTTTTGGAGGATGTGCCTCAAAGGTACGTAATCGATGCAATTGTCTGATCTCCCGTTTCTGACCGAGATTCAGTTCGACTGTCTATTGCGAAGCCCTCGCGTCATCGCAAAAGTGCCTGTTGGAGGAAAAGAGTATGCCAACGCTCCAAAAAATACAGTTGCGCGTCAAACGATTGGAGCGAACAGCCATGGCAGCCCACGTATTCGCCCTGATACAACATTCGAGGGTATGTCTCCGCCCAGTATATGTTTCGCTGAGAGTTGCTGATCATTTCATCTTGCAGAACAATACGGTCGTCGCATTGGATGGCATGTTACAGTCGCTGCGTCTATGGAACAGGGCCGTCGATACGCTCTCGCGCTTGAGTCCAAATCCGTCCTCCAAGATGCAAGATTCGGAAAAAGATGTCTTTGAGGCGACGTCTTTGAAAGAAGCACTGCCGAACGTGGAACCAGTCCAGCCACAGCAACAAGAGAAGCGAACACACAGACTATCTCTGAATAGCTTGGAATGGCGAGTGTCCGAGGGGCTGCTTTCGATACTGTTCTCCTTATGCCAGGCATACCTCTTTCGGGGATCAGCAAAGGAAGCAGAGTACTTTGCCCAACAAGCACATGATTTATCACAATCCATTAATGCGCCAGCCCTGCTGAGCCGAGCCTTGGCAAAGAAGGGAGAGATTCTCTTGCAACTCGGAAAACTCGAGGAAGCACACGAGTGTCTTGCCAAGGCTAGCAACATCCTGTCAAACATTCGCGGGATTGATTCTGCAGATGTATATCGGCTGCGCGGGGATCATAGTCAGCGAGCTTCAAAGCATGAAGATGCTCAGCAGATGTACGTCGAAACGACAACCATGCTCGAAGAGCTCGATACTGCCTTCCGGCAATTCGACGGATTGGCTCTAGGGTATGTGACTTTCATTGTCCATGACCACTAACACCTGATTGTTACCAATAAGACCAAGGAAATCTGCCGGACTAGCTCCTATGGATAAGCCAGCGAAGGAGACTATCGTTCCCGACCTACTTGCAACCGTACTCCGACAGCAAAGTTAGCTTCAATTTGTATTCTATTGCATTCATGCGTGCTCATCATATGTTTAGTTTGGCTATTGCGAGATGAAGGTGGCGACGAATACATGGCGCTCCTGGAGAAGCTAATGGGGCTGCCATATTCCACCCGCACAAAGGTATTACCATAATTTTTGAATTCAGCTCGACTGACAGGAATCCTAGGCGGAAGAGAACGCATTGATGGCACAACTAACATTGCACAATGTCTATAGCCGGTTCCGCAATGACATGTTCCTAAGTTCCTTGGCCGAATCAGGTGTGCAACGAATACCGTGTATTGAACAACGAAATTAAGGGGGGAAATAGCCATCGCCCTACCTATGGGTATGACGAACAAACAGGGCCACGCGATCTCGCCAACCACTCAAGACTTGCTGAATATCCTAGAAAATGCCGCGAAGCTGTTTTGGTCGAATCTGTCACTTATTACGACAAATGGTTGCGTCCCTGATATAAGGAATGCTACGATTTCGTTGGCATTGATAAGCGCGTTCCAGACGTCGCTCGGGAGGCCTGGGAAAGGTGGATCTAGTTTAGCTGTTGGATTGCTTGGTGAGTATATTAGGGTGCAGAGTTGTTTATCCAGCTTAATGATATCTAGATGCCTCGTCGGCCATTACACTCCACCGGGAGATGCTGGAAGCGATACAACACAAATTCTTTGACTTGCGCTCCATTGACGACTTGGAGTGGCCTCGTATCACACCTGAGGGGAAACCACTCCCACGACCCGTGAAGCAGGCCAGATCCATATTCGATGCGTCCGACGAAGACGACGAAGATTTGGCGGAAAAGAATCTCAAGAGTTATTGGGATCACGTTCGACAAAAGTATCAATCTCGGTTATATGATCCAGAATCGTTATCTTCATGCTCAGCGGAGCAGTTGCCCGCCAACTGGACTGTTGTCCACATAAGCGTCACTGGTGACAAGAACATTTTATTCATATCGCGGCAACGAGGAAATACGGGATCTTCGCCTCTAATATTCTGTGTCCCGCTTAAGGGACGTCGAGACAATGGAGCGGCAGACGAAGATGAGAACCATCTCATGCTTGAAGACGCTCTAGGCGAGCTACGGGAAATCGTCAGACTAAGCGATTTGGGTACAAGAGCAGCGGTGCACATCAATCCCGAGGATGAGCTCGCGAGGATGAATTGGTGGAAAGAACGACGAGATTTAGACCGGCGGTTGAAGGAGCTGTTGTGCAATATCGAGTTTTGTTGGCTGGGCGCATTCAAGGTGGGTCTTATGACATGCTCACACAGGTGGTTTTGCTGACGACGCAATAGACCATCCTCAATCCTAACCCCAACTACCCACCAGAACTAAGAAGCGAATTTCGCCTCAAACTGGAGAAAGTTTTCCGACAGTGCTTGGGTGTACGAGAGAAGCAAATCAAATCGCGTAATCAAAAGAATGCGGACTCGGCGCCGTCTGTGATTCCAAGTGAGCTAAGGCTCGACGAGGCCCTGGTTGAATGTTTCTCCACACTGTCACCCAAATGCCGAGATGAAGAACTGGAGGACCTGATCTACTTTATCCTTGACCTATATCAATTCCATGGCGTTCGAGTGGCAATCGCGGAGATTGACACGACCCAGCTCATGGTTGACCTGCGCACGGCCTTGGAGGAACACGTTGGACGGGTTCGTAAATTCGAACAGGAGAACGCGTCTGCCCGACAGGCGAAACCAAGCGGGACAACACCATCGGCAGGGAACGAAGACGAACACATCTTTCTCGTGCTCGGCAAAGACGTGCAAGGCATCCCTTGGGAGAGCATCCCAGTTCTGCGGGGAAGAAGCGTCAGCCGGGTCCCGAGCCTGAATTTCCTCCTTGACAGAGTCGAATTCGTCAGACGCCAACGTGCAAACTCGACATCCCCGCGCCTTGACAACTTCCAGTCGTACGGCGCACCCGTTGACCCTCGAAAAGGTACTACGTCCTCAACCCAAGTGGCGACCTCGGGCGAACACAAGAGAGGTTCATAAACTGGGTCAAAGACATGGAAAAAGTGGGATGGCGAGGAACTGTCGGCCGTCCACCTAGCGAGCAGGAGTTTTTGGAGGCATTACAGAGGCAAGATTTGGTTGTGTATGTATGCATGTGCGATCTAGTTTCCCTTGGCGCTGACAAGTGCTAGATATTTTGGCCACGGTGGTGGTGAGCAGTACGTCCGCACGCACAAAATTCGACATCTCTCGCAGTGCGCCGCGACAATGCTATGGGGCTGTTCATCAGGGGCGTTGCGAGAGATGGGCGATTTCGACAGGACTGGAACGCCCAACAGTTACTTTGTTGCAGGCTGGCAAGTAGTGTGTTTCTGAACCTTCCATGTGTCACTTATTGCGTTAATAGTCCTACTCTTATTGCGAATCTATGGGATGTTACGGATAAAGATATCGACAAGTTTTCGCAGTCGGTTTTTGATAAGCTCAAACTGACGGCAAATTATCTCACAAAAGTTCGACATGATGAAACAAACCAAGACACTACCCGCACGTCTGTCGTGGCCGCTGTCGCGCAATCGAGAGACGTGTGCAAGCTGAAGTATCTAACGGGTGCAGCCCCAGTTGTTTACGGTATTCCTTTCTATCTTTGAAAACACAATTATGAATGTCCAATAATCCTCATTCAATAATACATCTTATAATGCAACGTTAACTCAAACGCTCTTGTTGACATCTTGCTGCGCCAAACCCTTGTCGTGTCTGGCATTTCCTGGCGTTGGATTCGACGTGAGTGGCAAGACGATCTTAAATGCAATGGATGCAAACCTTCGGCCTGCTGAGTTTTGTCACCAGTAACAGCGCCTACGATAGCATCCTTCTTGCCACTGAGACGATCCATTGTACCTTCAGCGTACCCTTGAGCCTGAGCTGCCTTGTACTCAGCCTCGCCCTGGGCGTGTTCCTGTTTACCGGATTGTTGCCAGGAAGAAGAACCAGTCATGTTGCCGACGCTCTCGACGATACTGCCCTTGACCGAATGGAACTGGCCCGAGACTTTGCTATATGATATACGCATCAGATGGCAGAGTCATAACCACGAAAGAATTGCCATACCTTGGTTCATTCAAGGTGCCGTTCTCAGAAGACATGTTTTAAAAATGCAAGAGGGTGAAATGAGAAGGTTGAAAAGTAGCGGAAAGTAGGAATGGAGAGTGTAGACGAATGAACGTACTTTATATACCTCAGTCATTGTATCAACAATGACGTACGGCGGGAGCAAAATGTTGTTCATCCTGACGTCATGCGCCAATCTCGAACACTTCCGCAGTAGAAACCACGGAACGGTCCGTAAGTCAACTGGTGGAGGAGAGAGACTGAAAGCTGCGGTTTGACTGAGCATCTCTGTCATATTTGAGTATAGTACAAAAAAGTATACATGTTTTTAGCATACAATGAACTATATCTGTGCTGGCATAAGCATTATCAAATAAATAACAAAATCGTGTCCTCAAAACGTATCCAACGTGTTGTTCATTCCTTGTTCATCTCGTGTTCGTATGTACTGCAAAGTTGAAAATATGATCAATGCATGAATGGGTTCTTCGAGTTGGTCAGTGTTAAACCCTGCATGGTATTGTATTCCGATACTCTGCTGATATCTATCGTTTTTGTAGGCGGAGGTGCCGCGTTTCGTGAACCAACAATAGAAATGCGATTGTTGAGCAGGACCATGATTGAATTAGCATATACTTTTGATAAGATGATGAGCGGTGCACTATAGACGTCCCCAATGCGACCCATCGTCGCTACGAAGATGAGTGACAAGAGATTCACAGCGGCTGTCGAGCTGATCAGCACGGCCAACACGAACGGAGCCAGCACTATGCCTACCAGTCGCGCACCCAGTCTCAACTATGAGGCTTACTAGTCGCATAGTTTTTTGAGCGGTTTCTTGTGAGAAACCCCTACTATTTGCAAGCTACCCATGGCATGAGTCGCCGCCCGAGATGAAATATGACAGACACTGACCGCACGAACCATGACGACGGCAATGATTACATCATTGATCACGGTCAGCCCAATCCATATCTGTAATACGCATTCGTAGTTGATGCATTAAAATTATCATCAGTTTGACGTACGTAGACTGGAAACACGGGCATGCAGATAAGGGCGGCAATTACAGTTGCTAGCTGTAGCACGGCCAACTATGTTGACTTGTCAGCAGAACATCTCCAGGATCCTTGCCTAGCGCACCGTAACAACGACTAACGGAATGACTGTCATGCCTGTGATGGCTCGGATGCGGTAAGCATAAAGACATTGCGTTATTAATGCCACTGTACGTCACATAATTATAATCAATAATATGAATGGATAATGATAACTCACCTAAAGCACCGATTATCATCATGAGTATCACTGTTATGATGACAGCGCCCGATTTCATGTTGACCATCATGATCTCCAATCCGACGGCTAGGCCAATGGAATGAACCGTCTCGAGGAAGTAGACGATGCCGACCACGGTTTTGTGCAGCAATCGATCGTGAGGAAAGGCAACATAATAGAGGTCTACAAATTCAATTCAGCAATCACTCTACCAGCGAAAAGGTTGACGACGGACATAACTGCACCGTCAATACACCGTAAAGAAACCAGTTAAACAGGTTGCCGATGTGCTGGAAGGATAGTCGATTTCGTATATTATCTAATGATGGGTCGAGGAACGTACTAGGGAGACATCTGATGAAGAACTTTCCATCGCACTATGGCTCCAAGATTTCAACATGACGCCAATTTGAGTATGTAGATAAAGACGTACGTGTGAATGTTCAGCATATCGGCGACGACGGTGGAAGTCAAGAAGGTGTTCTCGGTCGTCGGTGGTTGATATTTGTACTATGGGGATGCCCGGAACGGAACCCTGATCAATCAGTCTGTTGACATGAAAGCAATGTCTTTTGGCCGCAAGCTGACTTCCAAAATTGGCGTGCTGTGCATTGGTGGATCCAAAACCGCCCGTCCTGTTGGTCCTCGAACCCCATGATCCATATTACCAACGCCCAGCTGAGTCTGTCTGGCAACGTCTTGATGTTCAACCTTCAATACGGGCGCCACGCTCTGATGGACGGCAAGCCATTCCATAAAAGAAGCGATCAAATCATGAAACAAACCTTATCGTTTCACAGCTTCGGAAAGCAAGTCCCACTTCACCGTGGATGACGGTATTGCAATTTACGAATGTGGCGAATACAGTGCCACTGGTCTCTGCATTAAGATGTAAGTTCCTAGGGGACTTTGTGGTGCTTATGCTTGCAACCCGAAAATTCCTACTGGATCATGGTAAGGCACTATCGCTATCTCAAACGCGTTGAAGAGCGAGCTTTTGGACTGAAGATTGGGACGACATCACTGCGACAGCCTTTGCTTGGATTTCTAGAGGACAGCCCATCTTGGATTTATTCAAGCGGGCGAAACGCGTTGGACCTGGCTAACGAGAAGTGATCTTCAAAGTCAAATGCAGACATTTTCGCTAAATCCATGCTGAGGGCAAATCTTCTCAGATAAGCGGTAGGAATTTCTACGCACGAGCACTGAGTCGGTATCTACACAAGAATAACTCAGCTAAGTATAGAACAGTTCATGACCCTCATGCCCGAGTCATGCACGCTTCGGCCCTGAATCGATCAAAGCGGGAGAAGATCCACATGGTCAAACGAAGCCTTTCCAGGATGATATGAAGAATCGGAGAGGCTCAAGGCGAATGCAATCACAACTATCCTCTGATTCGCAGCCTGAAACCCGCTAATGAACCTGCATATAACTCTACAGATACCGGGTCGAAACGCGAAGACATGATTCACAAGTTTCTACCGCATGCGATTACAATCAGACCCTTGTTTTCCTTGAGCTGAGAGCTCGCTCCGAATCTCGAGCCTCTGAACTTGAGACAGTCGATACATTGGGAACTGCGAGGAGTTCGTCTATCGGCGATGCTTCTTTTCGAGACGCAGAGGGCTATTCGACATCATCTCGAGAGCTTGGATTAGCCTTGAACTCCGATCGGACTCCATAATTAAAAAATATGGGCGTGTCGCAATCTTCCTGCTATTGTTATAGACCCCACATTCACACGGCCAACAATTTCCTCCTCGCTACCTATCCCTGATCCTGAGGCATCTTCGAAGCGGACCGCAGAGCCGTGGATGCGGGTTTGCCTCAGGAGATAGAAAGCACGGCAACGAAGAAGCACCAGTGCGGTAGCCGTCGCCGAAGTACCCTGAGGAATGCCAACTCGAGTCACGTACATGATTGGCATGGCAAGTGACGCCGGGTAAGTACGCCCAGCGCATGCTACCAAGTTGTCACACAACCGCATCACTGGCAAGTACGGAACGTTATTCCGCTGATGCACGTTAATCCCCTGGATTTGCGTGGATGCTCTAGTAGCATGCCACCATTACTGCATTAATTCGGTTCAACCTCGCTTTTATGTACATATCTACCGAACATACATGGGCTTTTGAAGTTCCGTCGTCTCTTTACCTACCATCATTACATTCGTTTCATTTTACTTATGTAATTGTATTATCATCAATGTCTACGTCAGTCGGGTATTATACAGCGATTGTAATTTTCTTAGACAAGCTTGGTCTAAAGATAATGTCCGTATGCAACACATTCACGCTACTGGGATGAACGCAAAGCCAGCACCCCTCCAGCTCATACCATCCACAGGGGCAGACTTGGGAGCAGACTTGGGAACGCTCCACCACGCGCGACCCACAGACCGAGAGTGCGAGTCTCGGGGCACATAATAAGAATAGGTGTATCGTTGTGGTGTGGGTAAAGGCAATTGCGCCAATTCAACAGTTCTCGCTGTCGAACTCGCATGAATCTCCGGCTGTGCTTGCACGGGTGGTCGCGTCGTCTTGGTCTGGCTCTGACTCTGACTCTGACTCTGGCTCTGGCTCTGGTCCTGTGCCTGCGCGCGCTGCTGCATCATCGTGCGATACTCGATCGCTTTTCTTTGCTTCCGGCTCATCACAATCTCCGGAAGCCGCTCCCTCAGCCCATCCTTGACCTCCTTTGACATCGTCGCCAAGGGTGACTTGGCAAGCGCCAATAGCCTATCGCGGCAGTACACCATCGTCTCGACGTGTGCCGAGTAGTCTGATTCAACGTCGCTAGACATGCGTGATTCGGCACGCGAAGATGGTCGAGAGGACGAGGTGGTGGTGGTGGACATGGAGTCGTCCACGCTGCATCGCCGCTTATGGACAGGGATATAAAGGCCTGTAGACGAGGGCGAGGAAGCGGACGCAGTGGACATGGTTGGCTCTGAGTTGGATGGAAATGAAGACGAACAACGGCGTATTTAAGCATTGTACAAGCGCAGCGTGGCGTTGAGCTGTGACGATGTGGATGACTGAGCTTTTCTCTTTTTGGTAATCTTCCCGAATGAACTCGCCAGTTCCTGATTTGGGTTCTGACAAACGGAGCCAGGTAAGCAACGACGCCATAATTATGACAAATCGCCAGAAATTGTTATTCCGTTGAACACAGCTCAACATCAAATTATCTGTAGACAACAGCCCGAGACTCTGACGTGCTCTACACATCAACAAAGCCTTTCAAATTGTTCAGCCATCTGACGTATTCCTGTAAACAACAGCTTTGTTCGCTCCCGCTCTAACCACAACAAGACTGACAATAACCCACCTGTTGTTCCTTGTAGCTCGAATATTCAGGGATGAACAAGGCAAGACTCTCGTTGATGCCTCGTTCCTGCAGGAACTTTTCAAACTCCTCTTGCACACCCGCGTCCAACGTGTCGAACTATATCTCAAGTTGAGCAAGGGTCAACCCATCAGCAGACCAACTCACCTGTGGCCCAATGTACAATCCGCGTCGCTTCCAGTCCGCCTCTGCCGTCAACTCCGTGCCCATTTTTGCATCTGTGTAGAACGAGACATTGTCAATCATAAAGTGACCTTCTTGGCACACCATATCAACATTCAGGGCACCAGCCGCATTCGTCTATACAATCGCCGTCTATTAGCCACATCGCAAGGGAAGCGATTCACCCCCAAATGCACCTTTATGAGTGATAAAGAGATACGAATAGGGTATGCCTGGATGGGCTCCTCGGCACCCTCACTCTGCTCCTCGGGATTCTCATAATCAGTCTCCTCTATATCCGCGATCGAGAACATCAGACGAAGCCTGCCAGTGATAAGCTTTTCTTTAAACACACAGCTTCACACAAGCGTACGTCTCATTGCCAAATTTGCGACTGAGCGTGATCTCATCCTGGCCAGGAACATCTTCGATCTGTCCACCCCACCCGCGATCTATCAGCGCCCGTTCCGCAGTATCGTAACAGAGATAAGAAGCACAAGCAATCGAAGAGACACTCACCGTCCATACATCCTGCTCCCGGAACGCCCTCAGAAAGTCGGGCGCCTTTGGCAAATCAGCACCCGACTCATTTTCGTACTGCAGCTCGGCCTGCAGCTTTTGCGAGAGCTCAACATCGGCTAGACATTCCGAAGGGAACCATCATCAGTTCGCCAAGCCCATGAACGGTAAGGTAAGGTAATAGTGCGAGAGAACCGGAAGCTTTCCCCTCATCTATCCCACATGTGTGTAGATGCAAATAGCTTTACTACTTGGCCTTCTCCTGAAACTTTGATAATAAAAAAAGTCATTGAACCGGAACGCGGCGAAGTCGTAGGCCACGTGGATCAAGACAAAAGGGAAAAAACAAAGCAAAAGGAAATGGGAGAATGACTCACTGGAACCGCTTCCAAATACCCTCGTTGTGCAAGAGAAGGCACGTACGCCTTGTACGGCCCATGTTCTCGAAGCAGAAGTACAAGGGCTGGCGACACCGCGCGCCAGCACGCCTCCGATTCTACGCGTCGCTGCGAGCCGGGCTGCACCGGCAAGCCCGGAAGATACTTGTCGCAAAGCACGTAAAGCCGACATTACAATAGAAGTAGATGATGGGTAGAACTTTTTGGGAGGAGATGGAGCAGCAGTGGCCACTTGCAAAATTCCCAAACAAATTTGTCCCCGCACTTGTTTGTCCTGCATTGGCTTTGTTTGACCATGTACTACTACTACTACACTAAATTTACAAAAGCTCAGCATGTTGGGCGATGGACAAAAGAATTTTGACACATAAAAGACCAGGTCTCCCCTAAATATGGCCTGCCCCAGGTCAAAATCCACAAGACAATCGTCAAACAGTCGCTAACTCAGAAAGCATGTGACAGCAAGAAACTTGCAGTGCATGTGAATTATCAGACAAAGGCATCGCAAAAATTATAGAGAACACGAACAAAGTCACAAGATGAATCTAAGCTCGTATTAGAATACAAAGAGTACGTTTGCTTGATTTACGTACAAACCTAGGGGGTTCCCGCCTGCGCGCCCCCATCGCCTTGTCCTCCATCCTCCTTGTCCTTCGCCGCACGAGACGTCTTGGCCTTCTTTGCCCTTGGCTCACCATTCTTTGAGCTACGAGTCCTTTTCTTCGAAGTCCCCGTCGTTCCAGTTCCAGATGCAGATGTGGCATTCTCCTTTGCACCTTTTTCGTCTTTTTTCTTTTTCGTAGACGATCCTTCTGCAACGGCCGGAGTCTCGACAGTGCTATTGGGTACTTGCTGAATGGTTTGTTGAGGTTGCACGACTTGCGGCTGCTGAGGTTGAGGTGGCTGCTGGGCCTGCTGAGACGGTGGAATCGGTCCAGGATACATCGCCGGATGACCATATGGCGAAGCGTATGGTGGATAGGCAGGTAAAAAGTATGGCATAATGGGCGGATTACCATTTGCAGTCCCTTCTTGGCCAGGAGGAACTTCATGAGGCGGGTGGGGTAAGAAAGCCCCAGGGGTTGGATAATAAACAGGCCCGTAATAACATTCCGGCGGTGAATACGGGCCGACGCTATGCATTGGCGAAGGATTGGTCACCGCCGCCTGTGCAGTGGGTACCCACTCGGTATCCCCTATAGTCCATCAACGACAATGACACGCTTTACATATATCTCTGATGAAATCTCACCATTCTTGCCTTTGCGTTTATATGGCCCACGTTTGATCCCCTTCTTTCTTTCTTTACGTTGCCCATCTCGGCAAGTATCACTGATCCCATATTTCATACAACGTTCGCAGGGACGACCTTCATCGCATCGCTTACACGCTGCAGCACAATTAGTACAAGCCATTTTAACTTGTTTCCGTTTCGGCTTTGTTAATGCCGGAGGAGTGGGCACAGGCGCCCCGGGCGGAACTGTTGCATGTAGATGAGGACATGCGTGGTAGAAGGAATCCTATGGAAAGGTTACCTTGACCTTGGGGAGGTGGGAACGCGTATACCATCCCTGGTGGAGGGGGGGGGAACGCCATCATGTAAGGCGGACCAGGGGGTGGAACACCGTTCTGACCATTCTCTCCATGGTTACCATCCGGCGGAGGCGGATATGCAAAAAAAGGAGGGGGATAAGCGCCAGGGGGCGGCGGTGAGGCGTACGTGGCACCGTTGAACGCCTGTGGAGTGAACGCAACCACGGGCGGTGGATAAACGTGCTCTTGGCTAGCTGCTGCTGCCTTATTAGACTGCTCACTCGACGACATCACGGGTCGCGCGCTGGCGATTGAGGAAGACTGTAAAAAATGAAGATAAAATCTGCCACAAGGCGCATCGCACAGACGGTTAGCATATGCATGAAGGAGAAGATGAGAAAAGAGAATAAAGGGAGAAGAAAAGAATAGGAAAAATGCTCACTCCGACTCCGCTCAGACTCAGCTGTTGCGGAAACGAATCTGCGCTCGAAAAGTCGGGAGGAGCAAGCGGAAGTAAAATCAACGGAGCAGAGAATCTCTGTTTTTTTGGGCTGCTGCACGCCCGGCAGAAGTTGAAATGGCTGTTGGCTGGTGTTGGTGGGGGGAAGCAACGTGCGAACCTGATTCTTGAACCTTACTTATGTCGTGGGTCCGTGCGCAAACTATGCCTGCATTCGCCTCCGTCTCTTGCCTCTCGCCACGATACTGTCTTGCAAGATGCTCGGATGCATAGAGGATGCTGTGCGACGTATGTTTTCGGCACAGTGATCCCTGCCTGTTGCATATCGTTCTCCGCCTTAACTCATGATCTCCGCTCGCATGCCACTTTGTGTTTCACGGCATTCAAACGGCAAGCATAGTATGCTGTCCTCTCTCGTGGAGTACATCCATACCGCTGCGCTCGTTGTTCTTCTAGGCATCAGCTATTCTCGCTCACTGCCTCCTCCTCTCCGGGCGTACCGGGCACGTAACTCATTTGCCGCTGACCCTGATTAGCTATGGTTATCATTATCGAGATTTGGTGAGGTTCCTTTATACTAGCCTGATGAGGAACAGATTGAGTTATTATACCATCTGAGGCATCAGCCGGAATCCGGGACACCCGTGATCAAGTGGTCAGTGTTAACGGCGAACGCAGATAAGAATGTGTCCACATTCCCAGGACCAAGATCCGTACGACATGCGCCACGGAACTATTCAACTGTGACCGACGTTTAGTCATGTCGAGACTTCTTCGGCTGTTATTTAGATCCCTTCAGCGCCGTCGGCCACCCATGTCTCTTGGGATTGACCCCCTCGTTTCGATCGCGCCGCCGGCGCGTCTTGTGCTATGACCATCAGCACGCTGCTCAACAAAGTAACATCCAGGGCTGTGTCTCGAAGCATGGACATGTCGTCATAATTGCTTGACCAGACGTTTCGCTGACGCAAGGCCACACTAAACGTGTAAGTCGACAAGTAAATTCATAGCCACGCTCATATTGACGTGGGTGTTACTCAAAGTTCTGCATCAACGCCGGCGCTAGCGCGGACTCCCCTTGATCCATTAAGGTGACAATAGTAGCTCGATCATTCGTGGGGCTGAACACGACTTCACAAACAAAGTCAGATAATGTATCCTCATTTCACCGCGCGCGACTGAGATATGGCCACAGTTCAAACCGTTTATGGGTGGCTAGTCTGATCCTGGAATCTTTGACACACTAGTGCCAAGATTTTTGTGATAATAATGCCGATAGCCATATTGCATTGGGGTGATGGCCGCATCATGGCCTGAGAATACGGAGTAACATGACCAATGAAAATAAAATGGCAAATCTAGAATTGTCAGTGTTACAAATTACCTCCGATCGCGAGTGCCTGCCATCAGCGTCCTCTGGTGGCCTCGTGACAGAAAGAAGCCAGGGCACCATTTCTTCCAACCCATCTCTTGCCTCAAGTCGCGCTACCGTTAAACGAGGCCACCGCACACCATTCCCGGTTTCAACTATAGCCAAGACGTTTAGAAGCACGGCGCAAAGGCGTGGTGTCGTTACGAGATTCCTTTTCTTGAATTCACAATGCAGTGTAATGCGAGTCCCGGCTCACATTGCTGCACTCGCGAGGCCACGCAAAGGAGCAGACATCACTTCCGGTTAAGTCTCCTTCAGCGCGTCAATGATGACGACGGCAAAGAAGACAGCCAACAGCTGTATCCTTGCGGGCACCACGGACATGCGCTGGTGGCGATGAGCCTCGTAAAACAAATCAGGGCCAAAATACTAGCCGACTTAAAAAAGGCCGTTCAAAAAAGATTAAGCCAAGGGATACATATGAAAAAAATTTAGAGCGTTCCTTTCTACATCTTTGGCTTCCCGCTTGCCCCCCTTGAACCCTTATCCTCGCCTCTAACATTTATGGCTCTGCCTTTCCAGCCCCACCTTATCTGATTCGGCATTCTTACGTCTACGCCCAACTGCTCCGCCCATGCAAACACTGTTCCTGGGTTCTTCTGGAATTGGCGGCCAACGAGGATGACATCCGCCCACTCCCTCTGAAGAATCTCTTCAGCGATCAGGGCCTCTCTATACATACCGACACTGCCGATCAGGAGACGCCTACCGTCTTCACTGGGATGGGCGACAGCGCTCTGGAGAGTATCTCTGGCGAACGGTGCTTGATAGCCCGGTTCAGGACGGGGTTTTTGTGAAGGATGAAGTCCACCGCTGGATACGTCCAAGAAATCGACTCCATGCTCGAATAGAATGGGAGCGAAGCGCGCCGTATCCTGAGGTGTCCACGAAGGCTCGTTGGGGAGAGATTCTTCCAGCCAGTCCGTTGCTGATATTCTGAGGAATAGCGGCATGCCACCTGGAATCACCCTGCGGACGGCGTCGACCACCTCGAGGGTCAACCTGATCCTATTCTCAAAGCTGCCTCCGTATTCGTCATCGCGCTTGTTACTCACGGGACTTAGGAATGAATGGAGCAAGTATCCGTGCGCATTGTGGATCTCGATGATGTCAAAGTCTGCCTTGACAGCTCTTATAGCCGCGCTCGCAAACGCCGCGACGATCCGCTTTATGCCCTCTTTCGTCAGCGCTTTAGGGCGAGGATAAGACTCGTCAAAGGCGACAGCAGACGGTCCCCACACGTTGTCCGGCCAACCGCCCACTTCCCCGCCTGCCAAGCGATTTCCCTCAACCCATGGGGCGACGCAACTCGCCTTACGGCCAGCATGACCTATCTGGATGGCAATCTTCTGGTTCTGGGAGTGCGCAAACTGCACAATCTCTGACCATGCTTTGGCTTGGGTATCGTCCCATATACCAGCATCTTCGGGCGTAATACGCCCCTCGGGAAGGATAGCCGACGCTTCAACTATACTTAGTCCGGGACCACGGGTAAAGATGCCGCCCACTGCATGACAAGAATAAAGAGTTATGTATAAGCACCTCAAATTAGTGGGAACTCACGATGCGCATGCTGCCATTCTGTCACGACACCATTTTCAGAGGAATATTGGCAGAGAGGCGACAACTGCGCAGTTGCGATCAATGCGTGGGCGTGATGGATGCTGTAAGAAGTTGATGCTCACCCAAATTCTGTTGTGAAATTCCACGTTGCGGATTTTCAGGGGCTGGAAAAGCTTGGGAAGGGGGGGATCATTGGGCTGCGGCGGGGAAGCGGTGCCGGCTGGTGGAATCTGGGCGGGCGTAAAGTAGGGCACGCCAGCTGCGGGTTTGTTAACGTTGAAGAACATGGCAGGGAGTGGGCGCACTTTGAATTTGTCTGCAGATCGGATACTTTACGAGTATTTACAATACGATATAAACATAGAATCATAGTATCGACTCTTCGCTAGATACATTTAGCTGTAGTCTTCAAAACGTTGTATCCCATGTTCTCATCGTTAGTCATCCGAAGGTTTATATTTCTGGAGTAGAATGCGTGAGAATTTCGCGCTCGTGCCTAGTGCTTGGAATATCATAGTCGGGGATTCTGGTCATAGCCGTGAGTTTGCATTCGTGCTACGACGTACTGCGCTCCGTAGTCTTTCCAGAATTCGGCCTAGGTCGAAGCGCGTAAGAGATTTCCGCGCACGCGAGCACGACTAGTTTTGTCGGCGCAACTATCATCTTCTATTCATCACTGACCTTCTTTCTCATCGTGTCCTCTGGCGCGTCTTAACATGTGCCGTTAGCTGGCATCCCCAGTACGATTGTGTCCTGGTTGAATGCAGACCCCGAAATCGAATGAAGCACATTCTCGAGTTCCACCTTAGCGTGAATTTTCCACTCATGTGCTATACATAACCTGAGGGGCTACACTATGGTTTGCGGCGTAAAAGCCCTAGAATCACTGAAAGGCACCCGTCCGTGCATATGATTCGTCGTGTCTTACCAATCCCAGCGGATAGATTAGTGCTGGTGTGTGATGTTCCCAGCTATCAACTGCACGCCGACAAATCTTAGACCAGGATCACCATGTCAACTAAGGTAGCGAACTACTGCTTAGTCACGCCTTGCCACACTCCCGCCTTTTCAAAAGGAGTGAGTGAATGGCAATGCTATTCGACAGACGTCAGACCCTGCGAACACGTTTCGGAGTATCCCGGTCCTGGAAGTTGATACCTTACGACTAACAGTCGGGTACCATTTCCAATTGTGTGTTTATATGTCCTTCCACGTATGTTCAAGCTGATAAACTAGCGCCCACTCCAGACAGGCGAAACCGACAGAATGACCGGAACCGAACTATCATACACACCTTTGAATGAGATAGAGGGAGTGCGTTTCAGCCTTGCACTTAGTCAGGCGCATTCATTCACCATACCTCGTACTAGATTCATGCTGCACTGCGGGAAGGACATGAGGGTGGTAAACTTCGCTCATCGAGTACAGAAAGTATCAACTTCTTCAACTCGGCTACCTCGTCAAGGACAATGCGAAGCGGTTTGAAGAGGCTCTCCAAGTTGACTTGGGCAGACCAACCTTGGAATGCTACTTGTACGCACAACCCCATCTACCCTTAGACTGTATCTAATTCAGGTTAGTTTGGAAATCAACCCAACTATTGAGAATATCAAAAACACATATAATAATGTCGGAAAATGGGCAAAACCTGAAAGGGCGCCCTTTTCGCTCGAGTTTGCAGCCATGCGCCCGGTGATCTATAAAGAAGCCAAGGGTGTAGTCCTGATTATCAGTCCTTTCAACTATCCATTGTGGTTATCCATCCCAATTATAGTGAGTGACCCTACTGATTTCGGAGTGATCAGATGTTCACGCGTTTGTTGCGTGTTTTTATTCAGGGTGGGGCGATTGCGGCAGGCAATGCAGTTGTTTTGAAGCCTTCCGAGTCGTCCAAGCGGTTAGCGCCCTTCTGGCTGAGCTTATCCCCAAGTATGTGGATCCCGACCTTGTTCGCGTCGTCAATGGAGCAGTCCCAGAAACGACCAGAGTCAGTATCCACGTCAGCGACGATGTTGTGCCAACCTCTGATACTCATCTTTCCAGCTACTGGAATTGCGATGGGATCACAGTGAGTGCTTTATCCACGTCGAATGGACCTGGCCAACCTGATTACTCAGTTTTCTATACCGGCAAGTTAAAATTTGTCAACTTTGTTGACCAGTGTTATTAACCCGATGGACATTCCCAGGTGGTGAACGTGTCGGCAAAATTGTCGCATCAGCTGCCGTCAAGTACCTCACGCCAGTCACGTTAGAAGTGCGTTTTATAATACCCAAACATTCGTTTCACGCATGTTTGGGTTTAGCTAGGAGGCAAATCGCCTGCAATCGTTGACTCCAATTGTGACATCGATGTGGCCGCTCGTCGCATTCTTTGGGGAAAAGGCCTCAATGCAGGCCAGACTTGCATCGCTCCCGATTACATACTTGTCCCCAGGTCATTTCAAGGAAAGCTTGTGGACGCGCTCGTCGATCAGTCAGTGCATTGCTCTTCACTTGTACTGCAGCATCCAAATGATTGGTGTTCCTCAGATACAAGAAGTTTTACCCTAATGGGGAGATTGAGGATGAACAGTTTTCTAAACTGATCACGCCTCGGGCGTTCAAGCGTGTCGAAGGTCTTCTTGCTGCGACGAAGGGTACCGTTGTTATCGGTGGCGAGACGAACGAAGAGAAGAAGTACATTGCTCCAACAATTATAAGTGATGTTGCACGAGGAGATTCCCTCATGTCCGAGTGCGTGGACCTAGGTTTTTTACACCTCTATAGGTGAAGGCTGAGACGCCCACAGGGAAATCTTTGGACCTCTACTGCCAATCGTCCCAGTTGATGACATTGATGAAGCAATCGCCTTCGTGAATGCGCGGTACTTGTGATTCTTGCCAGCTGAAAATCTGATCATTGATCTATTGCAGGGATCATCCTTTGGTCCTATACGTCTTTTCCCGAGATCAGGAACTAAAGCAGAAAGGTACGCTCAGATGGGATCCAATGCGTTAGCCCATTAATGACAGCGAAAACTTGCAGTTTTCCAGAATACAAAAAGTGGCGCCGCAGTGGCTAACGATACCATCATCCATGCTGCAGGTTTTTTTTCTTCAACGTTACATCCCCTCACAATACATTGATCCGTTCTCCAATGTTTTAGTGGACGGACTCCCCTTTGGAGGTACCGGCGGTAGTGGATGTACGCCATTCTAGCCCATTCATCTTTTCGTTGGCTTATCCAATATTAGACGGCTCTCATGTGGGAAAATATACGTTTGACACGTTCACGCATCTGAGGTCCTCCCTCGATTCGCCAAGCTGGTAAGTAGTGGTCTCTCTGGTTGAACTATGCGTGCGATTAGATTTTCTACTAGGGTGGACTATGTTTTCGGTTTCAGATTCCCTCCTTATACAGTACGTCTCACCTACCCCGTTTGCCCATTTATCTAATGTCTTTTTAGTCAAAGAAGTTCAATAATGTCAATCGTTTTATGTCCGCTAGTCTTCCTCCTCGGCCCAAGGGCCCCCCGACTCAAAGAAAAGCTGTCCTTGGGTCGTCAAGAAAATGGCTACTCTTCGCCATAGTGGTTGCTGGTGCGAGTGGACTAACAGTATGGATAAGGAGGATTTTGTTCGGCGGAGTTAAGAACTAGTAACACGAGTAGCCATTTTATATAATTTCTACGATACGGATGCCAATCTCTATTATTGTAATGTATGATTGTGAGGTACACGCGCTGGGGGGGGTGTCGCAAATTTTTATAAGTTGTACGAAGGCGAAAATAGAGGATGGAATGACAACAAGAAACAAATCTATGCTGTTGGAAACGTCTATAATGTACACGCGTGGCTCATCAGAAAAACATGAAAACCCTGCTACTTCTCTGCATGTCCGTTGCTGTTCCCTACAGGCCCACTTGAGGACTGTGTCGCAACTGATGCCTCCTCCTTGCCGCGAGCCAGGACGTCCGATAAACTCTTGCGGATGGTTTCCAAAAGAGGATTTATCTGTTCGCGAACTTCCTGTCCAACCCGCGTGACCTTCTCTTGCAAGGGGAGATCCTTAGTGGTCAAGATAGACGAGAGTTCAGAGACAGCTGAGGACAGCTGAGAAGATATGTCATTGTACGCTTGGTGAATCTGAGGCGGGATGCGAGCCTGGATCTGAGACGTGGATTCGTGAAGAGTGGAAGATGCCGTTGACTGTAAGGACGCAGACAACGACGCCGTGGATGACTGCAACTTTTGCAATTCTTGAAGCATTGTATCAGCAAGCTCGTGAATCCGCTTCTGCGCATTCGTAATAGATGATGAGGCCAATTGGGTGATCGCCTGAGCCGTCTCAGTAGCCCGATGACTGAAACCAAAGACGTGAGCAGAATGTATGCGCACATCTGATAACGACGTACACAATAGCGGACTGCGCCTGCAGTTGTTTGAAATGCTCGTTCGAATACACATAAATATTATCCTTGAGCGCCTTCGACAACGCCAAAGCCCGTTGGTACTGGTACTTGGTTTCTGGGTGTGTTGCGTGGGTGCCGTTCTCAGAATTCAACTTGGTGACAGCCACCTCAAAGTAGTCGACAATAGGAGCAAATTGCTGCGCCTGGGTTGAGTATATGCGCGTCATTTGTACCAAAAATGGCTCACCTGGTCGATACCTTCGGCCATGCTTTTTGCGGGTGACTTTATCCTCTCGTCGATCGCCTTGTTGGCCACGTTCATGGCGTTCTGGTGGCTCTCACGTACAAGAGAGGCAACATCCCCCGGCTTAGCTTTGAAAGGATAAGGGTACCGCGACTCAACGGCGTCCACCGCCTTGTTCGCATAGCCATCAGCCCGCTCAATAAGAGGAGCCAGGCGCATCTGCAGCGGTTCTGTGTACTTGTATGCGGTGGTAGAGAGACCCTTAGCGGTGGAATAGGGCTGGCGCGTGAACGCGTTGGATGATAAGGCGTCATTGATTGTCTCCAATGACGAGGAGACTAAAGGTATTGATGCCACTCTATGGATAATGGTAAGTCCTGGAACATGCTGAGTCGAAGTCTGCGTCTCTGTAGACATGATAGAGGGAAATGTGGAGGAGTTGTTCACGACGGTGGCAAAGGATGCAAGTTTATACTATCCCTGTTTCGCATGTGATTATCAAAAAATATGTCACGTGACTTCCTTTTTTTGCCTGACTAGGAAAATCCACCCTGCAGGTTCACGTCTGCCGGACACACATATTCGTCCGCGATTTGTGTCGCTCCAAGGATTCCGCCTTTGCTCATGAATATCAAAGCTGCGGAATCTTTTCAGGCAAATTGAACCCTTATCAATTCTCTTATCGACCATCACGCGTCACGATCAATTGACTGATAAGGACTCGCCTGGATCTGCGCATAGATAGCGTAACCACAAGTAACCTATCCGCAATCCTGTAGCGTGTCAATGGTGCGATGGCATGTGCTATCCTAACTGGATTCACTTCTGTTCATGAGCATTTCGATCGAGGAAGTCGACTTCCTTTCTCATATTTCAGAATACCTTGCCGCCCGATGGAGTAGAAGTGGCGAGCTCCCACTGAATCACTCATGACATTCACGTGGGCAAGATTTCTGTAGATGTCAATATACTTCTCCGTGTTTTCCGAGGCGCGAGCTTGAAAGCATCTTTTTCGGACTAGCCCGACAAGGTAATATAGTCCAAATAAAGGTATTGGCACGTATATACTCGTTGGCGATTAAGCGGGGGATCGCATACTATATACGTGGTATGAGACGGCGTCTTGTGGGCGTGAGTACAATGTAGGTTACATGGTGGTAAGTCGGATTTCAAGAAAAGGCGGGAAATGGTCTACTTATAGTTTTGTGAGAATCAGCCCGATGACAACGTATACGATTGTCATCGGTGGTGTAACAATACAGTAAGACCAAAAGATCGTCCGACTGATGAGACGTTCGAACGCGTCCCCAGATGCAACCTGTGTTATTTGAGCTAACGTCAGAGCGGATGGAGAAGATAGCAGCAACACGTTAGAGACAACAAAAACCGGGCTGGAAGACAATTAATGAGCACGCTAGAGACCGAAGCCAGATGGCACGCACTCCGAGAACACGTCATGAATACCGGTCTTGGCACCGATTGCCATGAGGGGTAGCAGGATCAAAGGTGTAATGAACATCCTGGATGCAATCGAGACGATGACCGTCTTAGTCTCGCCCGGGCTGTGCTTAGGTTGTGATTCTTCAGCGCAACCAAGCCCAAAACAAGACTTGAGATTGTCTAGAAGAGATCCACGTGCGCTCTCTGTGGGGATATTTCTTTCCTCGTTAGGAGGGGGGTAGAAGTACGCTCCAAGAACAATTAACGTCAACGGTATTGAACACTTGCCAGCGGCCGTTATCGCTCTTTCCGCAGGCTGCATGTGGTGTTCAAATAGGTGTTGGAGCGAAGGTATACATGCTACGGTCAAGGAGGCAGCAGCAGCCCACAGTGGAGGAGTCATGAAATCGTTGATCGCACTCAAGACTCGACGGATTTGCCATTTTTTTCTCCTTTCCAGCTTCTTCCGATCGATAATCTTCAACGATTGATGATAAGCGGGAAGAGATGAACGACTTTTGGCAGGGCCAGATTCAGAATCCGAATCTTCGACATCTGACGTTGAAACTGATACTGTTACTGAAGTGGATTTGGAATCATGCGCGAGATCAGAGCGCGACGGTATAGGGGTGTTAGGGAAGGAGTAGAATGTCATGCGACGTGAGGGAAGAGACAAGAACTTTTTCCGCCGTTCTGCGATGATAGAATCGTCGCTTCCGTCGGATATCACACTGGAACTTTCCGCTCCAGGTTGAGTAAAGCCCGTGATTCGACCATCATACGAAGCAAGTAGTGGACGCCGCTCATTAATCGGGCTCTCTATTGTCTCACGAGTTTCGTCGTCGGCTTGGGAAAGAAGCTTAACTCCATAACTCCAACGGATCTGTGATGATTAATCAGCATCGCTTTTGGAACGCTATAAATGGAAGGCATACCACCATGCCGAATGTGCTATATAGGACGAGATACGTCAAAGCTCGACCAAGCATTATGTCTTTGTTGTCGTCTTTATCCCACTTGAGACTAGGCACCGTAACAACGAGACTTTGCATCAGAGCGATGGGTAACGAATTTGAATTCATGAACATGGCTGCGGCCATAGCGAAGCTTCTGCAACGATGATCAGTATCGGTCTAAAGCCGTAAGTAAATTGCTGATACCTTTGAGATTTTTTTAATCTGCAGACTGTTCCGAGTATGAAGGCCACGGTCATAGACGTTAGAGTAACAGTGACGAAGAACAGTGGGATAATCCATAGTTCTTGAAGTTTCTCTGCAGAATCAAGCATAAGAAGCGGCATTAAGTGGAAGAAGTTAATCCAAACCTGGTGTCAGGAAGAAGGCAACTTTTGAGAACAAAAGAGCCGGGGTGAAAAGAGACACGTTCAGTCGATTGATTTGCTAATACCGAGCATTCATGCAAGCCCGACAGGAGAAGGAAACTGCGTACCTTCTGGGTCTTCTTATCCAACACGCCGCCTCCGGCCAAAATGTAGCCAGAGATACATAAGAGGAAAACCTCAAAGATGGACTGCGTAAGAAGATTAGCACATTGGCAACGTTGGAGTGAAGGAGACTTACGGCAAAGACGACATTGAGAAGAGGAGCGATAGGTGTATCCGAGGTATCCATGTGCGCACGAATGGGTTTTGAATTCTGGCGCGTTAAATAGGGAATGTGGCGGGCGGACTGTATATTGCATTGTCGGATTTGGCGCGGAAGTGTTTGTAACAAATCAGATTAATCAGACCCGATCTAACGTACGATGCCGTGGGAGTCGCACCGCCCCACCCTTATCGCCTCCTCTTTCGGTGGCGTTTCCGAACGCTTGGCCCGCGGTTGACGGCAATTTCCGCTATTCATGAGGTCATTTGTTTCTTCGGCTGGGAGTCTCTCATGGCGTGGCGTTCAAGCGGCTTGAGCAACGCTGAGCTCATAGCAAATCTTGCCAGTCATGGCATCCTCAAGTCTGATCTTGCAAAGAATGTACGGATAAACACCTGTCTCGGGCCTTGGCGCTAATACCCGAACCTAGGCAATGCTTCTTGTTGATAGGGCAAACTATGTTAAAGATTCCGCGAGCGCCTACGAAGATGCGCCCCAGTTGCGTAATGTGCCAAATGCTTGGCTGAGCGATGCCTCATCTTTCTTCATTACCAGACGAATCGGTTATGGCGCAACCATTAGCGCTCCACACATGGTATCCAATCTCTCATTCCTTGTTGACGTTTGACGTCCGATCCCATATTTAGCATGCGTACGCCACCGAAAACTTATTCCCCCACCTCAGGCCAGGTGCTAAGGTCCTGGACGTTGGCAGTGGCTCGGGTTACCTCCTCGCCATCTTCCACCGTATTGTAGGCGAAACGGGCAAAGTCGTCGGCATCGAACATGTGCCCGAACTCGTCGAGTGGTCAAGGGAGAACCTCAGGAAAGATGGTCTTGGCAAAGCCTTGGACGCCAAGCAGATCGAAGTCATCGTTGGCGATGGCCGCGATGGATGTCCGGAGAAGGGTGCTGACAGCCCATGTTCTTGGAACGTCACTTCTGACCAACCTTCTAGGACCGTACAATGCAATTCACGTAGGAGCCGCCGCTCCGAACGTCCCTTCTTTCTTAGTGGATCAACTTGCTTCCCCAGGAAGGATGTTCATTCCCGTTGGTGTTTACATGCAAGACGTCCAACAGGTTGATAAGGATGAAAACGGACGAATGACGCAACGGCCCATTATGAGCGTCTCGGTTGGTCGTTGCTATCTTGCCGTCCCACCCCAGAATTAACCTTTCCTTGGCGATCCTCAGTATGTACCTCTGACGGATCGTGAAAAACAAGGTGACTGGTGATTCGGATGGTCAACTTCATCTGCGATTCACTGGTAGACAGAAAAGATCTTTTAATTCTTTTCCTTTTACTTGTCTTTTCTCTTTCGTGAACTGATTGATCTAGCTTGTGTTCGAGCGTATTCGATAGTAAAAGCAACAAAGTGTATTCCTTCCTTTTCCGCAATCAAAGTTCAAGTGGTATGTACGAAGTTATTCAATAGAAGTCGCCCGACAACAGCGTATCATCGTGCCCAACGTAGCCTTCATTGACGGACTTACCAAGGCAATTGAATTCCTAATGGGGCACTCAATTAGTGCCTGATAGGTAAGCGAGGAATCGGCTGACGATGCCATCCTGGGGAAACGAAGACTGATTTTTGGCGAGGGCTATTGAGCAGGCCTTGGACTGTCTTCGAACGATTGAGCGAGGCGCTGAAATAGCGAAGTGGATTGATCATCTCAAACTACTGCAATGCATATACGTCAGTCGTTCCAAAATAGGAACGATATAAGCTATGCCGTAAAACCCTGGATGAATGCCAAGTGCCCCCTGCCCGAGCATCGTGCATCAGTGCATCAGCACCAAGCCTATCCGTGCAGAAAAATCCGATACGTACGTGGAATGATGTGCTACGACGTAATCATCTTTCCGACTGGGACAAGGACTTGTCTTCTGACTCGGACAAATCCCATTGACTCGTCTTTCCGACTCGGACGTATATGCAAGTACCTTGTTACAAACCGTTTGGACAGAAAGTACAATATAGTTTTCATGTTTCAGACCTTGAAACCTTTGCTACATCTGATGCTTGCCAGCCAGAGCGGGAATGGCCGGAGACTTGGCTGCGGACATGTTCCCATCATCATCTATTGAATTTAACCAATCAACCCTGAACAGAGAAATCTGTCAAAGTCACGAAGAATACAGGTTAGAGTGTGTCGGCAGTTATAATCCAGAGCTAGCGAAAGCGGGAAGGTGTAAGCGGAAACTCTTGCGAGCTCTCCAGATGTGCACAGATGTGGACCGCTAAAACATCGCAACATGCGGCTATCTAATCGCTTACTTATGATGTTAAATTTAATACATGTTCCTGAAATACAGTCAACTCCCTCCTGATCCGAGTGGAACCTCATTATTTTTGTACTTATGTCTTCTTTACTACGTGTCCTCGTGGCAGTATCAAAACATTACTTGATGAGGGATTTAGTGGTTCGACTCAGCCAATGCTCTCTCACGCTCGGAGTTCCGTATCGAAGTATGAAATTTTTTAGAAACAGGGCTACTTTTCTGTCATTGTTACAAAAAAAAAACCATAAACATAACAGCTATACTAGCTCGACTCTACTTATGTGGTGTCATATTGTACGGAAGGGGTAATGTGCAAATAGCTAAAGATACAATGATATTACAATTGATATGCAACCTCGGACAGCTATGAGTCTGATGGCATGGGTAACCTGATGCTTTCCTTCCTGTCAAGTCTTTCGTCGGTAAAATCTGTCGTAGTCGAAGTATCTTGCGCCCCGTGTGTGGTGGTTGTTCCTGCAGCTACACGAAACGTGCCCAGTTCGGAACTCTCGCTGAAATACACTTCCATATCCGTTTGGCGATGTCCAAACGTAGCGCGATTGTTCAAAAGAACCATCATCGAATTGGCATATATCTTCGATTGGAGAATGCCGGACGAAATGGTGAGTTTCATTGATAACAATGATGCTATCAGTGTAACAATGTTCACTGCGACTGATGACGCCGTCTGAAAACGTCGTCAAGGGGCTCAAATTGGATACATACCGGTAAGTATCCCACCGCCAATAAAAATATGGATTAAACGTGTCACCCTCCGCTGCATTAGTTTGGAATGTACTTTGGTTTTGGTGAGCTTGACGTGAACCATGAGGATTATATAGGATGATACAATCAATGCAAAATACTTACATTCCATATCATAATGATGGAGACAGTAACATCAACGACCAGACAGGACACAGCCGATACCTGCAGGCACGGGTTAATCGGAAGAGTCGTCCAACGTTGAAAAACTATTTACGAATGAGACAAGGTAGAATGATGCTCTCAGCCTTATAAGTATTACGGCCAATACAAATCCCACTACGACGATCTGTGCGGGGTAGAATTAGAATATGGACAAAAGATACGGTCGAGATCGCGTACACCAACAATACCCAACGGTATGGCTATCATGCGAGTCAAGATCCGGATACGATATGCATATACGGCTTGCGTCAGTATTGCCACTTCATACGTTTAATTAATGCCGCAAAACGCAGTTGACAATGGCGCACCTAATCCTCCGCATACTGGGATCATTAAAGATGTGAATGCAGCAGTATGGAGAGGATCGAGCATCAGGCATATTAAATCGTAGGTGAGCGAAACGGTATAGGCCGTTTCTGTTGCGTAGATGACGTATATTGATGTTTTCAATGTAATGTGGTCATTGGAGAAGCAGATGTAGTATAGATCTGCAGAACAAGTTTAACGATCCCACCAGGTCATGATGTGAAAAACGAACATATTTGCACCGTGAGTACCCCGTAAAGTATGAGGTTGAATATACTCCCGCTCAACTAAAGCAATAGTCAGAAACGTGTAACTAGGGAGCAGGCAGTATATATATACACGAACCACTGCTATGGTCACACTTGTGGTGCGCCTCAGGCTTTCAAGAAGACCCGTCAATTATGCCACATGAGGTTTAAAGCACAACGCACTCGGAAATTGTCCACGGGTCCGCTAATACGGTCATGAAGAGAATTCAATGTTCAACGTTCATGGGTACCCGACAGCAATATATCTTTTCGGATGTCCGCAGGGACGGGATTCCCCGAAGGAAAACTTACTATGTTGCCGATGTCGGTTAGATCCCTGAATCCTGTCAATTCCCGAAAATGATGATTTTTTGTTTGATTTACTGGGAGTAATCCATCTCAAAATCCATCTCATGGCTGGGCCAAAAATTCGCTCCGCTGGATTGTCTTGTCGAGGTGTCAACATGTCAACATCAACATTCATAGAGTTGTTTATGCTGCTTTGCATTGGGCCGAGGCCTTCGGGTCAAGCGGTGATCGTAACCAGATAAGGTCCTCCACATATTCATCCCTAAAGCTATAGAATCTTATGCGGCATAGGAGCCGGGACGTACGTGTATGCTACAGCGGGTCCTTTGAACATTTGAAACGTGGCGGGCGCCATTCTGTCCATTTCAGGTTTTTCCAGAACGTTGATGACATTCCATACTATAGCTTTTAAGTAAGTAATATCCCACTGCAACCCATGCTCATAGATCCCTAGGTCCTGTGGGGATGTAGGATACATAAGTCTGCTGTATGTGACTTCGAGATACCATAGGCTTCAAGATATCAGTTGATGAGCAAAAATGGGGAAAAATGGGATTTCGGGTTAGATTATGGCATCAGCTGTATTGCGCAACAGTTTACGGCTACCTCGTTCGTGAATTGATATTGCTCCGTAAATGGCTCAGTCTAACCCTCGTATCTAGAATTATGTTCCAACGCAAAACTCCGGGCGTGGTGCCTTTTGAAAGTTCCTGTCGTAATAACGATACAAATCTTGATCAGAATCACTTTCTTGTTGAGACGGCAGTTCCAGGCTCCTAAACGCTAAGAAGCATCTAACGCGTTGTTTTCCTACGAGTGCATCTGCTATATTGATAAATTTGAAACTGACCAATTTTTATGATCGTACAGTTGCTCTCGCCGACTTTACTCTCGTATGCAATATATTAGCTCACTGTTGACCAACCATCTCCTTTGAAGCTCGTCACTAGCCTATCAGCAGAAGGTCATGTCCCATTTTTTTGATGCTTTGGCTCTGGATGCGCTAATTTTAGGTACTTTTACTTTGAGCACTTTTTCTTTGACAATTTTCACCTATCTACCTATCACAACTTCGTGAGCCAGGTCTCCAACATTCAACCCAACGTTCGCGCTCCATCATTCAACTTCCCCTCATGCACATTCTGCTCAGCACCCTCTTCCCTGAGCTCCCCGCGCCTCGTCTCCAGCTCCCGCCCGTCCAGACACTCCCGCCCCTGCTGCCTTGTATCCAGTTACAGACCCGTACTCGTAACTTGTGTAAGCTTCCACTTTCCATGTCTGTCTGCTCACCAGCCCCATCCTTCTAGCGGAAACCTCGCGCAATGACCCGCGCAACCCTACGCTGCCAAAATTTCAGGCGAGCGGACTGCCTCTGCGGTCAGCTACTGCCATTCCCACTATTCTCAAGAGGGCAAAGTGGCGCTGAACAGCAGTGGAAAAGGCAGAGCACGGGAGCAGATGGGAAGGGAAGACAGCTACATCTACTAACCGCCGCCCCGCGCCTGTTTGAGCCCTCGCAGCCTTCCTTGGCCACCTTACTTAACAACCCCGCTCTAACTCGTAGACTTAGACTTGACGGCGCGTGCTCACTTTATCGCCGCATACGAGCTCGACCACATTCAAGGAGTTTGTATTCCCGCCTTCTCAGACACTAGGTGAAAGTAGGACCGGAGAATTCGTGAGGCTGGTGGGCCCCCAAGGCGTCCTCGTCGTTTTCTTCCTTGTTTATTTTTCCAATCTACCATTTGTATGCGTGTTTCTTTTTTCTTTTTGCGCGTCTACCATTTATTGTTCCTCAGGCCCACCAATCCCGCCAATCATACCCGCCCACACCAGTTTGCCGCCAGTCTCTCCTCTCTTACCCCATCTGCTCGAGCGCTCAATATTCAATGCCCGCGCTTCAGAGTTCAAGCCCATCCCACGTCCATGGCCAACACGTTCCTAACGATAGACCGCGATCGCAGGATCCTACTCCATTCCGGACGGCTGCCTGTTCCTACTCTGAACCATTGGCTCAGATGTCATACTACACCGCAGCTAAATTCCTGCTCACGGCAATCAAAGCTCTGGGATCGGCAGCCACATCTGTATCTGTATCTGCCCCCGCTCCCCCGCTCGCAACCGTATCAACAGTGATTGTAACAACAGTGTAAGCGACACGGTATCCATCGAGGCTGCTTGGCAGATTGGCCGGAGTGTTCAGTCGTTTGATGCCGTGCGTATCATCCGCTTCTTCTCCATGTTCGAAAAAAATTGTTGGTCTGCAGGATCCTCACGTCATAACCACTCGTTCGTATTCGAGGACAAGCACTCTTTCCATGCGTGATCTGCAATTTCACACTGTGCCTACCCGCGTGCTCTTCAATGCCGGTCCCACTCCCGGAGGGTCCATATCCCCCTCTTCCCTTGCTCCCCCAGCGCGGGGGCGAAGCCGCACAGGCTTGTAGAAAGTGAGCGCCGAGTTTTACGCCTCCATCGACCGTCATGTCCCTGCAGTTGCAAGGCTCCATGCGCTTTAGGCATACGTCTCTCAATGGCACTCCATTCTTTTCCCACCGCTTTGATGCAGCATTATACTCTTCCCATGATCATTGGTGGATCTCGCAGCGTGACTCGCGCTTCTACCCTCTCTCACTCTTCATTCCGTCTGTGGGGCCTACCATGCTTGTCCAGTGTGGCCCAGCACGGCAGCCCCAAGCCCGCCCACTACATATGACCCCTCGTCCACTCGTCCATCCTTCAAATTCGTGGCAACAGGTCGACCAGCAGCACGCCTGGCATGGCGTGAGCGTCACTCGGCATGGCAGGAAGAAATGGTGAGTCCCAGATTCTATTTATTGTTTATGCTAGACGGTAGATGATTGTATCGTAAATTAGTAGTTCAAAGCGTATAGAAACGCAATACACGTCTTTTTATAGCCGACGAGAAGCATGGAAACACCAAAAACCCCGGCCAACCGTTGCCAGGCCTGTCAAGCTTTACGCGGAGAAGCGATCTGGCCAGACTCCCGAACCTTCCCCGGCTACGAGGCTTGCTGAGCCCACCAAGCCTGTTTTGGCCTGTCCCGGCCCAAGACTTTTTATCAATGGCCTCGGCGCTAATTCCCAAACCTAGGCAATGCTTTTCGTTGATAGGGCAAACTATGTTAAAGATTCCGCGAGCGCCTGCGAGGGTGCGCACCAGTTGCGTAATGTCCCAAATGCTTGGCTGAGCAATGCCTCACCTTCTTCATTACCAGACGAATGGGTCTACAAGCTCTCATTCCTTGTTGATGTTTGACGTCCCGATCCCATTTTTAGCATACATACGCCACAGAAAACTTATTCCCCCACCTCAGGTGTTAAAGTCTTGGACGTTGGGGGTAGCTCAGGTTACCTCCTGCCACCTTGAGGACCTCAGAGAATGGTGCTGACAGCCCATGTTCTTGGAATTCCACTTCTGACCAACCCTCTAGGACCGTACAATGCAATTCACGTTGGAGCCACCGCTCCAAACTTCCCTTGGATCAACTTGCTTCCCCAAGAAGGATGTTCATTCCCGTTGGTGTTTATATGCAAGACGTCGAACAGGTCGATAAGGATGAAAACGGACGAGTGACGTTCGGTTTGTTCGATAGCAAAATGTATTTTTTCATCAGTGTGCATACCACTTGAACATTGATTGCGGAAAACGAAGTTACTCAATATGTTGAAGTCACCCGACAATAGCGTATCATCGTGCCCATCGTAGCCTTCATTGACGGACTTACCAAGGCAATTGAATTCCTAATGGAGCACTCAATTAGTACCTGATAGGTAAGCGAGGAATCGGCCGACGACGCCATCCTGAGGAAACGATGACTGGCTTTTGGCAACTACTATTGAGCAGACCTTGAATAGTCTCCGAACGATTGAGCAAGGCGCTGAAATAGCGAAGTGGAAACCTGTCGATTAATCATCTCATAATTAGTCGTTCCAAAATAGGAACGATACAAGAGGCTATGCCGTAAAACCCATGAATGTAAAGTTTGCCTTCCTGCCCGTGCATCGTGACGATGCATCAGCATCAAGGCTGATATTGCCATATCCGTGCAGAAAAATCCGATATGTACGCGGAATGATGTAATTATCATCTTTCCGACTCGGGCAAGTCTTATAGACCTTCGGACGACGACATACATACGGACAAAAGGCACAATATATTTTTCATGTTTTAGAATAGTTTTCCAACCCGTCACCTTCAAACGGCGTCCGGCCGGCAGCACTCTCGCGCAACTCGGCTAGCAAAAGCACTACTCGTTCTGCCGTTAGTCTTAGATGCTCGTACAACTTGGCCACTGGATGCCATTACGCATACTCACGCAACTTGGCTAGCATCTGGGTTGCTCTGCTATAGGTCTCGATTGGTGGCGGTGCGCTGGCTACACCGGTAGCTGTTAAGTTGTACATGACCGTCGAACCTACCTCCTGCATCCAGGCTTGAACCTCAACTGGGGACATTTAGACTTAACCAAACAGACTGGATCATACTGATTTTTACCTGTAGGATTGTGCTATGACGATATTCTTGTAGGGTTGCCGAGGTTCGGCGCAAATGCGACATGACGCACTGGCTTCCGGTTTGTTTGCATTAGCAGTCTAATCCAGGGGCCCACGGCAAGGACGCACGAGAAAGGAGGCAGTTAGCCGTCTCCTGAGAGGCCCACCTTGTTTTACAGACAAACGGGATAATAGTGGAATTCCTAAAAATGTTCAGCGAGGGTTTGTCATTTTCATCTTGGTGCATGACGAGGCAAGCTACTTGAAGACTTGACACTGCCTGGTGAGGGCGAGACTTTAGAGGACAATCAGAGTCATCAGCCGTGTTATCCTTTTCAGTGCCGACTGGCCGCACATCGGAGCCTTGCTGCCGCACTGGCAACGGGTATCATTGGACGGATTGGATCTAAGGTGGTGTGAAATCTTGACGACCAGCGTCGATGACACAATTCAAGACAGCTGGATAAAGTGGGCGGGCAGATTTTTATAGGCCATTTCACTGTCAACCGCACAATCGCAATTGCAATGTCAAGTTCCCAGAAAAACATTTGACAGTGGCTTGAGAAACTTCGGCGTCGAGAGCACAGCGCGCCGATTATCGAACATTGAAATTGAATATTTTCTGTCAAAGTTCCAATGACCCCAAATACTACAAAAATGGAAATCAGGGATGATTGCTTGACATGCTGCGGACATCATTTTATTAAATTTGACCAATCAACCCTGAACAGAGAATTCACAGGTTAGAGACTTGCAAGCTTCAGGGGACCCGCCTTTGGCGCGTCCTCGCGTTGCTTGAACTGCGGCCGTCGGCTTGCCCCTTCATCTTGCATATCGTACGGGGCGCTAAACCATCGCAACATGCGGCTATTTAATCACTGAACTTCGGCGTATGATGATAAATCCCCCTGAACTACAGTCGACTCCCTCCAGATCCGATGTGTAGGACCTCATTATTTTTGTACTTATGTCTACTTTACTATGTGTCCTTGTGGCACTATATCGTATCAAAACACTAGTTGATGAGAAATTTGATGGTTCGACTGTAACTTCATCTTCGCTTCTCAACCAATGCTCTCTCAGGCTCACGCTTGGTGTTCGGTGCCACGAAGTCATAGACTTATCAAAGTTTTAGAAACAGGGCTCTTTTCTGTCATTGTACGCCTGTATTGTCATTAAAACCCATAAACATAACATAACAGCTATACTAGCTCGACTTTACTTATGTGGTGTCCTATTGTACGCAAGGATAATGTGCAAGTAGCTAAAGATACAATGATATTACAATCGATATGACAACCTCGGACAGCTATGAGTCTGATGGCATGGGTAATCTGATGTTTTCCTTCCTGTCAAGTTTTTCGACGGTAAAATCTGTCGTAGTCGAAGTATCTTGCGCCCCGTGTGTGGTGGTTGTTCCTGCGGCTACACGAAACGTGCCCAGTTCGGAACTCTCGCTGAAATACACTTCCATATCCGTTTGGCGATGTCCAAACGTAGCGCGATTGTTCAAAAGAACCATCATCGAATTGCATATATCTTCGATTGGAGAATGCCGGACGAAATGGTGAGTTTCATTGATAACAATGATGCTATCAGTGTAACAATGTTCACTGCGACTGATGACGCCGTCTGAAAACGTCGTCAAGGGGCTCAAATTGGATACATACCGGTAAGTATCCCACCGCCAATAAAAATATGGATTAAACGTGTCACCCTCCGCTGCATTAGTTTGGAATGTACTTTGGTTTTGGTGAGCTTGACGTGAACCATGAGGATTATATTAGATAATCCAATCAATGCAAAATACTTACATTCCATATCATAATGATGGAGACAGTAACATCAACGACCAGACAGGACACAGCCGATACCTGCAGGCACGGGTTAATCGGAAGAGTGGTGCAACGTTGAAAAACTATTTACGAATGAGACAAGGTAGAATGATGCTCTCAGCCTTATAAGTATTACGGCCAATACAAATCCCACTACGACGATCTGTGCGAGGTAGAATTAGAATATGGACAAAAGATGCGGTCGAGATCGCGTACACCAACAATACCCAACGGTATGGCTATCATGCGAGTCAAGATCCGAATACGATATGCATATACGGCTTGCGTCAGTATTGCCACTTCATACGTTTAATTCATGCCGCAAAACGCAGTTGACAATGGCGCACCTATTCCTCCGCATACTGGGATCATTAAAGATGTGAATGCAGCAGTATGGAGAGGATCGAGCATCAGGCATATTAAATCGTAGGTGAGCGAAACGGTATAGGCCGTTTCTGTTGCGTAGATGACGTATATTGATGTTTTCAATGTAATGTGGTCATTGGAGAAGCAGATGTAGTATAGATCTGCAGAACAAGTTTAGCGATGAATATATATTTCAGGGCCAAGACGAACATATTTGCACCGTGAGCACCCCATAAAGTATGAGGTTGAATATACTCCCGCTCAACTAAAGGAATCGTCAGAAACGTGTAACTAGGTAGCAGGCAGCTATATATAAATACGAACCACTGCGATGGTCACACTTGTGGTGCGCCTCAGGCTTTCAAGAAGATCCGTCAATTATGCCACACGAGGTTCAAAGCACAACGCACTCGGAAATTGTCCACAGGTCCGCTAATACAGTCATGAAGGGAATTCAATGGACATGGATACGCGACAGCAATATATCTTTTCGGACGTCCGCAGGGACGGAATCCCCCGAAGGAAAACTTACTATGTTGCCGCTGTTGGTTAGATCCCCGAAACCTGTCAACTCTTAAAAATGATGATTTTCTGTTTGATTCACTGGAAGCAATCCATATCAAAATCCATCTCATGGCTAGGACACAAATTCGCTCCGCTGAACTGTCTTGTCAAAGTGTCAACATTCATAGAGTTGTTTATGCTGCTTTGCATTAGGCTGGTGATACTCCGAGGTCTTCGGGTCAAGCGGTGATCGTAACCAGATAAGGTCCTCCACATATTCATCCCTAAAGCTATAGAAACTTATACGGCATGGGCAGCCGGGACGTACGTGTATGCAACAGCAGGTCGTTTGAACATTTGAAACGTGGCCGGCGGTCGGGAAACTCCGGAAGTAGCCCAAGAACGAATTGTATCTGAGCAGTCACGCGCCCCCATTCTGTCCATTTCAGGTTGTTCCAGAACTTCTGACTTCCTGATGACATTCTTTTTAGATTCATGCTATAGCTTTTAAGTAAGTAATGACTCATCCTAGGTCCTGGAGATGTGTAGGACCTTATCATGTTTGTACATAAGTCTGCTGTATGCGATCGCATCCCTCGAGGCACTAGAGATTTCAACACACAGGTTCATGAGCAACATGGGGATTTCGGCGTAGATTATCCGCCAGTGATTTAACCCCTCGTTGGAAATTCATATTGCTCCATAAATAGCTCAGTCTAACCGTGTCTCGCCACTATAGGCAGACATCGAACGCAAAACTCCGGGCGCCGTGCCTTTTGAGAGTTCCTGTGCCCGCTGCCATAATGATAATACAAATATTAATCAAATCATTTTCCAGGTAGTGAAACTGCTGTCTCAATGCAAAGAAAGTGCTACCTCTGCTATATTGATAAATTAAGATTACTAGCTTCTGTCGTACAGTTTGCTCAACATATTAGCTCATTGTTTCGAAGAATCTACACCGACAAACTCCTTTGAAGCTCGACGCTCTCCTAATTCATTGGCGGCATCATCAACCGTTCCGGTCTCTGTTTGAAGTGGACTGATCTGCACAGTTATCATGTCTACCGTCCCGGGACGATCATTTTCAGAATGCGGTGAAACACGATCGTTAACAAGGACCATCATGGCGTTGGCGTAGAACTTTGATAGAACAATGGCTGGTCCCATAGGAGCAACCATTGAGAGCACATTCGAGAGGAGCGCCGAGAGGTTCACTACGGCTACTTTTGTCATTAACGATATGGAGTAGGGAGAGTGCGGTAGGTGCACCTGTGAGAAGTCCCGTGCCGATTATGAGATATACCAAACGTGTAACCTTCCGTTTAAAACGTTTGGAATGTATTTCGTCTTTCTTGAGCTTTGCGCAGGTTTCAATCGTGGATGGGACAATGGCCAAATGGTAAAACGTACAGCCCAAACCATGACCCCCGCAATTGTTGTATCAGCAACTAAGGAGAGAGATGTCCATATCTAAGGTCGCTGCTTTCAGTCGAAAGGTCTTAAAAGTCACGGTACATACAATTACGGCAAAGTAGAACGGTTTTTTTATAAATGTCAAAATGATGACGGCGATTAGTTGAGACACAATAACCTATGAACGGGTAGCTTGTCGGTATTGCGTGCTTTTAATCTCACATACCACAACAATGCCCCAGGGCAGATATTTCATTCTTGTAATGATATGAACACGATATGCATACATGGCTTGTGTTAATAATGCCACTTGTTGTAATCAATAATGTGCCCGCACAGTCAGTGAACTGCAACTCACCTATCGCTCCACATACCGGAACAACTTGCACAAAAAGACAATAACTATCAGTAGGAGAACTACCGACAAGAACCTGGCCCAGTTTTTGTGTGAGAATTGTGGTGTAGATCGTCTCAACTATGAATACGATGTATACGACCGCTTTGTATAGCCCTGGGTCTTTGGGGAAAGAAATATAATATAAATCTTATAGGCGTGTCAGCGGTGTTGTTTGGAGTTTACATGTCGAAGACGAACAAAGTTGCACACTTAGGGCGCCATATAGGATTAAACCGACCACATTGCCGATGAACTAGGTTATTGAGGATGAGTGGTGTGCTCTGCAAACAAAACTGCAACCTACCAATGACAGAATTTGACCATTGTTCTGTCTCATGGTGCACTATCATAACACCGTGGACGTTGCCCGAAATGATGTCTCTGTCGAAAGCTGAGATGGTTATATATCCTCACGGATCTCCACGGGGAAAGATCAACATAGTAACTCAACCCACGGCATTGGGCGGTGTAGAACGGTATTCTCCACCCGCGTTTCAGCGAGCCTGATCATCGCGAGAACCTGCTTGCACCAATTTAAACTTGTGTTCAATCACTGGCACGTTTTCTGATGTTTTGCCCAGATAACAATACGTTTGCAAAGTTTACAATTCACGCAGGTCACGTCAAGCGACACCGCGGTGAGCGGATTGGGTGCCTGAGTAGAGCAAACGTGGAAATCAAGACGGTTTCTTATGGGATGGTTGAATGATGACATGATGACACATCAGGCCTTCAGGATATCGATTTGCTGACTTGTTTCAATAGCAACGTTGGTTCGCCGTGTCAAGCTTAAGGTCAACCAACGCTAGCCAAATCGGTATGTACTATGTTCTTCATGCATACTCTGCTGAGCTGAAAACCTGCCGAATTAACAGGTGCTGACTGGCTCCACGGACCATATCTATATTCTCTATACAGGGAACAGTACAACTTTAGCGAGCGCCTAGTTGCTGTTCTTTTCATCACAGGATTCATTTCCGCAGAGACAGCAGCCCCTTTTGTCCTCGTGGCAGTTGTTCTCGTATTATCGTGGTTCGTAATCAAATCAATTTGGACAGAGAACTATGGATATTGATCTACGATACGCCGCTCGATGATATGATGCAAATGAGCAGAATAAAATAGGTCTGTAAGGCGCTTCATTCCGGTGCGAGCTGTTCTTTTTCACCTTTAGTGTAATGCTTCGTCTCGGTCTGGGTTCCATCGCTAAAATATCAACCTCAGCGTCTCCCCTGCCACTAGCGTCTGTCAAGCTAGTCACCACTCCTTCTACGAGGCTGGCTGTCGAACTCTTTTTCCCCAAATTCGTACCTTCCATGACCACAGGTTCTCTGACATAATGCTAAGGACCTTTTACATCAGACTCGAGGTTTCAAAACATCAGTTGATGAGCAAAATCGGGGATTTCGGGTTAGGTTATCATGATGGGATCGGCTGTAGCTATCGACTGTATTGCACACGGCCTCTCAGTGATTTAACCCTCATTCGTATTGTTTGACTATATTCTGTGAACACAGCTTGGACATCCGAACGCAAAACTCTGGGCGCGGAGTTCCTGTGCTCGCTGTCATTATGATAAATCTTGGTCAAAGATCACCACTTTCCTTGCGTTGAGACGGCTACATAAACCCACGCAGTGACAAATGCCTCTGCTATATTAATAAACCGAAAGATTAAGTAGCAAATTACTCGTTTCTATGATCGTACAGTTGCCGTATACAACATATTAGCTCATTGTTTCGTAGAATCTACACCAACCATCTCCTTTGAAGCTCGGCGCTCTTCTAATTCATTGGCGGCACTATCAACCGTTCCGGTCTCTGTTTGAAGTGGACTGATCTGCACAGTTACCATGTCTACCGTCCCGGGACGATCATTTTCAGAAAGAGGTGAAACACGATCGTTAACAAGGACCATCATGGCGTTGGCGTAGAACTTTGATAGGACAATGGCTGGTCCCATAGGAGCATCCATTGAGAGCACATTCGAGAGGAGCGCCGAGAGGTTCACTATAGCTAACTTTTGCCATTAATGATGTGGAGTGGGGAGAATGCGGTAGGTGCACCTGTGAGAAGTCCCGTGCCGATTATGAGATATACCAAACGTGTAACCTTCCGTTTAAAACGTTTGGAATGTATTTCGTCTTTCTTAAGCTTTGCGCAAAGTCAATCATGGATGGGACAATGGCCAAATGGAAAAACGTACAGCCCAAACCATGACCCCCGCAATTGTTGTATCAGCAACTAAGGAGAGAGATGTCCATATCTAAGGTCGCTGCTTTCAGTCGAAAGGCCTTAGAAGTGTCACGGTACGTACAATCACGACAAAGAAGAAGGGTTTTTTTAGCACAGTCAAAATAATGATGGCGATAAGTTGCGACACAATGAGCTGCATGAACAGTTAGCTTGTCGGTATTGCATGCTTTTAATCTCACATACCGCAACAATGCCCCAGGGCAAATATCTCATTTTTGTAACGACATGAACACGATATGCATACATGGCTTGTGTTAATAATGCCACTTGTTGTAATCAACAAGGTGCCCGTACAGAAAGCGAATTGCAACTCACCTATCGCTCCACATACCGGAACAACTTGCACAAAAAGATTACAACCATCATTGGAAGTATCTATAAGAATTTGGCCCAGGTCACATGTGAGAATTGTGGTGTAGATCGTCTCAGTTATGAACACGATGTATACGGCTGCTTTGTATAGCCCTGGGTCTTTGGGGAAAGAAATATAATATAAATCTTAAAGGCGTGTCAGCGGTGTTGTTTGAAGTTTACATGTCGGAGACGAACAAAGTTGCACACTTAGGGCGCCATATAGGATTAAACTGATCACGTTGCCGACAAACTAGGTTATAGAGGGTGAGTGGTGTGCTCTGCATGCAAACCTGGCAACCTACCAATGACAGAATTTGACCATTGTTCTGTCTCATGGTGCACTATCATAACACCGTGACGTTGCCCGGAATGATGTCTCTGTCGAAAGTTGAGATGATTATATATCCTCACCGATCTCCACGGGGAAAGATCAACATGGTAACTCAACCCACGGCATTGGGCGGTGTAGAACGGTATTCTCCACCCGCGTTTCAGCGAACCTGATCATCGTGATGCAGCCTGCTTGCACCAGTTTAAACGTGTGTTTAATCACATTTTCTGAAGTTTGCCATAATAATCTGTTTGGAAAGTTTACAATTCACCTGATTATGTGCAGGACATGCCAAGTGATGTGCCGCGGTGAGCGGAATAGTCACCCGAGTAGAGCGTGTTATGTGAACGTGGAAATCAAAATCCGGGATCTGACGACTGTCATCACATCAGGATATTTGCGACTTGTTTCAATGATTGGCTCGGAGATCACCGAGTCAAACCAACGCTAGCCAGTTCCGTATGGTGTATGTTCTTCAAGTTCATGCCCACTTTACACATCCTTGAAATTTGAGGTTTGTTCATAGGGCTCTAGCGTCATGGTACTCCTTGTGGGAGCTTAAACCGATCGTCGATCTTCTTGTGGCGCTATGGTCGAGATTGCAAGTACTGTTCGCCAATGCAGACCCCTATGCCTTCCAACTGCTTTCTCTCCTCCTTGTCACTTTGGCCGCCATTTATCAAGTGTCCTTCTGTCAACGTAGCAATTCCCAACTAGAAGGAATGGACTATAAGGTTCAGGACGTCTATCCCGGCGCAGCTACCGGACTCAGCAGGAGATACCTGTTAGTTTATGGGCTTGTCATGGGTACGTCGGAATGGTTTGCTGAGCTGAAAACTTGCTGAATTAGTCCACAGGTGCTGACTGGCTCCAAGGACCATATCTATATTCTCTATACAGGGAACAGTACAACTTTAGCGAGCGCCTGGTTGCTGTTCTTTTCATCACAGGCTTCGTCTCCGCAGGGATAGCAGCCCCTTTTGTTGGAGTCTGGGCAGATCAGTAGTATGTTCATCTTAACATCGACTTTCTGTCTTGGTTAACAAATCAGTGGTCGGAAACGGCTCTGTCTCGCATTTTGCTTAACTTATTCATTTGCCTGTCTCTGCAAACTCGTCGACAATTACCTCTTCCTTCTTTCTGGGCGCGTCTTTGGAGGAATCTCAACCGCAATTCTGTTTTCCACTTTTGAAGCGTGGCTCATATCATCGGCCACCAGTATATCATTACCTCAAGCCAATCTGTCTGTAATCATGGCCCGTGCAACCTTATTAAATGGATTTGTCGCGACCACAGCAGGCATTATTAGCAACGAGCTGGTACAATACACTCACACCTTCCGGACCCCTTTTGTCCTCGCGGCAGTCGTTCTCGTATCATCGTGGTTCATAATCAAATCAATCTGGACGGAGAACTACGGAGAGAACCAGATGCCGATGGATGATATGCCGCTCGATGATATGCCGCAAACGTGCAGAATAAAAGAGGTCTGTAAGGCGCTTTATTCTGGTGCGAGTTGTTCTTTTTCACCCTGAGTGTAATTAACGGTTTTCAAGAGCCCCAACTATTTATACTAGGGCTAGTTCAGACGTGCTTCGAAGGATCCATGTATATCTTCGTTTTCGTCTGGGTTCCTTCGCTACAAGAAATATCAACCTCGCCATATCCCTTGCCACTAGGTTACATCTTTTCGTCCTTTATGGTTTCAATGATGCTCGGGTCTCTGCTTTATACCTTCATCACCAATCGCTTCCTCCCGTCCCCAGCGTCTGTCAAGCTAGTCACCGCTCCTTCTACGCCGGCAGTCGAGCTTCCTTTCCCCCCGAATTCGTACTTTCCATTATCGCAGGCCGATTCTCTCTCAAGACCTGGTATAATGCCAGTGCGCGTCCCCAACCCTGAACTACCTCTTCCAATTCCTTCGCCCCGATTGTTACCCTTGGTTCTGTATACAAGGCTAAGCAGCTTAATATGTCTCGTCGGTGGCATATCTCTTGGTGCCAGCGTATTGTTCTCAAGCGTATACAGCCGTTGTTGGTTGTTTTGCGTTTTTGAGGCTTGTGTGGGCATGTATTACCCTGTCCAGGGCATGCTCAGAAGCATTTTAATTCCAGACGAACATCGTGCAACAGTCAGTCGTCCGTTACCCTTCAAACGAATGCTTTTTGTGCTGACCGCAGCTTGACAGATGTCCTCCTTGTTCCGCATACCCTTGAATGCATTTGTGGCCGTTTCGTTGCTAACTGGGGTATCGTCAGCGCGGCAAACCGTGCTTATAGCATGCTCATTGGTGCTTGGATTATCCTCGGTCATTATGCTCTTGAGTAGCATGAAAGCTGCCCATCTCGCTAATACGCATAATCGGCTACCTCTCTTTTAAATTTCTTGATCTGTAGTTGTTAATGTTGTGCATGAGTAGATTGTATGTTCTGAACTAGATTGCATCTGCATAGAGATTATCGCTTAGTCAAGTAACCATAGGATTCTGTCAGTTGGCCGTAGGATCACTCGCTTTGCAGAGTGCCAAGGTTAAACCAGAATCAGAGTGACATGAGCTGGACTAGTTGAACCTGACCATCCAAGTACTGCCGACGCCTTTCAGCAAACGACATTATCCTTTACTACACGCTATTCACAAACAACTTTTTATTCATTCTGCATTCGCTTTCGACATTCAAATTAGAACAAATTACAGCGATTTATCGCGTGGTTGAGCAGTGGTGACGAAAGGCGACAGTCATACATCTTGTAACGAGCAGCTAGTGGGAGAAAGGTACTTGAAACCAGCGGCAAACTGGCGCATGATATCGTGTCAGTCAACCACATTCGGAATATATAAATTTGTCTGTTGACTATTTTACGCCATGTCAGCTTGAATGGCCTGAACTTGACCCCCTTTTGCAGCCGTTGGGGTAAACGTATGCCAGCGATCATTGAAGCGGACGTCTAGATTAGCTTTAGTCGGAGGGATGGACGAGCGAGAAGATAAGAAGGTACCGAGCGGCCTGCCTCCATACATGTAATGCTGGAATTTAGCTATGAAAGACATTAGAATAAACTGCCTGTGTAGAAAATGATCTTACCGATGGCAGTTTCAGCTTCTTGTATCTGAGAAAACTGAACCACACCACAGCCCTTGGAACGTGTTCCTTCGAAAAGAATTTCAGCCAGTTCGACTTGACCAGTCGTCTCAAACAGTTCGACCAAGTCTTCATTGGCAGTCGACCATGGTAACTAATAAACTCTTTCAGTTACCAATCTGTAGGGGGAAATACTTCACACGTACATTGCGAACCATGATCTGCTGGCTGGGCTCCAGGTCAAAACCGGGATAAGCTCCGCCATAACCTCCGCCGTAACCGTCCATACGGAGGCCGCCAGTAGCCTGTTGATCAGGACCGGAATAATCGGCATAAAGATCCTGGTTAGAGAAATCTCGGCCAACGCCCGCCTGCCCAAAACCTCCGCGGAATCCTCCTCTGAACCCGCCCCTTGCTCCGCCTCCTCTTGGGAAGCCGCCACGAAGGCCTCCACGGAAGTTTCCACGATAGCTACCTGGACCTGAGAGACCAGCATAGCGATCCTAGTGTATATGTTAATCCTGCTGAACCAACTTTACAATTCATAAAACAAGTACCTCGCGAACTTCAAGAGTACGTCCGTACCAATCAAAGCCATGGTACATGCCTACCAGCCTGTCAGCAGCGAACGCATGAAGGCAAAAGCCAACGGACTGATTGCTTGTGCAGCATCTTTTGAAGTTTCAAATACGACAGTCCCAGATCCTTTGGGACGCCCATCAATACCTATATTGATATCTGCTCGAATGATATTCCCAGCGGCACGGAATAAATCCTTAAGGTCCTGCCATCCGGCTTGGTACGGAAGCTATGATGCCTAAATCAGACAATACACGAACATCCAAAGGAAGAATTCATACATTTCCAACGTAAAGTTGATTTCCAGGGTTTTGGTTCGTCCCAAAGTAATTGTGCGAGGGCGGTCGTGGCGGAGGCGCCGCATGTAATCCCTGTCCGGCCATAGCCATACCAATCTTACCAGGAACAGGAGTAGCGCCAAATCGGGCTTCACTTTCACGGTCCTGCGAACGACAATAAACAACAGTCTAGAGATATCTATTGACTAACCTCTCTAATGAAGACGGGGCGGCCGAGCAAAGGCTGCTCCGAAAGTTCACGAATAGCACGTTGCGAATCTTCCGGAGAAGCAAACTCGACAATCCTAAAATCAAACACATAAGTATACCAGACTACGACGATCAAAACCACTCCACTCACCCGCATCCCTTGGATACGCCCGTCGGCGTGACGAGAACTTCGGCGAATAGAACCTCACCAGCTGCCAATCCCAAAAGAAAAAAAAAGAGCTCCCATCAATATCCTCTCAACAACTCGACCATCCATCAGCAAAAAAACTGAGAAAGTCTCCTTTTATAAACACGCGCGCTCTTCCTCCCCACAAGCTCACGCTCCCAGTTCATCGGAAAACCCGCCTCGTGCCCAATGGGTTGGCTTTAAGCAATGGAGAGGAGAAAAATAAAAAAACAAATTGCAGCACGGCCATGCTATGAAGCCGCCTGCGCGCCTCTGCCACCACTGCTGTTGGCTGCTGTTCAAAAGAAAAAACAACACAACATCTCTCGCACTGCCCCCATTGCTGGAAAAACACGTGGAAAAAGCTAATCTGGGATTCCCCCACCCACCTCCCCTCATAAATTCCATCAGGTCCCGGTACCTGACATCATAGCTGAGATTGCCAACGTATACCCGGTTTTCTCTCTTGCTGATCTTGGCAAACTCAACCGCTTCTTCGTGGGGCGCGTTCATAGGACCGCCGAGAGAGCGTGCAAACGGGTCAGAAGCTTTACGATCGCGGCTCCTGGAATGGGTATGGGAGCGAGTCGGAGACCGGCTCCTTGAGCGGCGGCTGCGTCTGCGAGGAGAGGCAGAGCGACGCCTGGGGCGTGAGCCGCTGCGAGAACGAGACCGCTTGCGGCGCTGGGAAGGGAAAAACAAGCTATCAGCATTAATGCTGCGCGAGACAGAACCACGATGACTCACGTCGCCGGTGCGCCGGTCAGGCTCCCAATGGTCGCCAGACCTCCTGCTCCTGCCTAATGACAAGTCAGAATCCATGCTGCGCTGATAGAAAGATTTTTTTTACCCACCTGAGTCTCGACGGTCGCGGTCCCTATCCTTGTCACGATCCCGCCTGTCTCTGTCGCGGTCATACTCGCGGTCCCTATCACGGTCCCTGTCTCTGTCCTTATCATAGTCACGATCCCTATCTCTCTCGCGGTCGCGGTCCCTATCTCTTCCACTGCTGGAGTTGCTGATCCCCTTGTCCTCAATGTCGTCCTTAATCTTCATATCGACGTCCATGATGATGGCTATTGCGGAGAAGACTTGGTTTTAATCTTGTTTTTTGAGTTTTTCGCTCGTCCTTTGAGTTTCCAACGCAACCTATCGAGGCAGAAGGTTGAGATGTCAAGCGAAGTGAAACAAGCCACGCCAACTCAATTTTCGCAATTGTGTGGGAAATTCTTACAAATTCTAACTACGCTGCTTACTCATCAAGACCAACGTGTCATAAATTGTCAGTCACTAAGTGAAAAAAACGAGCTAATAATCGCACAAATCTATAGCAAGGTGGAATCGAGAGTTCGCCATGAATATGAGAGTACCTAGAGACTAGCTTGGATTTCTTCATTCGGTGTTGGGATGGACTCGACATTGGCGAGCTCAAGTAAGCTGTCAATCACCTCTTGCGAGGAAGTAACATGCCAGCTGGCGAGCGTGCGTTTGGTGCTATGTCCGACGGCGGTCGTGAAGACATGTTCAGGAACAATGGACAGCTTGCGCGGCTGGCTGTCTTTATTAAATAAGGTGACAGCCAAAGGTGCTTCCATAATGACTTCACTACTCCCAGATGAGAAAAGGTGCAGAGAACGAAACATGTCTTCGTCAGTCTATGCACCACATATAAGATCCAGGTATGCAGCAAATCATGTTCCCACGCACCTTGTCGTCTCCTGCACAGAAGATGAACTCTGCGTCCGGATTCTCGTACAAGATCCGTTTGACAATCTCGCCCTGAAACACGAATTACTCCAGAATTTTATACATCGTTGGATGGTATATACCTTGTTGACAGCTAAAGGACGAACTTCTAAATTCTTTTTTCCAACGAGAACTGCGGCGAGCTTGTAAGCTTTCACACAGTCAACTTTCTCGATGCTCACCCTCTATCGGCCGCTTGTGCGCCAGGTTGTTCTCGAGAAGATCCTGACACTGTCTGCATTGGAATTGACTGAAAGAAACGTTATATCACGCAAATCGCCCCATAACACAAGAACCTACCCCCATTCGGGATCTGCTCCTCTATAATGCCAAGTAATTGAGCTCTTCTTCACCTCAATATTACTACCCGTGGTCCTCTACATCGACACGATCAGCATCATTCACAATCACTCTCCGAGAGATCTCACCTCTGTATAATATTTGAAAATATCCAAAACGTCGTTCATCCAGCTCATATCCAAGTTTTGAGTAAAATTGGTCCAAGTTTTCGAACCCCTCTCGCGGACGAATCCGCCGTGTTCCGCGGAGAAGCCAAGGTTCTCGAGGTGTCCAAGGTGCTGTTCAAGGAATTCACCGTCACGGCCAGATATAATCCACACATTATTCTTAGGGTCTGCAGACAATTTGGACAATGCCTCGAGCGTCGCGGCAGACGGTACAGCCATAGATGGCGTCTTGACAATAGGTGTCAAGGTGCCCTGCCCAGTATCCGTCAGCAAACCGTTGCAAAAGATATGAATGACCCACATCATAGTCTAAACAAAACAATCGCTTCTTAGCCTTGTTGAAACCTTCCAACAAACGATCCTGAGGGATATGTGGCGTCTCCCTTGCCTGATTCCGGTTACTCAGCAGCGATAACAGCTGCTTCACAAGTACAGCAACCCAAGTGTGCGACGTGTGGGTGGTCACGACCTTGTATAATTTAGCATGTCTAACTTCCTTTTCAGCTCGAGACATTAACAAGCCCCGATTAATCGCATCTGCGACTTCCTATATGCGCAAAAGCAATCAGAAACAGTCACCCGGGACAGAGAAGATCACAAACACCAAGATTCCACGGGTTGACCAGCAACGCGTCCTCCATGTTCTTGCTTATTCCCATAAACTCGCTCAGGACACTCGGACTCTTGTTTGTCCTATCTTGTGCAATAACGAATTCCATACTCGTGGTATTCATGCCGTCGCGGAAAGGAGTAATCACAGCAAGGTCAGCAACGCTCAGCAGCGCATAAAACTCGTCCTTCTTCAGCGTTTGATGGCTACAATGCCAAATCAAGACTGTTATACACTTCGGAGAGGATATCACATACTAATGGTGTACGGGTATAAAGTCCAGACTTCCATATTCGCCGTTGATGTGGGCAACCAATTCGCTGACCATGCGCTCCAATTTGGGCGAATCGTTCATGGCTGGAGAAGTGACTTGAATCATAACAACATTGCCTATCCATTCAGGATAATCTTGCAAGAGCTTCTCGAAGGCCCGGAGCTATTTTAGTCACAAGATTATCAGTCCCAGTCCTGATTGACGATAAATACAAGTTTACCTTCTGTATGACACCCTTGACCACATCAAGCTTGTCTCGTCCCACAATGATCTTTTTACCCTCATACAGGGTCTGAAGAGCATCTAGCTTGGGCTTGATTCCGGGACGCAAACTTCCAAAACAATTGACATGACATCATCAACAAGCGCAAAGGGCGACTACTCACACATCCTTGGACACTCGTTCGGCATCGATTCCGACAGGGCAGTGGCTCACAACTGTGATACGCCCATCGACATCGATCCCACGCGATGTGGCTTCGTATCCACAGACACGAATGCACGTCGATGTGAAGTGTCGCGTGTAAGAATAAGTCTGCAAGGGACATCGACAATCTCGAATCAGAATCAGTCTCAAGAAAACGCCGTTCTTGACGAACCTGGAAGCAGACAAGGTTGGCTCCCAGCATGCCATCTAAAATTTCCTTTCGGCCTGAGAATAGATGTCGTAACGGAACGCCTTGTCTCGAACAGGGGTTGATACTCACGAGGTAGACATCTAAATACCTCACTGCTTGGGAAGGGCGTATGCACAAAGAGCCCCACTATGGCGTCAGGCAAGGATTCGCGTATCAATCTGTGCGAGCATCAAAGTCAGCTGCGTTCCAACCGAGGACAGATAACGTGTAAAACGGCCGCCCCTCGACCGATATGGACAAGGCGAGAGTTTTTAAGGGGTGCAAGAATCCATCAGATAAGGCTCACCTCGGCAAAAGCAGCAAGTGATAATCATGTATCCAAATGAGGTCTCCAGGCTTATAAACTTCAGTGATCTTCCTAGCAAAGCCAGCGTTGGCGGCTTCGTAGTAAGCGTAGTGTTGGTCTGCACTGGAATATTCTGTAACAACGTCCTGCCACAATAGATAGTGGAACAGGGGCCAAAGCGCTGGGGTCCAAATCAGCGGCTCAGACAGAAACGAGAAAAGATGATACACACTCTGCTTGCAATAGCCGTCATAATGCCCATGGCCGACTTTATCGTCTAACCAAACGGGTACATATTGCGTTTTGCCGTCCTCGTCGCCTTCAGCCTCTTTGGGCTGGTACGTCTTGAGCGCCTCTTCCAAAGCTGTTCTGTCCGGCAAGGACACCGCGTCGGCCGAAATCTTCTCGTTCGGCGATGCGGACAGAATATCGCCCGTCCAGCCAACAATGAGCTGCTCATGTGTGGCAGATAGCGAGCGAATACCAGAGATCATGGCGGCATGGCCATAGCGGGGAGCCAAGGTCCACACAGCAGATGACAGCTCCGCGCTGTCGGGCGCGGTGGGATCTGGGACATCAGCGGGGCGGACCTGCGGGGTAGCCGGCGGACTGAGGACGCCCGGACGGGAATTGAGAGTAGAAGTGATAGGGAGGTAATGGCAGACATGGATAACTCTACCGGAGAGCGGGATGCCATTGGCGCGGTGTTGTTGCTCAAGACGAGCGATGTTATCTCTGACCTTGTCAATGTGGATATCATCGCCTTGGCGGGTGTATGGTTCAGCGAAGGAGTCCATGGTGGAAGAGAGAAAGGACGAGGAGATGCGATAGTAGGCTCGGCTTTAAGACATAAAGATCGCCCGAGTTTTCTGTGGCAACGTCCCGATTAGGCAGGACTTGTATCGATTACATGCGCGGCCTTCTCTACTGCGTCATCCCGTCCGCCTCTCCCGCCCCCGCCCCCGTCTTCCTCCGCCCCCGCCTTCTCCTCCGGGTCTAGCCAGCTCTCCTCCACCGTCGCCTTCACACGTCGCACATACTCCTTCATGTTCTCCCGGTATAGTTGCGCAGCCTCCGCATTCGCCGGGCTGTTTGGATTCGGGTCATGCAGCAAACTCTGAATCGACGTCAGGATCGCCGCAACATCGTACGTCGGCGACCATCGATTCTGCAAGATATCCAAACACAGCTCCCCATTCGCATATACGTTGGGATGGAACATCCGCGACAGAAACTTCACCGTTGGCGGCTTGTTCGGATATGATTCATCAAACTGCAGCGTCAGCTTGAACGTCCCATCCTCAAACGGTGTATCGGCTGCCGCCAGACACCGGATCAGTATATGCTTCTGGCCGAATACCTGCCCTCCGATGCCACTTACGAGGCCCAAAGATAACTGCATTCCACAGCATGATGTTGTCTGGGCAAGGGGATCCAGAGATCCCACTTGGCGGGTCTGTCGAGAGCCGCTTAAAGTCACGTATGAGCCGCCTTTTACAGTTTGTAGACTAGCTAGCCATGAGCTCTGTCGTCGACACAGATCAGTATGCAAACTCACCATAGTTGGTCACGAGAGCAAGGTCACAAAGGTCATTCCCAACACGCGTCAACACAAGTCAAGAAAATCCTTTTATTTTTCTACACCAGTATTTCACAAGCATCACTACATATCTACTGCCGTGAAATTTTGTTCGTGCGTGCGGGAATTAAATGCGTTAAATAATGGCCATGCGACCAATGCTCGTAATGGAAAAAGATATAGCATCGTGTGCCGTCAAAGAAATGGGTAAAGAAACAAAAGCAAACGTGCCAACTGATCGCACATCATTCCACTCGTCCTCCAAACAAATGCCAGTCCGATGTCGTATAGAAGAATGTTACTGAATTATTGTGTCAAAGAGCGGACGACACCAGATTAGGTAGACAGTTCTAGTTTTACGAGTGGGCGATAATAATAAAGATCGTTGGTAGTTGAACATGCTTTCTTTCTATGCAGCAGTCCGACTGGGATGGCGCGCCAGTGTCTCACCAGCCCGCTGCGCTTGGATACTGCTGAACCTTTGTAATTCTTCTGGCTTGACAGAAACTTTACCTCCCAAGCCAACCTTGCGTGCAGCCCGACGAATGAACGAAACACGGTTGGAATACAATGACTCGTGAATCGATGCAGCGCGCGACTGTGTCCGCGTCACAGGGATACCGGTGCCCGCTTTCTTGGCAGCTAGCATAGCAGCCTCCTCGCGACGGCGACGCAGCCACTTGATGACAGTGAACTTCATGCCAAACTTGATCCAGTCTAGAGGAATGAACCAGAGGATGTTCTGCAAAGTGGTTTTAGTCTTCCGTCAATATACTCCCAAATATAGAACATACCCAGACCCAGACAATACCGATCCATCCGCCAGAGATTGCAGAAATATTGGTGAAACCCCAGTTGCCATACGCCGCAATTATAGATGAAATGAGTTGAGCGAAGCAAAAGGCACCCATGAGAGCATACGACGGTCTTTCCATGAAGAAGAATCCATGTGCACGCGTTACAAAGATCAGTGCTTGAGAAATGATCGCCACTTGGAGATAAGTGACCATATGAAGTTGGCGATCGTTGGCCTTGGGAGGATTTGACGCAAGAGTAACCCCAAATTGGTCTTGGAAGAAACTCGTCTTGAGAATAATTGCAATGAGCGCAATCCTACACACAGCCTTCAGTTTCTAAATCAGATGGAATAGTAATGACTCACGTCGAGGCCGTGAGGTACAAGCCGTAAGCGATGGCATAGGCGAAAATCTCTGTTAAATCCCACTTGTCTGGAGTATTTGATGGAAGGACGCGATCAACCGACAGAGTCATGATGGTTCCATCGTTAAGCAGGGCGATAATCAGAACCATGAACGGTGGGAAATCATACTTGAACGCAAATGCCAGGATAGAGAAGCAGACAACGATACGGATGGTCACGGCGCACGCATAGATGGAATAGTTGCGCATACGTTGAAAGATGATACGGGATCCGCGGATGGCATGAACAATCGTAGAAAGACCAGGTTCCGTCAAGACAATATCAGCTGCGCCACGGGCCGCATCGGTAGCACCCTCAACGGCGATACCAACGTTGGCACGAGAGAGAGCGGGAGCATCGTTGGCACCGTCACCAGTCATAGCACAAAGGTGACCAAGACCCTGGAGACGCTTGACTATTTCGTACTTGTGCTCGGGGAAGACACCAGCGAAACCATCGGCATCCAAAATCATGTCGTCCAGAGTGTTGAACCTGCTCTCAGGTCCTGGACCCTCTTTCAACACCTTGGCCGCATACATGTGGTCACCAAGACCAAGACGGCGACCCGTTTCTTTTGCAATAGCCAACTGATCACCAGTAACCATCTTCACCTTGACACCTAGAGCAAGCGCGTCGTCGATCGTCTTTTTGGTGTCATCGCGGGGTGGATCGAAGATGGAGAGTAAACCTATAAGTTCGAACCCATTGCCTTCAGCTTCGGGATCGTCGCCTTCTAATTCCTCATATGCAACTGCCAGGGCGCGAAGACCACGCGAGGCAAATTCTTCGACATCCGCTTCGAGACGGTCCTCAATCTCCTCGGTCTTGTTACGAGAGCAAAGTTCGATGATAATACCGGTCATACCCTTCGTAACCCTTTTTAATTTGCCTGTTGCCTCTTCGCGGTAAGTAGCTTCAGTGCGCTTATCCACTGGGTTGAAGGGCTTGAAGTCCAGCAACTTAATACCTGCGCGAGCACGTATCAAGTCACCCAGGGCGGTCGTAACCGCGGCGTCAATGGCATCTTGGTTTTCAGTACGCGACGCATAAGCGGAGAGGAGGATGACGTCCTCGCCAGAAAAGGGACCATATGTGCGAAGAGTGTTTCGATCGATAGTTAGCTTGTTAGTTGTCAAAGTACCCGTCTTGTCTGAACACAAGATAGTGACTCCAGCCAATTCTTCAATAGCCGTAATACGCGTGACGATGGCCTTGTGCTTTGCAAGTTGCTGCGCACCTACAGCGAGGGTGACGGACAAGACTGTCGGCATGGCAATAGGAATACCACCGATCAAAAGGACGAGGATGTCGTCCAGACCCCGGCGGTAATTGTAACGGAAACCGGCATACAAACAGAAAATTTCAGCAACGATGAAGATGCCGATTGTAACAAGACAGAAAGCTCCAATTTGTGCAAGAATCTTCTGCAAGTGTCCCGTGGTGTCATCGTCGTGGCCAACGAGTGACGCCGCACGACCGAAGAAAGTGTTTGCGCCCGTAGAAATTACAACACCCTCTGATTCACCTTGTTTACACGTTGAACCACTAATTGTAAAATGAGCAAGAAACACGAAGACGCAAGTAAACTCACGAAAAACATTGGTCGCCGACTTTCTTAGACTGAGGGAGAGATTCACCGGTCAAGGCAGCCTGATCGATGGAGACATTGATAGCCTCGGTCAGGCGGCAATCAGCAGGCACAATATCGCCGATTTTGAAAGCAATCATATCACCGGGCACGAGGTCTGCAGATTCGATTTCTGACCATTGGCCGTCGCGTTTAACCTTCGCCTTTGGAGCTAGTGAGTCCATAAGCGCCTTGACAGCGTTACCAGCATTGTGCTCTTCATAGAAACCGATGGCCGAGTTGACAAACAGAAGACAAACGATACCAACGAAATCTTCCCAGTCGGGTGGACGGTGATCACCATTCGATAAGACGATAGCAACCAGGGCAGCCGCCTCCATGACCCAGGACAACGGGTTCCACATGAAACTCAAAAACTAGCGTCACACTCAGCATCGAGCATGATTGCACGGTCGAAACGAAAATACCTGAAGGATAGCGTTTTGTTCTTCGCTCTCAAGTTTGTTGGGACCAAATATCTGAAGACGATGTTGGGATTCTGCAAGCGTTAAACCACCCTCATCACATTGCAAGAGCTTGAAAACATCTTCCAAGACGATGGTTTCCAGGTCAACCTTATCCTTGTCGTACAAATCCTCCGCCTTCAGCTCGATCTAATGGAGGCCACATAAGCCGCAAAATTATTGGTGAGCTGCGTTTCCAAACCTTAGACATATCGACAGTCGCATCTTTCGTATGAAGTAAGCCATCAGGAGCGTCTCACATGGAAACTGGAACCTACGCGTATGATTATGCTCATCATGTCCAAATTCCTTATACTCTCTCTTCTTCTTTTCCGGCTCACCAGCAGGTGAATCCGCCTGCGGGCCGGGTTCCTTTTCAACGTTCGAATTCATGGTAATGGGTCGCTATGCAGGTATATGAAGGAAGAGGGCTGACTTGTCGACCCGGAAGACAGCCAAAGGTCTATGTGCAGCGGGAGCGGAGCGGAGTGACAGCGATGGTGGGTGGAAGGAGGGTGGGATGTCGGTGGCAGACGATATGTTGGCTTTTATTTCTTCCCGAAGTCTAAACGATCAGAGGCCACAACACACACAAACACGAACCAAGCCGCTCGCTTCGGTTATCGCATCTCCATACGCAGCCCGCCTGCTGACATAACCTTACGTGCATTTAGTATCCAATCTAACTGCGCGGCAACGACTCGGCTGCGCAGTTTTTCAAACGCGCTGAAGATGCTACTCTACTCCTTGTTTAATTCCGTTCCCTGGTAGTTCTGCACTAACCCGTCGCTTGTCCTTCTCATTTATCCTTGGCATTCTTGGCCTTGGCGAAGCCATAACGTGCTCTAATTCTTCTGAGAGAGAGAGATGTGTTTCCCTGCCGACCCCAAATCGGATTGTTGATCTACCGCCATTGCGGGCCAGCCTCCGGCGGAATTCACTCTGTCAGTGACAGATTTGTCCCGTTAAAATCCGACAAATAACAAGTAGGACCACTGGGCTATAATCCCTCAACACTAATGTCATACAAGTTACATCTCCATGGACGCCACATCCGTGTACACTGTATGTGCTGGAGGACCTGTAGCTGTCGTCTGATTCTAATCTCATATGCACGCCTTGAACTGTTATCTTCTCTTTACCGACTCGGGTACAGTTTTCATCCATTAAGGCTGCCGCGGTTCACTTTCCGGTCACCCTCGGCAAGGTCCATCAGAAATCTAATTTTGTTAGTCAATTGGCCGTTCTCACTGTAATCACTTCCATGTCATGGCCGAACGAAAGAAAGCGGCGGCCAGAGTATACCCTCTCCATTACAATTTACCAAAGTGACATTCATCAGTATGATGTATATATGGTATTATGCCGGTTTCTCGGGTAAGTATCCTGTGACAGGAGGGTAATTCACAGGCCTTTAGGCGGCGCGCATCATGTATGGAGCCAGCACCTGATGGGCTATCTATGCGCGTGCTTTGCTATTGGTAGTCACCCCTCAATCGCACTGAAAACGAGATCTCATATCTCATTTCCACCTGGTGCCACCTCCGTTATGGCTATCGAGCATAATTGACACTTCGCATGTAAAGCTCTCCATTTGGTAGCATGACGTTTTCATGAAGCCAAGCTTCAGCTTCACCAGTCACTTCTTGTGCAGACGTGGGAGGACGAGTTCAATTGCGATGTTCAACAAATGCTGTACAAATAACTCCGAGTTCGACCGACGCAGTGGCAGGAGCGTCTGATGGTCACGATTATTCGTCGAGCATCGAGACTGCTTGAAGACAAAGTCAATGACCGGGGTGACGATCATTCCTTGGCGCTTAGGGTTAATTCAACTAATCAAGGGAATACCTTGCTGTGCAGTAAGCAAAAGGCTCTTGGCTCGGGAGCATGGTGAGCTAGAAATGCCAAGACACTCTAAACCTGTGATCCCGCTACAGTCTTAACTTCATTATGGCTATATCGAATAGTATCCCTTTGTTCAACGCCATCGAACTCGGGGGACGAGATGTCTTGTCTTGATCCAATCGTATGAGCCGACACTGAGTAACCTCCATCTGTTTTGTTGGGTGGTTACAAGTAACTAGTCGTCGTTCACCACCATCATTGCTATTTCATTTGCATCAAGTAACGCTCAGCGATGTCGGTATCGCGATGTAACGCGATTTGTCCGGCGTTTGACCGTCCTCTTGGTTGCAAAAAAATTCTTTTGAGGCAACTTGTGATCCGACGACGTTCGAGGAGCCATCCCCTACTATTTGAAGTATCGGTCGAGACTAGATAAACCGGGTCTGCCACAAGAGCCTAACTAAAAAACTTCATGGGTGCCAGTTTCACCTCCAACTTGGGCCAGACATCATGCATCATGCATCATGTGCCGTTTGAACGCACGATGACATCCTGTCATCCTCGCTATCTATTGAATTCCATGTCCCCGTCAACGATTTTTTGCTCGGCTGTATTTCAACTCTAGGGCCGGTTTTCCACACTCTCGCACGTCATACTAAATAGCACGAAGATGTAAAATTGGGTATATCTATGTCCCGTCCCGGTGTGCGGCGATTGTAATTCACGAATCACGCCACTAGTTCCTGTGCGCATGTTGACATCATGGATCCCCTTTATTGCCCTCCAGGCACCTCAGACGATAATGCAAAAGGACAAATGCGTTTGTCATTCATGAGCTGGTTCTCATGGCAGATAACACCGGCAGCGTGGAACTATTGATTCATTGATTGTGTACGAATGGCTTCTCTAGTCTTGTGAGGCAATAACGCTCAAATAAGTACTCACGAAAACAATATTAACGCATGCTTTACAAGTTCCATCGGTATGGTAGATATTTTTGTCTGTCACAGCTCATCATGGCCTGGTGCTTCTTCACCCCGTCCCTCCGTCTCGCTATCCTCACCACAGTAGAGGAGAGGACAGCTGGTGTATTTCCAGCATTAGCCAGAGAATTCACGTCTGCCGTCGCCATCCCGGACCGTATCTTTCCTTCCTCCGCAAGCTTCCTCGTAAACCGTGCAATTTCAGCGTCATATTCTTCCCATTCGGGTATCTGCCTTGCCCGAGCCAACTTGGGCTCTTTCTGGAAAAAGTCGGGGGTTACATCGTGAAAAGCCCATCCCGCACGAACAAACCCACCGTCAAAGGATTCTGGCAGAGGTCTATCGTCTTTGCTCTATGCAATCTATCTTTGCTGCCTGTCGTACGTGAGAAAAACGTGTTATACCCGAGGATCTTGTGCGGCTGCGGACTTACACCATGTTTCGCACTAGCGATGATAAGCGAAGATTGAGCTGGTCAAATACACGGCAGGCCAGCGTGGCTTGACTTACCCATAACCAATCTTCATGCAAGGAATACTAGGGCACGTTTAAACCGAGACGTTTCTCTGCATTGAGACGCGTACTCACGATGGGTACTAGCCGCTGAAGATTATTCGGCAGGTCTGACATACGATGCGTTAGGCAGAAGTCAACGTGCAAGGGAGCACTCGCCTTGGTCTAGATTCGCCAGCGAATTGGGGTCGGCGGACAATTGCTGATACTGTCCTCTGAGGATATCCTTTTCATCCCGTGAGCACCCGTGTTTCCATCAAAAAGGAGAAAAAGTCGGTTACCCCTGCAGCCATCTATGCGGAAATGAATCAGCTAGTCAGGTACGCCAAAACTTGGCGAGTTTACCTGTCGGAAGCGGACGAGATCGATAAGGTAGAGGGCGCTGATATGGTATGGCCTCCCCTCAAGCGCCTCTGCCCAATACCCCCTTTTCCAGAACCGAAATCCCTCCATTTCGCGATTATCATCGCCCATTGGGGTATACGCGTACGGAGCACCGTGCAGGTCCAAGTTGACTAGCTCCTTCAAATCCGCACGCACGATTTGATCGGCATCCACAAAAATCACTTTTTTCAGGTCCATTGGGAAAAGCACGTCCAGGAACAGAATCTTGTAGGCCCAAATGGTCCTCTGCTTTTCTCGTTGGGCGCGGAGCCATGACGGCCATTTGTAGGTGATCAGCTCGTACTGGAAGCCGTATTCATTTGCCATGTGGGGTATAAATTCCTGGAGAGAATCTGTGTCTCCAGTCCGCAAGAGAAACAAGAAGAGTACAACTGACCAAGAATGAAGGTGATAAAAAGTTTTCGATAAACCAAAACTTGACCGTACTCTTCGTGTTGCGCAACACACTCAGGATCATGATGCCCACGAAACGCTGCAAGAAAAGCGCTGTTGGACATGCTCCACGTTTGCTGAAAGCGCTTACCTCATAAAGCAAGCCAGATGCAACCGTAAAGATGTTGATTTCAGCCTGATGGTCAGTCAGGTCAGTTCCAGTCCCGGCCTTTCTTCCACCTTTGAAAAGGGATTTGAACCTATATCAAGGGCCATGGATCGATCTGGGGTTTGCAGCCGAGATAACCTTACCTCGACGCGACCCCATCCCATACGCCGCTTATTGTCGTATCCCCCTTGTCGCCCTCGAGCACGCTGGCCGTCTCCATCCCCTTTCTCCTCGAAAACCGGGGATAGAGCGTCAACCCATCAAAGCTCGTCAACGTGATCTCCGCCCCGCCTACATCCACAGACGGACTGTCCCAGCCCTCGTTGCCGACGCTATCGATCTGGTAGACTTCCTGCCCCCTGCCTTGCCGGATCTCGAGCTTGAACACGCCAGGCTTGGCTCGGAACTGGATGTATCCGAGATTAGCCACGACGAGCGTGTCCGCGATCGGCTGGTCGTGAGTGTCGACCAGCTGGAGCTGGAGACCGCGCGGGGGAGAGTGGGTCACCGTGTCTCTGGCGTGGCCTTCAATGACAAGATAGTCGAGCTCGAACACGGCGTCGACGCTCGAGTCAGAGGGGGAGAGATGGCTGAGTTGGATGTTGTCAAGGTCGTAGAGTGCTTCCCGCGGGCGGACGAGCCATGAAGAGGGAACATCCATTGAGAGGGTGTACAGCGGATCGACGGGGAGGCCTTCAAACGTGATCGGGGCAGAAATCTCGTTTCTACGAAGGATCAGCATCTGATTCCTCTAACCATGAAAACGAAAACGGACCCATTCTCATCAAACGTCAATGCTGATCGGGCACTGTACCGATAGAAGCGTTTCAACGGAATCTGCTCTCGCGTGAGCCAAAACGTTGTATAGACAAACGACAAGCATACCTCTGCCTGCTTGTTCGGATTCAAGTGAACTTCAATGTACACATCGGGCATTTCCGTCAACCACTACAAGGCATGAGTGCGAGATGTGGATAGAGTTGAGGACACCTGACGTTGATCAACCCAGACCACTTTTGCGCCGTCTCGCTCAGCGGGTTCACCACAAACACGACATGGTACATGGCCGTCGCGCTATCCCCATGCGTGAACATGCTGCAAAAACCGGGGGGTCAGCCATCCATATCCAACTGAACAGCACCCACGTACGTCAAATTGCGCGCCAGCCCAAGGTACGCCCGTCCCCGCGGTTTGGGAGTGACGTCGTACATGCCCACGTCGCTTGGATCAGGAAGCTGAATCGCGGCCAGAACAGACGCGGTGAGGGAAACGAGGTCGGCACGTTCAGCTCTGTAGAGGGGGTATAGCCAAATCGAACGATCTCTCGTAAAATGCGAGATTGGGCTCACCTCGCGAGGTCAACTTGCCACGGACAAACACGCTCGATCGTCTCGACCGCCAGCTCGGCTCTCTTCTTGTACTCGTACTCTTCCAACATCTTGAAATCAGCGGCGGTGAACGCCCCTGGTTCCATCGGACCGATAATACGGCCGTTGACGGCCAGTCCCATCTCGCCGGGGGTAAACCCAAGCTCCCGAGCGAACAATTGTGATACCCTTGAATACTCGTTGTATGTTTTCTTATCCGCCTGCTCGAATGCCATGTGGATGTCAAGTCCTAGCCCAAGTGCCTCGGCACTCTCCTCTGATGATTGGCCAGTCATGACCAAATGCGCCCAGATGCGCGACGTGGCCGCGCTAGATGCATTTCGCGTGGGATTATGCACAAATGTGGCACGCATCCTTGCCTCTTCACCCTACACAAGAGAACAGTGAGGGCTCGCTCGCAAAGAACAGAAGTGACAGACCAAGGAAGCCAACGCCTCTTTCACAAGCGTCCGTCCTGCATCGGAATCCAAGTCTGCGATCACGAACATGCTCAAGGGCGTTGATCCATCTCCGGCTAGAATCGAAAAAAATAATAGAGATGGATCGTAGGCGTCTCGTCAGGACCAAAACCAACCACTTACGGGGATAGACGAAGCTTCCCTTCCACTCGTAACCTATCTTTTCAAACACCTCGGGCAGGTTTACAATGCGCAACGGATTGCCACCGCCGTCATTGGTTTCGCCAGGCCCAGAAGGAGAAGAAGGGACAATGAATGCGTTTCGGCGTTTACTTACGCCCGGTTGGTCGTAGAACCAGTTGTTCATATCCAGTTCTTCCTGCGACTCGAATAGGGCGCCTCGGTACGCCTGCAGAATGACGGATTAGAAGGTGATTACGACTAGAGTAGGAGACGAACCAGTTCTTGAAAGTATTGCATTTGGTGGCCTACTTCTATCTGTATGCCTCCAAGAAAGTCTTGCGCCTGTTATCGAGTAGTCAGCATCCATGAACGTGCCAAAAAAAAAAAAAGGAGAGAGGAAAAAAAATAGGCGTACGTCCTGGTCGATTGAGAAGTGCTTGCCATTGAAAAACGCATGGCTGCCCGTCTTGATGTTGAGCCTTTCTGCATAGTTGCCGATGGCCTTGGGCAACACGTCCTCCTCCCCGTTGACCACGATGTCGTACGTGACAGCCGCTTCCATCTCTACCATGAGGTTATCAAACTCTCTTTCGACCTTCTTCCAATCCAGTTGAGGTTGATGTTGCTCAAGCGGCATGTCCATGCGCTAACGTTTCTGATCCACTGCATCGTGCGTTTGCGGCCGGCGTTGTGGATGAGCCAGTACACTGCTCTCGCCATCCTGCGGGAGTCTGGGGAGGCGAGCGAGGGAACGAGGCCCCAGCGGAATGGGATGCCGCGTTCGATGATGGTGGAGATAGTCCCAGTGAGGAGGTGTAGCGAGGAGGGGATGGAGAGGTCGAGGATGAGGATGATGTTGAACATGTTGCGCTTGAGTTGGGGGAATTGACCGGGGTACAAGGGGCGCATGAGCTGTCGTGGGTAGTCTATATCAAATGAAGACAAGGGACGAGGTGGAGGAACTCACAGTGTAGAAGGAAGGACTCCACCTTGCGTAGCGGTCGTCCTTTTCAATGTCATTCCACCAGATGATAATGTCTCCGCCTTCAGGCCTATCACTCGCATCCACTCTTCCTTCCAACATATGATCCTTACCCGAGCCTTGTCCCTTTTGGGGCTTGCCGTCCTCGTCGACAATACCACCGCTGTCGCTGACGACGCGGACCGCTTCTGGTCTGGTCATGCCCAGCCCCTCGAGAGTTCTGATCCAGTGCCTTTCCCGTCTCAAGACTCTGTTCATCTTCAAGACGTCCACGCCGTTAATCGTACCTCCTCCGCCGGCGACTTCAGGGCCAGGACTGAAAACGATGCCGCCGTTGACCCAGACAACGTTGGCGCCTATCTGTGCCGTGAGGGCGTTTTGGAGCAGTTCTTTTTCAACCTCGGGGGAGACGGAGACGCGGCGAGAGAGAATCTGGGTGTATTTTGGAAAGTTTTGGCAAAGGGTGGTGAAAGCGTCCAAGGGTGAGAGGGAGGAGAGGGGGGTGGTTAGGTTGTTGGTAGAAGAGGCGGAAGAGGTGGAGATGATGAGTTGGGAAGCTTGGTAGCCTAGTTGGAAAATTTCTTCTTCGCCAAGGGGTGTGTTTGGGTCGAATGTTTCGTCGCTCTGGGACTGGATAAAGTCGAGGAGCGGGTCGAGGTCGAGGTCCCTTGAGCCTTGTTTCGTGTCCTTGTTGCCCTGATGCAACGTGGCCCTGTCGTCTAGAACCAGATAGTCTGTCTTTTTCAAGTCGAGGGCGGCGCCGTAAGCAGTCAAGTAGCAGCCCATTGGCTGTGAAATTCGTGGAGGGATGTATCTGAGGACATACTCAACAGCATCATTTGAGTATAGAGCATCGTGTAGGTCCTTGAAATTCCAAGGGACTCCGTCCAGAGATGTGTAGAGGATGGCCGTATGGGGTGGCCTGACGAGGGATTGTGAGGAAGGTGGATGAACGTGGTCAAAGTCAAAAGTTGGGGACGTGAGTTGTTGCGGGGGTCTTGGTCGAGGAGATTTACGAGTTCCTGGGAAGAGCAGACGACATGCCCGTACCAATCGAGCCAGGCCTGACCTTGGTCATCTGGTGAGCAAGCAAGTGCCTTGTCAGAGTGTCTATCCTCATAAAAGGCATAGAGGGCTTGGACAGCAGGCACAGCGGCGTGTAGAGCTAGGTTGGCGTCGAGGGCTTGTACGTCTGCTGAATCATGGAGAAAGGCATGGACCACGGATTGACGAAGAAGCTTTGGAGAAGGGTGATTGAGGTTGGAGAAGAGATTGAGAACAGGGAAGAAGCGAGAAGGAAACTCGATTGAAAAGGCTTGTAATAATTCGGCAGCAAAGGGAGGAGCGGGCCAGGAAGTTCTGAGAGATACGTTAATGGATGAGCGAGCAGATACGACGGAGATGAGATTGAGGAGAAGAGTTAAGAGCATTGACGCCGGTGTGACGTGACAACGCATACAATGTCGTCCTCGTCGCCGTCGCCGTCGCCGTCGAGGTTCTCCCGCTTCCTTCAGCGCCCCGCCAGACAACGCGACGTTTCTCAGCCGCCGCCCGATGCCGTCCCCGACTCGGACCCGACTCCCGCCCCCCGCCTCCGCTCCCGCTCAGAGCGTCCTCGCAGTACCGCCGTCGACCTCACCCACTCTCATTCCCTTTACTCCTCTCCATCCTCTTCAAGGCTTTCAGATCTCCCTACTCGCATATCCGGCTGGTTCAACCACATCAGCTCTTCCACAACTGATCTCTCCCTTTCAACCCTCCTGTCCCAGTCCCACTCTGGCTCTTCCTCTGCTGGTTCTTCTCCAAAGGTCAGGCTCCCTGCTAGCCTTTTTGCTGCCATGCCCGCTCGTGCTGTCCGCTACATCTTCGACACAGACTCCTCCCCCGATAAGAGCCTCGACCCCATCTGGCTACTCGGCATCCACCACCCCGGCTACGAACCTCCCGAGCTCTCTGCTCCTTCTTCCCCAAAAATTTCTTCTCGCAATTCCGCCTCCTCTTCCAGCACTTCTTCCTTTACCGATCTTCCAGACTACCACCAACTAGGCGCAAATAAGCCAGGCTGGCCTCCCGCATTTTATGCCGATTTTACCACTAGGATCTGGCTCACTTACCGCTCCCATTTCCCACCCATCAGGGACGGCAGGCTTGCAGACCTCGGTTGCGCCCCCCTGCCTAGGGATCTCCACGTCGATTTAGCCGCCGCAGAGACTGGGTCGATAAGGAACAGCCCACCTAAATCCCGTGCCTGGCCATGGAGCACCGGTGCAGAAAAAGGTTGGACGACCGACTCGGGCTGGGGATGTATGCTCAGAACAGGCCAGAGTCTTTTGGCCAACTCACTCATTCATCTCCATCTCTCTCGCGGTACGCTTTCCCTCTTTTCGCTTCTCACTAACACAATCCCACTGCAACAGACTGGCGTAGACCTCCGTATCCAATCTATACTGCCGATTATGCCACCTACGTCCAGATCTTGACATGGTTCTTTGATACCCCCGCCATAGAGGCACCCTTTAGCGTGCACAGGATGGCCTTGGCCGGAAAAGAGCTCGGAAAAGACGTCGGCCAGTGGTTCGGCCCAAGTACAGCTGCAGGTGCCATCAAGTCCGTCGCCCTCCTCTTTTTGCTTTATGTCGTCCCTGTCTGACTTGCCATCAGAGCACTGGTCCACACCTTCCCTGAATCCGGCCTCTCTGTCGCTATAGCGATCGACAGTGCATTGTACCAGTCAGACGTGTACATTGCTTCGCACGGCGGAACGGCCCATGCCCGCTCACCGAGAAAGATGGTCAAGACAACATGGGGCGATAGACCCGTGCTCTTGCTCCTCGGCGTTCGACTCGGCATTGACCGCGTTAATCCCATCTATTACGATACCATCAAGGTCTGTCCATCTCCCCACACACAATGCCTCTCGTTATTGATCTAATGACATAACAGCAACTTTACACCTTTCCCCAGTCCGTCGGTATAGCTGGTGGCCGTCCAGGCTCTTCCTACTACTTTGTAGGCGCACAGGGCAACAGTCTTTTTTACCTTGACCCACATCAGTCAAGACACGCCATACCACTCCGTCCACCGCCTTTTTCCGGTCCGTCCTCTCTCAACCGCGACGCTGGACCTATCCCAGACTCGGATCGCGAATTGGGCGCCAAGAGTAGCAATAGCCACAGCCGAAAACCGGCTCGTTCTCCTAGCCTCCGTCAACAACCCCATGCCGCCTCACCGTCTTCCGTCCGCACCACATCATCTACTTATTCATACCACACTCCCATCTCTCCCTCTCCCCTCCAACACCAATACTCTACTTCATCATCCACATCAAACACCTCCGACATGTCCTCACAAGCCGGCCATCCACGCCGGCCGGCATCCAAGTCCTCCCCGCCCGTTTCGCACGCAAGATGGCACAGCCAGGTCGAGGCGCGGCACGACGTTAACGACTCGTCCAACTCCAACGGCGGCGAAGGGAGCAGCAGCGTCGGGGAGAGCCTCATCGGCGGACTGGACGCCCTGCAACAGCACTACGCAACGGCGTACTCTGCTGCGGAGCTCAAGACGTTCCACTGCGAGCAGGTGCGCAAGATGCCTATGAGCGGGCTCGATCCGAGCATGCTCATCGGCTTTCTCTGCCGCGACGAGGCCGAGTGGGTCGATCTCAAGCGTCGCGTGGCTGACCTCCCTCGCACGATTTTCTCCATTCAGGACGAGCCCCCGTCGTGGCCATCAGATTCGGATGATAACATGGGCCTAGAGTCCATTTCGGATCCGGAGGATGTGGGTGCGGATGGGGATGGGGATGAGGACAATGGTGCGGGTGAGTGTGAAGATGAGGATGAGGATGGGGTGAAGATTAGGGTGGAAGGTGACGAGGATGAGGACGAGGGCGGACAAGAACGCCAGGACCGAGCGCGTGCGAGGCAAAAGGCAAAGAAATGGAAAGGCAATGATAATAACGACAAGAATGACGATAATAATGACGATGGAGACGATGAATTTTATGACACGCGGTCGAGGTCGAGCGCAGAAGGGTCCCGCGCCGAGTGCGGTGCGGGGGGACGAGCCAGCACGAGCAGGAGCACGAGCAGGAGCGATACGGAAGAAGATGCCTTGGGACCCATCACACCTGGGCCTGGATCCCGCTTTACAGGCGAGATGCCGACAATGAGAACGCCCTTGACGACGTAGACGTTGACGATGACGACTGGGTGGACCCGTCAATGCCGTCGCCTCCGCCTTCACGGCGGTCGACGGAGCCTGCATTGTTGGCTGCCCCGCCCTCCTCTTCCATTGTGGAGGGTGCTGGGAGCGGAGGAAAAAAGGGAAAAGGGAAAAAGAAGACGGGGCCTGGGATTGTGCCTGTTATCCGCCCGCATGTGCTCGCGCGTTCGCCCTCTCCGCTCTCTACGCCGGGCCTGAAGAGCAAGTCGAAGGGCAAGACGGGCAAGAGCAAGTCCTCCAAGTCGCGGCAAGGCGGGGAGAGGGAGAGGGAGAGAAGGAGCAGGAACATTATTTGTTCCCAAGTGCGGGGTCGGACGATGATGGGGATGGGTACGGGTCTGAGGACGCGACGCCGTTGGATCGGTCGAGGAATAATACCGCGACTGCGACGATGGGTGTGGGAGAGGACGCGGTGATGGTGAAGAGGATGAACACGACGCGCGCGAGGGACGGAGGGAGGACACAGAGCGGTGGTGTCAAGGGCGTTTTAACGACGAGTTAAGGACCCTCCTCCTCTCTCCTCCATGCAAAGAAGTCACTCTCGACGAGTGGTTAACGGCTATTACTATTATACTCTTTTTTTTCTGTTTCATTTTTCGTATATTCATTCCAATGTTGCAACGTTGTATACTGACCAGGACGCAATCCAGTGCTGTCGCCATCTTAACGCTCGCCATGACCACGTCAACCTCGCTACCTGCATCTAATCTTTTGATCGTATCATGGCAAAGCTCCCAGCTGGGCCATAAAATGTCCCCTGGTGCAGAACCTGGCGCCTCATCCATGTTGACTTTCTTCCTTTTCTTCCTTCTTGGCTTCTTGACTGTGGGCCAGGCAGCTCTGCAGTATGGGCCCGGGACTGTCGACAACGATACCATCATTTTCACTAAACTTACTCTGGAGGACATTTTCGGCGCCAGAAACCTCGATAAACGAATGTTTAAGAAGACGATATCAAAAATAACTGTACGTGGCTTCGCGTTGGCTCCAATTCTCGCTCTCATCCCTTGAAGAAACCTTCTTCTCGTCGACCTCTTCTCCACGACCCAATTTCGGTGCCACTCAAGAAACCTACTGGCGGTCTTGACTACTGGTACATAGACGTGTCCAATCTCAAATTCGAAATCGACACGTACGGAGTATGCACCTCGATTCCGCATCATGGACCACCGGAAACCGGGGCCCTCCGTTGTCCGGACCGCCCTCGTCCCGATTTTCTGCTCACATCCGGATACCCACACGAGAGTCAAATTACTATTAATGGAATCAGATCGGACCCTGGTCGTCTCATTAGGGACCAGAATGGAAGGACTCATGGGTAAGCATCCACTTCGCGCTCACCTTTTTTCAAGGCCCACTGGACCATCCCAGAATCTTCGGTTGGACATTGTCCGACTCCACTATGCCCGAAGAGATGCACTTTCTGCCCAAACTTCTATCGAAGTTCAAGTCCCCCGTCTTCGCGATGTACCTCTCACATGGACACTACTCTCAGCTTGACATCGGTGGATTCGACCACGTAAACTTCGACCTTGAGGTTCACAATGTTGTGAAAAACGAAGGCCATCAGCCATGGCTGATTGGATCACTACGTATTTTTGTGGGTCAAACGGTGATTGAGACGACCGAGGCGGCATTTGATAGTACAACACCGTATATTTACGGCCCTCCCACCGAGGTGGCCAAAATTCATGCCGGCATTCGCGCTGGAGAGGGTTCAGAGAATGGCTTCGTGTATTTTAAATGGGGCCACGGGAACAAATGGCCACTCAGGTAAGTCTTTCTTTCTTTATCTGCGAAGCTTGCCGACAAAGACTCAGACCCGATTCCGCCCATTTTGGGCATCCCTATTGGGATAAGTATCAGGATTTATTCAAACCAGTGGGATCAGGCGATAGATGGCTATTTGGCAGAGAGTACGTCTTGATACGGCGTTTAGAACCTGGCCCACATCTAACTACGGGGACTTTCAAGGTTCATGTATGAGAAGTATATGGGGTATAAGGCCGGTCCGGGGCAGCCACAGGTGATAATCGGAAGACGGATTCTGCCAGCTTTTTCTGATGTAGCGAGACCACCTCGTTCGCAACAGAATCAGCCGTCGCATCAGGATCAGCCGTCGCGTCAGGAGTCACAGCGCGAGAATACTCCACCTCCACCATACCATCCATAAGCTACAGCTCTATAGAGAAGGTTGGATTTTGTAAACCTGAGTGATTTTGAGAAAAGGGGAGAACGACGTTGAATATAAAATCCAGTGCTGTCGCCATGACCACGTCAACCTCAATCAGAGGCCTGACACTCCTCCTCGCTACCTGGATCTAATCTTTGATCCTATCTTGACTACACCACCGTATGTCAACAGTGACATAATTACTGGCCATTTCGGACAGCTGGCACCATAAGAGGTCTCTGGGTGCAGACAGGCAGGTTGGCGCCTCATCCATGTCGACCTTCTTCCTTTTTCGTCCTTGCGCTCTTGACGGGACTGCAGACAACGACACCACCATTATCACTAAACTCACGCTGGAGGACATATTCAGTTCCCCGGTCCTTGATAAACGAATGTTTCGGGCTTCCAAGAAGATGCCAGTGACATTACCGGACTCTAGATATCCGTACTGTACACAATAATTTGCGGTCCAGTTTCAAATTCCAAATTGATATGTACGGAGTATGCTCCGTGGTTCCTTTTATTATGATGCCAGGAAGCCAAAGACATACTCCTCCCACCTTAGGCCGTCCAGTGCGCGATTTTTCCGGTTCTCCATCCTTCTATGGACCTATACAGTTCGGAGTCACAGCATCTACTTCGCGCTCATCTTTTTATCGCCCATTGCTGTTGTTGTCTGTGCGGCGAGTGACAAAGTTGATCCCCCAAATTGATGATGGCGACAGAGCCTAGTACGGCACCTGCAATGACACCTTTTATGCTGTGCTGTGTTCGCCACAGTCTGTGATTAGTTGTGAGGTTGCCAGTAGTGTCCGAAGAGAATTTTTATCCAAGTTCAAGTCCCCGTCTCTCACATGGACACGGCCGTCACCACGAAAACTTTGACATCGGGGCCAGGTCATTTATCTACTCTTACATAATGCTCAAGCACTCATGCACTCATGGCCATCTCGGAGGACTGGCACCCTCACAACCATGGCGAACACAGGCCATCACGATTCCTCCTACATCGTCCTTCCTTCTTGCGTTCTTGAGAGTTGGTCTCTGCAGCATCATTAGAGCCGACACCGTTTTCACTAGACGAGCGAACCTCACACTGGAGGACCCACCTCCACCATACGAAGCTCCTCCACATCCACCATCCAGTGAGAACGGTACTAGAAGCTGCCAAGAGATGATGGTGCGCTACTACATTGTGAATAAGGTTGGATTTCGTAAACCCGATATATGGTTCGTTTCGTCATCTGCTTTGTCCCACACAGCCAGAGTGTCAGTTTCGTGTAGATGGCGATGTTGAACCATCATAACTGATCTCCAACAGTGGCGAAAAGATAACCGCCGATTGGAAATAAACGGATCACGAGATTGACGCCACCTCGGAAGTATTGTAGACCACGGCCCGCCCGGGTTACTAGGTGGTGATTATCATAGGCACTAACCATACTGTGGCCATTTCGGACAGCTGCCACCTGGGCCATAAAAGGTCCCCTGATAGACCAAACGCGTGGCATGCCGACCTTCTTCCTTTTCCTCTTCGTGCTCTTGACAGTGGGCCAGGCTCTGCAGCAGGGGACTGCCGACAACGGCACCATCATTCTCACTAATCTGGAGGACATATTTGGCACCGGAAACCTCGATAAACGACTGTTCCGTCAATTTCTTAACAACCTGAGGCCGAAGAAAGTACGTGACTTTGCGTTGGCTCCAATTCTCGCTCTCATTCCTTGAAGGAAGCTCCTCCTCCTCCCGCTCCTCGGCATGGCAAAATTTCTGTGCCGCTCAAGAAAGATGAGATCGAGTACTGGTACATAGAAGTGCCATCACACACATCTCGCGAGTTCAAATTCGAAATTGATACCTACGGAATATGCTCCTGGGTTCCGCATGGTATCGACTTTTTTGGGGTTGGATCACCAGAATCAAACATCCATTGTCCGGGGCGCCCTTTTTCCGGGCTTTCATCCTTCTCCGGGCACGCACGTCGGAGTCGAATCACTATTGGTACAGTCCCTTGGGAAGGTTATCTCATTTCCGAGAAGGGCGAACATAGTCATGGGTGAGCATCTACTCCGTCCTCAGCTTGCTATCGCCCTGGACCATCCCAGGATCCTCGGTTGGACATTGTCCGACTCCACATTGCCCGAGGAGATGCACTTTCTGCCTGGATTTCTATCGAAGTTCGAGTCCCCCATCTTCGCGATGTACCTCACAGATCTACAAGGCGAGGCTAAGCTCGACATCGGTGGAGTGGACGACCGAATCGTTCGCATCGAGTATCACAAAGTTGTGAAAACTGGCCATGACCATCAGCCATGGCTGATTGGACCAGTACGTATTTTTGTGGGTAATGCACGTATTGAAACGAATACCGGGGGGGTACCGAATATCGAGACGGCATTTGATAGTACAATACTGTACTTGAGAGGCCCTCCCTGTGAGGTAACCGAAATTAAAGCCAAGATTCGCGCAGAGGGTACAAAGGATCGCGTGGTGTATTTCCAATGGGAGAACGGGGACAAATGGTCACTCAAGTAAGTGATTCGCTCGGTATATGTGAAGTTCACCGACAAAAAAAAAATCAGACCCGATTCCAGCCATTCTGGGTCAAGTGACCATTGGAGCTCGTATGAGAATCTAATCATACCAGGGCACCCAAAGATGGTGAGATGGGAAGTTGGCACGAAGTACGTCTTGATACGGCATCCAGAACCTGGCCTACATCTAACCACGGGCGCCTTCAAGGTTCTGGTTTGAGAGGTATATGATTTTCAAGGCAGGTCTGGTGCCAGAGGTGGGAATCGCAGAACTGCCGCCGCCTTATGAGAGGCCTCCATCGCGCGACGGGTCTTTTATCTATCCACCTCCACAATACGGGCATTGATGGTGCGCGTGGCAGTTGTGATGAAGCTACAGTTAAAGAAAATGTTGGATTTTGTAAACCCGAGTGATTTTGAGAAGCACAAACCTGCGTCGTGCTGACGGAAAATACATGTTTGTCCGGATGCGGGTGTCAAAGGCTCTATGCGATCAAGGAAGGATCGGACGAGGTGTTTGTAATGCCTGCGAGAACCAGAATCCGCGTTATACATTATTGAGTCGATGGCGGGATTCATAAGCGCTCGTTTGCAGGCATGGTGTGATTCCCACGTTCTACGCCCTCGATGCTCCCCACCGTCCTCCTGGCATTCCTCACCTTCCTCACTCTCCCCGCCCATGTCGTCGCAATAAAATTCAATCTCCCATCTTCGCGCTACCCAGCGCCAAAATGCATATGGAACACAGCCCACAAGAACACCCTCGTTATTGTCACCGCAAACGTCGCTCCGGGCAGTGACCAGCGCGTCGACATTGAGATTATCGATTCTTCGCCGCAGAAGAACGTGTACTTGAATAAAAAGGGGATAAATGGAGAAACAAGGCTGGCTATTACGACACATGAGGACGGTGAAGTGGGTGTCTGTCTTAGAAATTTCGCCGAGGGAGGTACGTGTCTGCGACCTGGGATATGTATATGTTTCTTTAATTCAAGTTGATTGTGAACAGCTGTCCCGTACGATAAGACGCTCATGATGAGGAGAGTTGTTGACCTCGACGTTGATATTGGCGCAGACGCTATTGACTACAAGTGCGTGTCGTTCCTGTTCCCCGTGTCAATGGTTCCCAATCTTCTTCCAGTGCAATTGCAAACCAGGAATCTCTCTCCAGTCTTGAGACTGAGATGCGCAAACTGGAAGGCATCGTCAAAGAAATTTCTGAAGAAATGACATATCTCAAACGGAGAGAAGAGAAATTTACAGATACTAATAGTTCGTTTTTTCACGTCCTTCGTTTCCACCTCTATTCTGACAAGTATGGCATTCCAGCGTCGACCAACGTCCGAGTGCAGAATTTTGCTTGGTTTACCATCGTCTCACTGACCGCGCTAGGCATATGGCAGATATTCCACCTGCGTGCATTCTTTAAACGGAAATACCTTATTGATTAGCTACTACTCTCGCATGCTACATTCACAAATTTATCGGAATGACTGCTGCTTTCTTGCCCAGACGACATGGATATAGGTACAGGCTTAATTCTCAGAAGCAATACAGGACTGGTATGGTTGTCGTCTCTCATCTGAAGATGAACACCGAGAAAGAAGGAGCGAGACTAAAATATTTTCTAGATGCAACCGCTCAACTCGACTTGCCCTCCATTGCATTTTCCACCAGTTCACCCACCCACTTTTCGAATTTTTCCTGGTTCATTGTGCCTTTGTCATCAAAAAACCGGGTGTAGGGTTGTGATCCCTGAGTCCTTCCACGTGCCAAGAGTGACTTGCCGCCAGAAGTAGAGCGGTGGTAAGCTAATGAGAGGGAGTAAGCCGGTGGGGAAGCTTTCAATGAGGAAGATGATTTTTTAGCGGGAATGGTGCGCGAGTCGATGGTCACTCTTTCAGTTATGATCTGGGCGCACGTGTCAGTCGAGGAAAGTCAATCAGAGGCGCTTAGCTATAGACTTACACGCTTCGAAAACGTCTTCCTTTTCCCCACGAAAATGGTGTCCTTTTGCACAAAGTATGCATATACCGTTTGCAACGTCGTCAGCACGATGTATAATATGACGCCGACCCAGACGACTGATTTTGATTTTTCAAACTCGACTTTGTAGCCATACAGGGCCGTGCCTGATGCTACGAGCACTGAGAGCCAGCCCAGAGCGAGGCGAACATCAGTATGAAGGTGGATTTGTTTGAAAAGTTCAGGTCGTGATAAGAACTGGGGTCGGACGGGGTTAGACAAAGCGCAGGCGATAAGGGGAGGGGCATCTATGACTCACGCGCTTGAGAGCATCATCACATGCATTCTTGAGTTCTGTGAGACTGACATTGTTCACTTTGACAGGGTCACGGTCTTTGGGTGGGATGACAAGGCTGAGTGGCCCAACTGGTCTTTCGTCAGCTGTAGCGCCCACAGGCGAAGAAGGGCTGGCTATATTGCGAGCCATGTAGGGATGGGAAAGCAAAGCGCGATGTGACACGTGGCGGCAATGTCACTGAGCCTTTGTCCTGTGAGTATGCCTTTGTCCTGTCTGTTGCCTTTGTCCTGTGAGTTTGCCTATTGCCTGTTGCCTGTTGCCTGCTTACCTGCTTACCTGTGGCCTGTTGCCAGCCTCCTGCCTGCTTGTCTATCCACACGCTGACTGAGCCCCGGCCACGGCTTTGACCCCGGCGCCCGGAGAGCTCCTATCTCAGGCCAAATACCAGCAAAGCCATATCGCATGGTCGACGCATGGCCGCAAGCTCACTAATTCTCCAGCTTTCCTTTCCAATGTCGCTATCCAGGCCTCGTCCACCTTCCCCCAACTCCACCCCGTGGCCCATCTTTTCTGCTCAATCCTCTTCATCGGCACCTGTCGATATCCACTCCCCTACTAGATCTCCCAAGAAAATGAAAGGTCGCCCCAGACAGGAGAGAAACGCTGAAGAAGATATCAAATTTAATGTCGGCCCAAAGTCGCCACGCGCCATGTTGGCCAGACGTTTGATGCGCAGAGCACGTCCAGAGCGTGTCATTGACCCTTATACTATGGGTAATGATATTACTTATGACCACGACGGTTTTCGTTCCTGATTCCATTTGCCTCATTAGATATCCCTAATTACCCGCCTCCTTCATTCCAGGAAGCGACATCCGGTTACTCGACATCTACCCTCCCTGTCGTAGAAATCGCAGATGCAAATGAGAATCAGACAGCCTTCCACCAGGCAAACGAACAGGCCGTCGACCATCACCCAGTCGATCATCGCACCAGCCCCACCTTCGATTCAGATTCCAGTAGCTCAGATAGCTCTCATGACTTTTGTGATGTTCCAGGCACGCAGATCATTGCAACGCAGACACCTCGACGCAAGAAGGGAAAAGAACATCAGCGCGGATTAGCTTTTCCTTCGACTCCGCTCAGAGGACGTAATAAATCCCGTGCAATGCTGCACGATGATCTAGAAGTGGAGGAACGTGTAGCACAACCGGTCGCCTCAACAAGAAGGCACAACTCTCTGTCTCCGCTTCGCACCCTTTTCCCCTCGCTGCATTTCACGTTGCATGATCGGGCAGCGTCTGCACATCCCACAACTGAACCTACGAATGAGCCTTATCCGCTCTCTCGCGGCATATCGTCCTTCTTCCGAAGTACAACTTCACTCGCTTTGCTCCATGGTAATGGCAATACCACACCGACATCTCTCAATTCCAAAACATCATTGACCAACCTATCATCCCACGGGACTTCTCCAAAGCGCAAACTGTTCTCTCCATCCAAAGGCAAAGAGCGTGAACGCGTGGAACGTGTAGAACGTTCGGAGCGCCCAGAAAAGGTTGAATTTGATCCAGACACGGACCAGCTGGACACATGGGAGGTTATCGATGCCGCAGATGCTGTAGAAGCCAGTGCATCTTCTTCGACTAACAAGGAAGGTAAGAACAAGGAGGAGACAAGACGAAATTCTCATGAAGCGACGGAGGTGCCGATTGTAGACCGCTTCAAGCGTCAAGCAGAAGCTGCGCATCCCGCGCCTGTCGGCGTACCGATCGAAACCCCGCAGCCACAGCCGCCACCCGTTCAATCGCAGTCACCAGCTGTTCATCCACTCTCGCTTCGTGATAGGAAAGCGCCCATTCCCCCAGTTGACCGAACCCCACGTACGCTCCCCCAATCGACGCCTCTTCCTCAATCAGTCCCTCCCCGACCACATTTGCCCCCAGTCATAGCTCCCCCTCCTCTACGGTCTGTACAGTCGCAGGACCCTTCCAAACCCAACAGTGGTCCTCCGATTACAAATGCTCGCGTCACGCGTAAGCCGACTGCAGGAACGACACATACATTGACAACTAAGAAGTCACAAGTGTTTAATTCGTCGCCCTTGGGCATCCAGACATGGAGAGCAGGCGATGAATCGCCAACGAAGGCTGCGGACAACCCAGCCATCGGATCTGAAGCCGATTCATCACTACAAGCAGCATTGGAGACTCCCTTGCCTCCTACCCCAACCGATGGCGCTGGATCAGGATTGCATGACAACTCCCAGCCAAGATCTAATACGACTTTTCCTAACGAGCTCCAGTCTGTTATGGCTGAGATTGCGGGACTCCAGTTCGAGCCCTCGACAGATGCATTTAATGATACCCTCGGGTGTACCAGTGGTGGAAGCGAAACGCCCACAAAGAACATTACCATGGACGACCTCTTCCTCCTGCTCCAGTACATCCCATTCCTAGCACCCGAATCCCTATCGATTCGGTGTATCTCACGAACTCTTCACATGAGGACCACGAGACGAACAGGAGGAAAGGACCAACTGTCCAGAGGGGCTTCTTATCGATCTGGACGATAACACGTTCGTGAGCGGGGCCAGCGCGTCCGAGATGACTAGGTCACTTTCCGACCTTTTCTCGCCTCTAGTTCCACCGGCGCCACCAACGCCTCTCACGGCGACACATGGGCATCGTGGGCATCTGACCCCTGCGTCAATGTCCACTCCTAATCTGGCGTCGCGGCCGATATATCCGTCGCCCCTTCAACTCGTCAGCATGACTCCTGACCAGGGTCAGGCAAGTCCCAGATCACATACGTGGACGCCGCTATACACGATGACGACCGATTCGCGGTGGACGTACGAATGCGGGCCAGACGAGGAGCCCCCTGAGTACGAGGTTAGTTTTTTTTTTTTTTTTTCCATTCAATAAAGACATCCAACAATGTGTGGCTGATGATTTCAATTCTCTCACTCCTAAAGGCTTTGCGGTTCTGGGCTAGGCCGCCCCTGTCATTCCCAACGAGCGTCAAGAACGTGCCCCCATCCCCACATCTGACCCATCATGTTGGCCATGTACCGCCGTTTGCGCTGGCGCTGGCGAGAGCGCAGACTCACCCTGCCGCTTCGTCAGGCGTGGTGCCAGTGAGCCTCCACGCCAATGGGCGGTGACTCGAGGGTGTGTGTGTGTGTTTTCCACCCTTCAATCTACGCTGGTCGGCCGGTCACCGCATTTGGAACCGTAGACTCTTTCAGATTTTCTTTCATTTCGGGGCTTTTTTTTTGTTTTGTTTTGTTATGGGACTATGGGCATATACCTCCCTCATGCTGTTCCTGTTTTTTGCGCATAGCTCTCACTACCGTAGCATATAAAAACACGTATGGACGTTTATGTAGCAATTCGAAACAACATATCCAATGGAACGAGTTTGTCCATGATAGTAACTTCTTGACGTGGCATGTCAATGTGACGAACGACTAAAGAACCCGAAACGCGGTTTCCAGAAGGCACTCAAGTTGGTATAGTTATTCTATTTACCGAGCCCCTTGGACTATATAGATACCGAAATTAGTTTCGGCGAAAAAAGGGCAACCTGTCGGTGGCAATGAAGATGATAATCATACATTCGAGAGCAGAGAGAGAGAGCGACAAAGAAGCTAGACGCCACCGTCGCCACCGGTACCGCACAACGTGAACGCGACCATCCTCGAGTCATGAAATGATCGCGGCAACAACAATAAAAGGCGTTGTGCAAGACACAGGGCAACGGCCCCTAGTCAGTCACTGGTCATGTGTACCCGACGATGACCGACGGGAAACAATCGCTCGCTTGCTGATTCGAACGAGGGAAGTTTCTGTTATACATTAGAAAAAATGGAAGCCTTGTTTTCCTCGGTACCTCCCCCCGTCCATTCCGTTCTTGGAAACAAAAAAAAAAGGGAAAGAAGAAAAAAACCAGGGTACTGACACACGGCGAGGGTCGACGCGAGAGCTTCCTGTCCCGGTTGGTACGTCGAGCGACCGAGCATCGTTCTTGCGACGGTAGAAAGTGATGACGCAATCGTTTTTTTCTGGCATTATATTACTGCGGGTGAGATAAAGGTACAGATAATGATATACTGGTCGCTTGGGTTGAACCAAGATGATACGTGGCGCATTGGTGGATGAATTTATTTGGCTTCAGGAACCTGCTTTACTTCTAGAGTTGGGGTTCGGGAGAGTGGAATGGCTGGCAAGGGGTGTCTGAAAACGACGTCGTAAACGTGGACCAAGGATCTGAGTGTGATGGATAACCATAACAGGAACGTTCCGACCGCATATATTGCGCCATAGACTCGAAAGAACGTCGCGTTGAGAGATTCGCCCAGCGCAATGGTAAGAGTTGCGTAGACGCTCTAATTGAATTATTTTATTGCAAATTCTATAAACGAAGAGAAGCAAACTCACATTCGGGAAAACCAATCCCCAAAAACTGGGCGTGAATCCAATGCGTCTTTTGTGAAGCGCTGTCACAATGGCAAGGATAGCGAAAGCTAAAAAGGTGGAAGAAAACGTCCACAACAAGAAAGCAACGCATACACAAAGCACATAAATGGCCTGACCAGTGTAAGTCCAGCGCAGGAACGCAGACGATGAATCTTCCGCAGGTAGCAATTCACTAAGGTTTCGACCGATCAGGATAATTGAGAATCCTGCTTGGCCAGTAGGGCCAAGAGGAAGGAAGGTAGTCAGGACCGCGGTGCCTTCGGGAAGCCCGTACAAGAAGAGTCGCTGAAAGTATATAGTAAAAATGATGAACGACAGAGTAAAGCCTGCTGTGACCATAAATAGGCCAAGAGTGACAGTTATTAAAGCATGCGTCAGGGAATATTCCCGTAATGCGTTCGCGAGGATGCCTGCAGACGAGGAGCAGACTATGAGGGTCACTACGGGAAGCAGCCAGCTTGTATTCATTTGTTCAAGGGAGTAGTTCGGATGCGCGATCCTGTAGAATTTATCCCTCAAAACTACCAAAAAGGTTATTAAAAAAACGACATACATGTGATGAACAATGCCCCAGTAGCAGGCGAAGGAAATACCAAGATTAATCCACCACATAACCCAAATAGAATAGACGAAGACCTTCCCTCCGAACGAGAAGTACTCGTGGAGCACGTTCACGCCAACATCTATAATAGTGGTGAAACCCATCGGAAAACAGCCCAAGAAGAGGCTAAGAGTTGGGTTGTGTATTACATCCATCCAGTCCTTCGGGTGTGAGGAATAACGTGCAATGGCCCATATGGTGAAGATCATAAAGAGGGACAAGTTCAAGAAAAACAGGACGAGACTGAGAGCCTTCATTAGCAAACCTTGACCATATGGAAACACATCGAAGAGGTTGCTGATTCCGCCAGTACCTATGATAATACATGATGGATGTTAAATGCATGAATATTGGCGTGCTGACCCATAATGATTGCGAAATATACCGGAGAAAATGATCTAAAACTACTGATCAAAACAACAAAAAGAGCTCTAGCAAGATGGGCGCACCGGACGAGCTCGTTGTTGACAAAATAGCCCAACCTCTGAGCGTGTGCTTGTTTACCCATGAGCAAGAAAAGAGATGGGATAATGACAGTCCCCCCACCTCATTTATGTTCTGACGTTTTAAGCAGAGCCGGTATTGGCCGACCTCAATTTATGGATCTTGTAACAAGGCGGAAATCTCCACTTGTACATCCATACCCATAAAACCTACCACGTGTAACGCTTCTGATGAACAAGGACCGTTGATATGACGCAAGGATATCCCTGAGAAGGTTAAAAGGCACGGCGCTGAGCGCAGGCCGCAGAAAATAATTCGCTCTAGTGAGTCACGCGCTAGTAAGCAAACATGGTAGGGCGCACGTTTGAATCACTGCCAAATAACACTACTCCAGTCAGAACCCTCCATTTTGTGCTGGTCACCTCCAAATCTTGCATCTCCTACAATTCCTTTTTCGTTTAATATTCACATGGCGAGCCATCATATCGTAAACCATTGGATTTCCCCACGTCCCTAACGGCCGACTGCCTCATTCGTTTCGGATCGGCCCAAGCACGAACCCTCGTTCCCGTTATAGTTGGATCTGTGAGCTTAGTTTGAAGGGGGACAAGAGTATCGACGCTAGCAGCAAGTTACGTACCAGACCGAATCTTGACTCCAAGTTCATCCGGTGAGCAAGGCCCCGAATTCGGTTACGCTGTCGAAACAATGATGTCAGAGCCCAAGATCCATGAGGGCGCAACTCGCGCTGCTCTGTCAACATAAGACCTACGCTAAGCTTCAGCTTTGGAGAAACACGGGGTGGTCACGAAAACACCATGCACACTTCTTGGGGACACTTCTGCTCGTGTTCGCGTGCGTCTATAAGCAGGTCGAATGTCATTCCGGCCGAGGCTTTCTCGGCGCGTTTGAGTACCACTGCCAGGCTATAGGAGACCCAACACACGGCCGCGTGTACGTCAACCTATCTTCGTGTCCTTTTGTATTTGCAGGATGCATGAGAGCCTAGTAATTATGTCGATAGCGAGACCGCAGCCCGTGAAAGACTCTGTGAGGCTACAATCGCACGAGCAGTATAGCACATTCGTGATGGTGTACGTGCGTCCAAGTTGATTACTGACGAGCAAACTCGATGCAGATTAAATATTTACCACATGCCTGTAGGGCGTGGGTGAGTATGTTGGACCATAGCGCTTCATGCGTGCCTTGACGTGGCCAGCCATTTGGACCAATGGTGCGAACTGGCCATACCAGGTACATACCTGTTACCTGGCTTCATATTTGCTAACATTGATTTAATTTGCTCACGGAGAAATTGATATCCTGGAAGGCGCGAACGACGTAGGGCCTAATCAAGTAACTTTGCATACGGGACCTGGTTCGTAATGCTAGATTATTGAAGAACTGGGGGCTTACCTTGTGCAGGATGTACCATGCCTGCCCCTCGTCATGAAACGGGGTAAGTTTATCCAGCCGTCCATGGAAACAAAATGTACACGATGTTCTGTAGGTACCCTGCTGACGACAATTGCGACAGCGTCAGGATATGGCATCAAGCTTTCCGATCCGCGCTGCTTTGGGCACGATTTCAATAGGAATGGAGGTGGTTAGTACGTCCCCATAATGATATGATGAAGCTCGTGCATTTCAATTCGGAGGATTAGGTATGCTGTCGAGCGAACCTCTGCTTTCATCAAAGTATGGTTTTGGTCGCATTCATCGGCGCCATCGGATGTCAAGAACGTCTGTTGAGAGGTTTTGTGACCGAATGAGCAGCTGCGACTATGATTAGTTAACGCATCGCGATATGAAAAGAGATTCTGCCAAGTGTTTTGAAGATAAGGCAAATATTACTACTTGATCCACGAAGTTTTATGAAGGTCTTGCCAAGCGAGCTTTACATAACAACGGGAATGAGCTCGACCTCTTCCGGCGACGTGTCATCTAATTCATTTGCGAACTTCATAAAGATGAGCGTAAACAGCCTGTGATGCGTGACCTTCTCTAAAGACGGCGTGGGGATATCAGAAATGGGAACCAAAAGGCAGACACCATTCAGCCCCATCTGCCATCCCTTCATATCCACACAGCGATAAAGCCCCAGTCGTATTGACCCCTAATATGACCGCTCTCTGCTACATCGATTCTGTACGGATACGAAATACAAATTCGACGATTTCAGCCGGTCACAGATATAACAATGGTTGAGTACTCATTACGCAATTCATTAACTGAACAACTTCATCTGTAAAACATCGTTGAGCTCGCATTGTACTTCGCGCTTCTTACACAGCTTGACGATGCTTTCCACCACACAAGGCGACGTCTTAGACAGGAGCCCATCTGTATCTAGCATCTGTAGTCCTCCATGCCAGTCCGTGACGTAATAATGTCAAGCAGCAAGTCCAGATCCTCACTACACTCGGCAAAGATATAAGAAAGTTGGATGATCTTGGGCATAAGCCTAATGATGTCTAATGCTGCCCTTGTTTGAGCGGATGTTATACGAACACGAGATGTCGCAGAAGGACTTGTGCAGAAAGGACTCCACGATGTCAGAGGGATTTATTGAGAATAGTCATGGTGGAGTGTCGAACAAAGTATAATGGCAATCTAACGTTGGGAAGGCGGTGACATTGCGCAGAGTAGAATCCTTGAGTGGATAAGTGGTGCTAAGCCATTCCAGTTTTGTCATCTGTGGTAACGTGGGCCTCCGTGAGCGCTGACCCATAATAATTGCGAAATGTACGGGAGAAAATGATCTAAAACTACTGATCAAAATTTCAAAACGACAAAAAGGGCTCTAGCAAGAGGGCGCACCGACGAGTTCATTGTTGACAAATAGCTCAACCTCTGAGCGTGGCCTTTTCTACCCATTATCGAGAAAGAAGATGGGATAATGACAGCTCCCCCATCTCATTTATGTTCTGACTTTCTCTAAGTAGAGCCGGCATTCGCCGACCTCAATTTATGGATCTTGTAAAGAGGCGGGGATCTCCACCTATGAAATCTACCACATGTAACACTTTATGAGCAAGGACTGCATATTAATACGACGCAAGAATATCCCTGATAAGGTCAAAGGCACGGTGCTGAGCACAGGCTGCAGAAAAGTTTCGTTCCAGGGCGTACGTTTGAATCACTCACTGCCATGTCGCCTATTCCAGTCAGAACACCTCCATTCTGATTGTACTGGTCACCTCCCGACCATCCATCTCCTTTTTCAAAACATGTACGGCATATCAAGTTTGATTTCCCCGGATCGGCCCAAGAACGAATATCGTTCCCATGGATCTATGTATATTTGTCGACTGGGTGAGCTTAGTTTGAAGGGGACAAGAGTATCGACGCTGGCAGCAAGTTACGTACCAGACCGAATCTACCAAGCTTGATTCCAAGTTCATCCGATGAGCAAGGCCCCGAATTCGGATAAGCTGTCAAAACAATGATGGGACGGTCTCGAGAGACCAAGATCCATGAGGACGCTGATTACAAAAGCTCGCGCAACGTTGATAAGAAACAATTGATCTCGGCAAATGCCAGTACGCCAGTACACTGGATTGAGCAACCGATGCCTATCTAGCCACGTTGATTTAATTTGATGTACCAGGACCAATATAATATACCAAAACATGGATTGCTGCTGTAAACCTACGACATGCTAAAAAATCTAAGACAATGTAAGTGTTTAACCACCCAATCCCAAAATACAACATACAACAAGGCGATGAGCAAATGAAACTATAATTATGTATGATAGGTAAATAATAGTCTAGCACCAGTTGTATACGACAAACGGATCCAAAGAATGGGCATCCTTAATTTTTTTCGAGGTCCTTTGTACAAGCCTCCGACGAGTCACAGCACATGGAAACCTGCGTGACTTCCAAAGTCGGAGTCTGCGACAAAGCAATGGCTGGTAGTGGACATCTGAAAACCACGTCATAAACGTAAACCAGGGATTTGAACGTGATAGTTATCCACAGGAGGAGGGTTCCTACAGCGTAGATTGCTCCGTAAATCTGGAAGAACGTAGCGTTGAATGATTCAGCTAACGTGATGGTGAGAATCGCATAGACGCTCTGATTCATTCTACGTCAGAAAATTCATATTCCATATATAGTAAGATAAAGCTCACGTTTGGAAACACCAATCCCCAGAAGCTGGGAGTGAATGGGATGTGCGTTCTGCGCATCGTAGTAATAATGGAAAGAAGACCAAAGAACAGAAACATGGAAGCCAACGCCCATAGCAAAAATGCTATGCAAATGCAAAGTACATAAATGGCTTGTCCAGCGTAGGGCCACCTGAGAAACACGGATGATGAAGTTATCATCGGTAGTAATTTGTTGAAGTTTTGACCAATGAGAGTAATCGAGAACCCTGCTTGGCCGCTTGGGCCAAGGGGAAGGAAGACAGTCAGGGATGCGGTGCCTTCGGGAAGGCCGTGAACAAATAGTCGCTGAAAGTAGATCGTGAAAATTATGAAGGAGAGGGCGAATCCGACTGTGACAATAAAGGCTCCCGCTGTAATTGTCACGAGGGCGTGCATAAGAGAATATTCCCTTAACGCATTCGCAAGCACGCCAGCCGAAGACGACGATACTACAAGGGTAACCACAGGAAGCAACCAGGTTGTATTCATCTGTTCAAGTGAATGTGTCTGACCCGTGATCCTGCGCATGGACAGTAATTTCCGTCAGGGCTGATCGACAAATGACGGGAATGTAGAACCGACGTACATGTGATGCATCATGCCCCAGCAGTATGCGGAGGAAACAGCAACGTTAATCCACCACAGAATCCAAATAGAGTAAAGAAAACCTTTTCCTCCAAAGGAGAAGTATCCGTGGAGAACGTTAATGGCAACGTTCATTATCGTGGTGAAACTCATTGGATAACAGCCCCAGAACAGGCTGAGAGTCGGATGATTCATCAAATCCATCCAGTCTTCCGGGTGCAGGTAATAGCGTGTGATGGCCCATGCAGTGAATATCACGAAAAGAGATAAGTTGAGAAAAAATAGGACGAGACTGAGAACCTTCATGGGTAGGCCTTGGCCATAGGGGAAAACATCTAGAAGAATGCTGATGCCACCAGTACCTATGATACAAATATGTCAAGTTCGTGATCAAACTACCTAGCGCTAGGCAGCTAACCCATTATGACCGTGAAGTATATTGGGGAAAACGATCTAAAATGACCATTAAGAACATAGAAAAAGACGATACATTAGTGGCTGCGCACCGGATAAGTTCGTATTTGACGAAGTAGCTCAACCGCTGAGTTTTTGCCATGGGTCGGACGTCCAGAAGATGAAAGAAGAATTGTGTCGTCCGCTACATTTATATTCCGCATTTGTTGACGTGCATGTTCGCCCATCCATATCTGGAAGTTGACGTTGGTGCCGGCGTTCCGGGATCTCGTTAACTTCCCCCTGTCCCTTTGCAAAATAACGTACATGTTCCAAGAATTTCATCATCTGCCCGAAACACGCAGCCCTACGCTTACCAGTGCCAAGCTCGTTACATTGCAAAGCATGAAGTTCTGAAATTTGCTGTATATCAGGGCTAAGCTGATGCAAATGCAACCCAAGGTAACACTCAGCCTCGTCATCGCTTGCCACCATTTACCACGGGGAAGCCTAAGAGTTGCCCTTTCCGCGGCAGTTTCCCGTTCCATTGAGCATGCAATGGCTGATTCCTACGACCGTTTGACGTATGCGTCCTTTCATTCCATCTCTATGCAAGTTCAGATCAAAGCCTCGAGCTCGGCTAATACGAGAACAAGCGGAGTTCGATGGCTGTGTGATTGTCGTACAGTGAATATAAATATTTCCGCCTCATCGCTCGCTACGAGCGACGCGTTGAATCCGAAGTTTGATCGATCTGATCAGTCGCTGCCAGTCATTCGGAGAAGTTGGCCCTTTTCTGGGCGCTGGAACATAGATGATCCCTCGGTGATTCAACCGTATGGTGTCCAACGTCCAACACGCACACGACAGCTGAAACATAGGCATCGACAGTCGTGGCAGTGGCGTGGAACTTATTGACAATGAGGTCTCGTTAGCCAAGCACGCTGCTTTATAACATCGTACCAACTAGAAACAGATGCAAGAAAAAAACAGAAGTTTTCTATTGTCAGCTTTGAATATATGCAAGTGGTCACGCGGTCACGGGCCTTTATTCAAGTTTATTGATTAATGATTTGATCAAAGGTATTCGCATAAACAACGGAGATAAGGGATCCCCAAGAAACCCGATATAGGATTAGGCCTGATGAGGCTGATGAGGCCCAGCCTCTTGTTATGAGCTTCGATTTTTCGCGCACGCGCCGCCTCAAGAAATAAGGGTAGGTACATTGCTGAAGGTCGCTTTCAGGACCTGATAACACAATCGCATTTACGTCTTTTTGCAACAGACGGATATCGAGCACTCGTAATTGTGCTGCTTAAGCACCGCATAATCAAAGCGATACCGTAAATGCTTAAATGTTTTGCGTGGCCATATACCATAATAGGGTGGCGGCCGACAATTGCATACCAGGATGCTTCACCATGGGTTACTTCGCCTCTTTTGCCCTTGTTTTCAAAGGAGACGAAAAGGGTCAAAATGTGTCCAATAAATAAACAGTGGCAACTTTGCAAACGCCCCATTTCAAGTTCCGTCTCTCACTTAACAACACCCCAGCTGCACTAAACTCATTCTGCATCTACCAGCATGTCTTCACGCTCATCACGCGCGACGAAATCAAATGCAACTACTGCTCCCACAAAATTTAAAGGCAAGAACCGCAACAACAGTACATTCTGGCGAAAACACGCGCTCGAGACACCTGTGGCGACTTCGTCTATTCCTGATCTTGCTTCTGGTCGGACAGGATCTAGCACTGTTACTACGTCTCCTTCCATGGCTATGGCAGGACAGGATCAAGGGAACCCAATGACATTAGATGTCGAGCCCAATTCCTCGCGTAGTATGCCATCCACGTCCTCAGGAAGACGTGGCGCGTCAGGCAGTGCACGCTCCTCGACCAATCCTTACCGGACAGTCAATGCCACCGGTCGCAGAAAAATGCACAGAATTCGCCAAAGAATATCGCGTGTGGCAGAGGATGAGCAATTATTGGCCTCAATTCAGGTGTCTGGTCTCTCGTCATCCGGAAGGTTCGCGCGCCTTGCCGCCGAGAAGCTTGTTCGCAAAGCAAATCAGATAACAGATCCTCTAAGGCCGCGCGCACTGTATCGTGGGCCAAGATTGAACTGGATAGAGATTCAAAACATCAACAGGAAGATCGATAAAGAAGAAGCGGAGGAAGAAGGAAGGACTATAGAGGAGGGAAACGACCCCGTTATACCGAACATGGGCGAGGAACAGCTTCGAGAGACTTTCCAACGAAGCTACCTTGTGCCTCAAGTTATTATGCCAAGTGTTCAAAAAGGAAAAGGTAAAAAGTAGGTCGACCATAGTTCAGTGACGAGCCGCGTTTGCTAAAAGTCACATAGTAAAGCCGAACCAAATGAGGGAGACACCGATACTGACGTCGGTGACACGGACACTGACGCCGATGGAGACACGGATGCCGAAGATGAAAATAAGGAAAATGTCAGTTTACAAGCGAGTTCAAAAACTCCATGCGCGCAAAAGTCATTCGTGTCGTCTCCGACCAAGGCAACAGAGCCGATGGCACCTCTGCGCGCGTCAAATTCTCCCAACCGCCAGACAATCGTTGCCGATGAAGAACAGGTATCCATGACCCCAGACCTCAACCAGACACAAATGCGTTCTGCGTCAACCTCACCGCCTGTTATGTTAGAATGCGTGCCCGCCGCGCCCCAAAAGCCAAATAGTCGGGTGGGACAGTTGCCTGCGTCAGTGGAATCCATGACCAAGCATTCTGCGGATGCTGGCCAAAATATTCAGTTTATGCAAGAAACAGCGACTCCTGTTCAATCGCAACCAGCAATCGGACAATTTTTCCCTGACATCAGTTCTCAACCGGTTATCCAGGATCAAACTGCATTTAACATCGCGCAAGGCGGTGGCCCTCAACACACCTCATTTAGTGACGATGGTCGCTATGACGTACACCAACCAATTTTCACATATCCGCCCGCTTATCAGCAGACGCTATTTCAATCCTCTTCATCCGTTGCCGACAATCAGTTCTCTGGACATGCGCAACAGCCGCAAACTCTATTTTCTGTTGCCGAAACTCAGTTTACGACGCAGACGCTGCAACCACCCTTTGGCGCTAACGCTCAGTATATACCAACCCAAGATGTACCCTTTTCGTTCCCAGCGGTGGCGCATAACCCAGTTTCTCAGGTCAGTCGCCCCTAGTTGTTTTTGCCATGACTGACAGCCACTTAGCTAGTAGGAAATGGCATTTTCAGCAACCCGTTAAACCAAGTGCCTCAGTTAGAGCACTCCGCCTTCGTTCCGCAACCGAACAATGTCGTTCCATCTGTATGGGAGCACTTGGTATTCTCCAACTCAATGATGTCACAACAGCCGCCCATTATCTCTCCAACGCGCCACTCGCGACCAATTATAAGGTTGCTACCGGTTCTCGCTGAAGATCCCCCTCTCAACCGCTCAGTCCTATTTGGGCCATGGGGACTGCTAGCATTTGCTAAGGAGAAATTAGTTCCAGCCCATGAATTCTTGCCACCGGGGACACCGAATTCTGCTTCCAGATTTAATAATGGACCTTGGATACTTAGCAGAAAACGTCGACGAGATGATCAAGACGTACGGGAACGAAGGAAACCTGGTCCCCTTGACTTCAGGAACCTGCCTAGTCCACCGAAAAAGAAGTACTCTGGGCGACCTCCGAAAGGGTCAGAGGAAGATTTGATCAGGCGATTGGTAGGTCACTTCACAAAGATCAGCACAATCAGGCTAAATATCCAGCAGGAGATAGAACGGAAGAATAAAGGGAGAAAGGTCAAAAAATGTGTTCGTTTCCTGTTACCAGACGAGGAAGATTCGCCTGCGAGGAAGAAGAGGCGCACCGATGAACACCTAGACTGCATTAGGGGAGGATCCTCTCAATCGAGTTCTCAAGAAACTACAGATCTCGACTCACTGCCGCTTGAAACTGTTGTCGACCCTGTCATGCCTGGCGCATATATTACGCAGCCTGACATTGCGGACGAGGGCAAGTCAATCGGCCGTTGTCCATTGATTGGCCATATCTTTTCGTTTTTAAGGGGCAAGTTAAGCGACTGTCAATTTCAAGACGACAAACACGCAGAAGACTATCCAGTCTGAGAATCTATGACTGGTAGCGATCTAGTCCACGTGTTGGGCGGAGAACGCGACACAATCTGTCCCCTCTACACGACCTGTTCAACAGCTGCTGCAGAGCATGTCAAGGAGTTTTTCACAGTGGTTGAAACGAGGGCAGGCATTGTACGGCATATCATACAACTGCTCTTTTCATCGAAATACGTACTGTGCGTACAGAAGTGTGTCCCGTAGCTATTTCACGATGATGGGAATCTATTCTTTCCCGGTTTTGGGACAGACACAGTTGCACTAACATCAGACGAACTCATGCGCCTTCCATTCTCTGCAGTTGCGTTGACGCAAATGCCGGATATACATAACAGTCTGGACGTACCATAGGGTGAAACTCGACCCTCTACGTTCTTAGAGTCTCTGCCCATTATATACATGGCACTCAATGCGGTAACGATTGCCGATCCCATTGCGACGACCTGACGAGTTTGCTAGATTGGCGCGCGAGTGCCAGCCAGGAACGACTCACCATAGCCGTTCCACGGTTCCGAGAAACTGTCTCCACTACTCTGCTCGGCGCCATTATGCGATGTCAATTCTCTTGCCTTTGTCGCGGTTTGCTCGGTGTTGTTTTGCTATGACGTCATTACGCTCCGTGTCAGGCCTTCAGGACCAATCAATCACTGCTGCACCTGGCCGCCACATAGCTGGTTAACTGCACCATGCTGTCACATCTGCATTTAAGCTAGGCCTGTTCCTGGAGGATATAAAACTTTGGCATGGCATGCACTTGTTTTTTTGATGCTCAGGCAATGCCCACAGGATGAACCGCCTTCTGGACATTCCGACCTTGGTGCAGCACCAAGTTTACCTCCGCGTACGTCTATCGTTAGTGTCATACATATCTTCCGTTGACGCTTGATCACAGTATGCAGACAGTAAGTTGCAATCCTGATTCAGTCTGCCATCCATCTCAAACGTGCATAGTTGCGGCTCTTTCGGTGCTTGTGCGTTTATCATTCCCAATCTTTGTTGGCCTAATCCAATCTTAACTTATACAGGTTTTTGACTACCTTTTGACACTAGACTTAGAGGTTGCCTATGTCTGGGGTTCAAAGTGGAGTTTTGTCAAGGTAGAATATATGATAATTAGGTATATGCCATTCATCTCCTTGTCCTCCGTATTCATGCTTGATGGTAAGTATGTTTTGAATTCGTCGCACCACGAAATTAATTCGGTACTATGGCTAGTCCCCGGTCCAACTGCGCAAGCGTGCTCGTCCATCACAAAAGCCTACGCTAGTGCGAGCATACCTGTTACTATGCGACTTTACCTGACGAACTTCTAGTTATGCTCGTATTCGACACTGGGCTTGGCGAACGTACGTATCTTGTAGGTGAACAGTGATCGGGCTTGAATAATTTTTCAGTTATTTTGACGATACGTACATGGGCCATCTGTGGCAGACGTTTCCGGATGGGAATCGCATTCGTTATATTTTTTAGTATCAAGACAATGATTGTATATGTCATTATAGCTTTCTGGATGATTGGCTTACGGTGTGAGTCATTTACGCAATTCTCGCCGAGCTCGAACTGATTGGCCATAGATACGCTGATTCCCGCTGGTTTTGGCCATAATTCGGGAACTTGCGCACTTGTCAGCTCTACCAAAATATTATGGAGCGCATGGATTCTAGTAGTCGTCTTTGAATTCGGTTCGTTGAGTATTCTGGTCATGGTCTTGCATCATTATTTAACCTGATTTTGTAGTCGTTTGCACTGTGCTGGCGTTTGAAGCAATATCATCATGTAGGTCTGACCTGATACCCCAAATTTGACTCTGACGTTGCGATCAGTCCATGCAGGTGGCATGTCGCAGCTTGCAAGGGTCGTATATCGTGATGGTATGCATCTCTGATCTTCATGTATATTCTCACATGATTCTCACAGGCCTTATGTATTATATTTACCTTATGGGTCTTTTTATTTGTTATCTATCCATTTACGGATGCCGTACCCCAGCTGTATTCGTCGGTGTCGCTACCTCTATCATTATATTGCCCGTGAGTATTTTGTTACCTCGCGCATAGGCGTTGACTTAATAGGCGTATTATCGCAAGTTCGACATGATCCGTTTCTTGTCAGGGTATGTTTTTCCATATTGATGATAACGCGTTGACGTAATTGCTCATCAAGCCCTGCGCATGCGCTACATGTTTTACTCACCGCACGTGTGGTATTACATGCCCGAGAACAAGCCAATAAGTCTGCCACCCATGACGTTTCGTCGTCGTTCTTCACCCAGTCTTACTGATGCACCATTCTCTGAGAATTTGTTGTGCGTAATTCGAGAGATGTTCCATACTTGGCTCGTGAATCAAGACGTTGCATCGTGAAAAAATGGCTCTTGTTATTTATAGCGCTGGCCAAATCCTTTCACCGTAAATATTGCCTAGCACAACAAAGACAAATAATGTGTCGATCGATATGCGAATCAACGAAGACACCGTTTTAGTAGGAGAGAAGGTGGTACTCGTACCGTATCGCCCGGAACATGTTCTTGTAAGCTACCAGGGCGCGGAAGACGATTACCTGCTGAACAAGAATGCTTTAGAAATATCATGCGTGGATGCAAGATGAAGAATTACGACGCTTGACAGCAAGCGAACCTCTAAGTCTGGACGAAGAATATGAAATGCAACGTAAATGTCGTACAATTAGTTGCGTCGACTGCTCATTGTTTTTGTTGAAACGTCAGAGAAATGGTTGTTTGATGACGATAAGTTGACCTTCATCATTTTAAGCAAAGAATCCAGCTTGTGCTATGGAGAGACCATACATGTTTCAGACCCTCGTATTGGGTTGCTTCCCTTGGTGGGAGATGTTAATATATTTTTGCACGGAACCCCGATGGCGAGCCTAACGAAAGAGCCGCAAGATGGACAAGACGAGGATAACTTTTTTGAAGCAGAAGTTGAAATCATGATCGCAGGTGAGTGAAGCGCATGACATTGCGACCAATAATTCGAACTTTGTTCCGACACACTAGAACCTGCGTACCGTAGGCGTGGTCTTGCTCAAGAAGCATTACAATTGATGCTGAGCTACGTAACTGGAACTCCAAACCTTTTCAACGCCAGCATGATTGTCTCATCTCCGTTGCGAATTCCAGCAACATGCCTGGTAACGAGAATAACCGAGTCAAACGATCCAAGCATTAAATTATTTGAAAAATTGGGTTTCAAGGTGACGAAAAAAGTTGATGTCTTCAAAGAGGTGGAAATGCGTTGGGCGAAGGATTCGTAGTTCGGACCCTCGTGTCATTATTCTCACGCTAAATCCTTGGTGTGATGTATACATGTCCACGCATATATCTTCGTGCGCATGGAACTCAGAGTGCCACGGTGACGGATTGTGTGTTACTCGATGCAGCTTCCGTCCAAGGTAGTGAACACCCATTTATCTCGCATCATTGAGACAAGTAGCTCTACAGGTGCTCAAGAGATTATCGCGCATATACGCTCCCAACATCCATTTCGGAAAGAGATTCACGGTCACAATGACCTTGGTGATTTGGGTTGTCGTATCCTATTCCAATTCCTTTGTTCAGAAGCCGGCCAGCACTACGAAATAAACCACATCGGCCTGAGCTCGAGCCACATTGGAGACTCTGGACTACTGGCTATCGCAATGTTTCTAAAAGGGAACACTAACGTGAAGGAATTGTTGCTGCAGAGCGTACGTGTCTGCGAGTTGCAAATAATTCATGCTCACTTACGCTACTAGAATGACTTCACTGGGGATCCTATTGTCGCCAAGGCCTTCGCAGATGCTGTTAATACCTCTCACCTAGCGGTCCTGTCTTTAATTTCAAATCAAGCCATGTCGGATGGCTTCATTGAAGGATTTCTGCCTGCCTTAACGACAAGCCATCTATGTGAATTGGACCTGTCGCTGATGAATATCACAACACATTCTTTACCGCATATCGTGGATTATATTTCATCTAAGCGTTGCAAACTCGACGTCTTCCAGTGCAACGGAAACCCTTTAGGTTTGCGTGGCGTACGTTCCATAATACGAGCAGCGAAGCAGTCCAATTACACATTGACGGTACTTGAATTGCATTCTAGTCATATCCTGGAATCAGGCTACATTAGAAGTCTTGACACATGGAAGGAAGTCATTGTTCCAATTCAGTATATCGTCAGACGTAACGAACAACTTAGCCGAGAAACGCAGCAGGAAGCTTTAAAACTATTGCGCTACGCACGTACATTTCTATTACATTCGAATCAAAGTGGCGCAACGTTTGGCCAGTTGTCCAAGCATCTAGTAACCATTGCCAAAACGGACAAGTCATCGAACCTTTCATTCTGCGATTTGCCAACAGAGATACAAATTCATATTTTGTCATTTCTTTCTCCAATACTCTCTCCGGCACAATTTTCAAGAGTTTGCAACTACGCTTCGACTCTGTCAACGTTGCCTCTTTTACTTCCGCGGCTTGTAGGTTCGACATCTGACTGGCAGGAGCCTGCCAAGGAAGGCACCCGCATGATGTACGATGGCTCCTTTAATGGACATTGTGTCGAACTGGCGCAGAATTTGGTGCATGGCGTGGATGGGGAGCGGGCTCGGTGGTTGGCTGCTGTAGGGTGCACAAAATATGAGACGAATGGACAGCTGGACTTGTAAGTATACTCTCGCATGCAATGGAGTTACCTTTTCTGAGTGATGTGAGGATAGTAGCTGTCATTGGCACGCCAATGATTACTCCGCATGACTCGTGATAGAAATTCATCCTGGTTGTATGGCTTCTCATAGATGTACTATGAGTTTATACTTTTCCTCTTCCAACGAAAATTATTCCTTCATTCAGTCATCAACGATAAGCCATCAATCATCACGGAAATTGAGGCGACGAGATCCCTTCCATGCTAAACAACTAATACATGCTTCAGGCTTTTCGCTCACCGCCTTGGTCCACGTCGGAACATCGGGTGGTCTTATTGGATAGGAAGAAGTTATCCTCGAAGATCATACTGAGGTCACCGAAGAAGCTTTTGGGGATTTCAGAACCCCGGACTTAGACTTATGGTGTGTCATCCATTGTGATTTGACGATATTTGTGTCTGAATTGTCAGAGTGCTCTCTCGGTTCTTGACATCCCTTTATAGGAAAATGTTGGACATCCCTGTCTGGCAACTACTCGGGAGAAAAGTTCCGGGCGTACGGTCGGCTTGCGGTGACAGGCCTACTGATGTTATCCGTGCCGCAGCTGGATGCAAGAAGCAGGGCCACGATGTAGTGAAGTTGAATGGCATGCACTTACACATGACGTGTCGACTTGGATGTTTGCTTAAAGGGAATAAAAAAACAATTAGCGAGACTCTTGGAGCCTCACCGGCCATTCTTCATAGAAGGCACGTCCGACCACTTACCCGATAATCCACTCATGCTGACGACCGCGCGTGCGCTTCAGAACCTCCGACGCGACCAGGAGAACCGACTTTCGTCTATATCTGGAAAAAAAAGGCGATTGACATTGCTCGGCCAACGTATGTTGAACCGATGGTTCAAGTATGGTGCGCACTTAATCGGATAAACCGTATGCATTTAGGTTGGCCACTTCGGTGGAATAAGCGAGCTTCATCATAGAATCGTAAGTCCTGTAGAGATTATGATGATGGCCTTCCTTCTTGCTCCAATCCCGCTCGCTCCTTTTACGCAAGTTGATATTTCAGGCCAAACTGTATATTTTCGTTGTTCTGGCCGGATAGTGTCATCTCAAAGATGGTCTAACGGTCGCGAGTTGTGATCCTTCACTCTCTCAAGGTAGTTCCAAAGCCGGAGCAGGATGCGGATTTACGTGCGTACCTGCTTGACCCACTAGTGGTATTCGAGGAAAGGGACGGGTGTAATCTTCTTGTCTTTCCCAAGATTATGAAGAACATAGAACCTGGTCTCGGGGTGGAAACCAAAAATTATTATACAACAATCAGCCTCATCGTTTTCAAACTCGCATATGAATGAGGCAGTTTCTCAGCAAGACTTACGGTGGTTGTTGAAGTTATCTTCTGTCATCCTGGGCATTGACGAAGGAAGTATTCAAGTGCGTTCCGCCACCTGACATCACAGCCTCCATCTATATATGGCCTATACCTCGCGACTCTTGCGATTTGTCTCCAACGATTTCCGTGTGTGTTCATAACGAGCGGAAATCCTGTCGAAAGAATCGATTGCCATTGGTTTCGACATTGATATATATAATATAGAGGGAGTTCGTTGGTATAAAGAATGCTCGAAGAGGCCTGTTCCCAACCTAATCTGTAGTGACATTACAATAGTACTGTGCGATTTGACGACCAGCCATTATTCGGTTGAACTAACAAACCAGTCTCTCGTCCATTCCAAGCACTTCTTGCAGATGCATTCATGGTAAATTCTCCCGGCAAAGCCGACCATCTACGATGTGACTGATGATTCGATGATGTTGCATCTTCCCAAGCACAGGCTAGACAAATCGGCAGACTCGGAACAATGTAGACAAGAGAGGCGAGTGATATTGTGGTCGATAGGAGGATGAAACAGTGGCAATTCCATCTGAAGGGCTTAGCCCCTATCACTGAGGCGACAGTACGACTTGCTTCACTTTCCGGCTCACTTGATTCCAAATGGGAATTCCAATCCACGAGGACGAAGGTGATTGAAAGCGATGCTGTTGTGTGAACTGGACTTTTGCGAATCGGTCCATCCATGATCATATCAAGGTGTCCATGCCGTCACGTCCATGCCTTCGCATCATTGAAGCAACCACTGCATGCTTTCAGCGTTGGAATCGCAAGTAATAGCCCTATTCGCCGATGCAGTCCTTTATGGTCTCTATCTTACCACACTGGTGCACTCTCTGTGGTGCCTTTTACACCTGCAGAAACGCATTGACTGGCCTATGTTGATCACGACGGTTGCAATCTTTATGTCAATGACTTTGGACACCGCATTGTCTGTTCGACGAGCTTTGCTCAACCTACGGCATGTTTTAGGGAGTCCTCCTCCCAATTTACTGTGGAGTGACACGACCATGGTGCGCGATCACTTCTTGGTCGGTGTCGCTATTTGAGAAGTGCGGCGTTTAGGCATCTCCTGTTCATCTACAGACCCTCTTGGTAGACGCGCTTCTGGTAAGCAGTGTATCCACCGCTATCATATCATGTATAGACATACCGCTGTTGGATTGTCTTTGCAAGATCAAAGCTCGCCATCGGTATACCTGCTATTTTATGGATAGCTGACTTTGTCTGTACGATCACCCGGGCTTATTGGCACCCACAACAAGCAACTCATACCCGACTGATATCTCATATCATCATTGTATTCTGGGCATGCGGCGTGGCTCTGAACGTTTACGCAACATGTGAGTCTGATGCAGATCAGAACCTCCCGAAGAACTAACAGTCAAGGCTCTTATTGTGTACAGGATCGTGAGCATTGCAACAAGTCAAAGCCTATCCGCGCAACGCGTTCGATTTGCGATGTGGATCATCATTGAATCAGGTCTATTGTACACGACGACGTCGGTTATGCTCTTTGTTTCGATGTTCACAAACAATTTGTTTGCGTCAACTTTCATCTCTGCTATTGTGAGTACCAGTTCCATCGCTAAGCCAAATACTCGATCGAACACTGGATAGAACTTCCAAACTGTTGGCATTGCCTTCAATTTGATCATCATTCGTCTAGCATCAGGCGCTATCGACATGGCGAGGGAAAACATGACTCAAGCACGGTTTACCACTGTGCAGCCCAAAACATCGGAAGGAGTATCATTGCACAGACTGGGTAAAAATAATGAGAATTAGTTTGCTTTTGAAGTTTCCCACGGTTTCAAAGCTTGTTCGTTACACGTTATTCATTAGTAACTAGTGACTAGTAACTACCGCTACTGTCATCGTGGTTTCTTGCAAGCAAAATGGCAGACGCCGGTGAGACAAGGCGTCCTGTACGGTATCCTTCTGCCATGCTCACCAACTGCCTTTCACTCACCCAGGTTTCTTCAAAGGCACTTCCGCCGAACAGGATAGACGATTTTCAGACAAGGAACTCAAGCTACTCAAGAGTATGAAGTTTCCCTCAGAGTTTGACAGAAAGGTAGGCAACTTCGATTTGCCTGCTTACCGCATATACACATGCCGTTCGACTCAGGTGGATATGCGAAAAGTCAACTTGACTGTAATTAGACCTTGGGTCGCTAAAAAAATTGTAGAGCTAGTCGGCTTCGAAGACGAGGTCGTCGTTGAATATGCCATGGGATTGTTAGAGGATTCTCAGGAACCGGTGAGTTGAGGAGGGTTATACCTCATACATACATTGACTCTTTGGCAGACACCAGATCCACGGAAAATGCAAATCAATTTGACGGGATTTCTGACAAAGGACACCCCGGCATTCATGTCTGCACTTTGGAAACTTCTTTTGGAAGCACAGGCCGAGGTATCTGGCGTACCGAGAACATTTGTTGAGGAAAAGAAGCAGGAACTCAAGAAGGCACGTGAGAATGACACGCGGGCCATAGATGAGCGCGATCGCCGAGCAACGCTCGATGAAATAAGAGGTGAGCGCGGTGGACGTGGTGGCGGCAGAGGTCGCGGACGAGGCCGTGGAAGAGGCCGTGGAGGTGACGAAAGACCCCGCGATTCTGGATGGGGACACAGAGGTGGAGGTCCTGGCGGCGTGAGCATTCGTTCCTTCGTCATGCATGGCCCTAGATTTAACAGGTGATGGGTCTGCAGGTTCCGCGCCGCCGTCCTTCCCGGTCTCCATCCCCACGCCGTCGCTCTCCGAGCTATGATAGCCGTTCATCGCGGTCTCGCTCTCCGCCGCCTCCTGCGCGTGGTGCGGGTCGATTCCGCTCACCTGCACCAATAGGCCGTAGGCAGCCCCGCTCACCGCCAGGAGACTATAGATCGCGCTCTCCACCCCCTGCTAATACGACTATAACTAGCAGTGCACGTGCCATATCACCTATGAGAAGGCGTTCTCCTAGGCGTTCACCTGTCCGCTCCAGGTCTCGCTCTCCACCGCGGAGGCGTAGGCCCCGTTCGCCTTCGTTCACCCCACCTCGTGAACGTGAACATGATCGACGCTTCCGCGATAGCCGAAGCCCACCCTCCAGGCGACGTCGGATATCCCCGGTACGACGACCATCCACTCCACCTTCTGAGAGGGATAGTCGTTCCAGGTCACCACCCATGGGATATCCTAGACGACGTACTGCCAGCCCTCCTCGAAGGAGGAGAAGCCCTACTCCCGTTCGTGGAGGAAGGCAAAGGAGTGTGTCAGCTTCGACAAGGTCAAAGTCGGTCTCCAGGTCGCCATCACCGGAACGAAGAGATGATCGGGGACGCTACAACCGAAACCGAAGTGCCGAACGACAGCGGGTTAAATACGATCGTATGGATGTCGATTCTAGGGGAGTCAAAGGTGGGCCTTCCACTTCTGATACGGGTGCCGCTGGTTCAAGTGGTTTCGGAATTGTCGGAGAACTCAAGATAAAGGGCCAAGCTGAGATTGAACGAAGGAAAAGTCGTTGGGGGAGCGAAAATCGAGAACTAGTACGTTTCGTCTGCTATTCCTCATTCCTGCCTGACGAAAAGCTGTGGTAGGATAGGTCGGAACTCGAGAAAAGAGAAAGTGAGCTGAAAGAAAAGGCTTTGCGGAATAAGGTTGTAAGGTCCAGAAAAGGTGGTGGAGGAAATTAAGTATTGATCCACGGTTTCTTTTCTCCTTCTATCATTGAAAACGAGTATACTGAAATGTTTTTTCTTTCTATTCATACTTTTACAGAAAAAGACCATTTGAACTACATGTACCTAAGTATGCTGCGCGAATCTGATAACTTTTTGGTGATTGCCTTGTTCAACTGTGCTGACGCGTGTCTTCCACTAGGATTGATGCGTGTTCACAAATTCAAACGACTCGCTGATTTTCGCCAAGATCGCTCCACATCAAAATTTACTGCCAAGGTTCTAGACGTGATTGATTGAATGCGACTATTCTGATGACTCCTTGAATCAGAAAAGAGCGATCTCGCGCATTGCGGTACTGTTCAGTCACTGACTATATGCGCCCGTAATTCAGGCACTTTAAAAATTGAACCCCTTTTACCCTAATTGCAACATGATGCGATTACCGACTTAGGTCCCAGCCATTCCAACGATGCCCGTGTGGTCACGGATCTTTGCGATCTCGTTCGCAGTCAATGAACCCTTGGTCGCGCGGAGGTAATCCTCAAATGCGTGGATGGCATCCGACTCGTTGCTGAATTCAGATCTGAAATTAGTAAAACGACGTGTCGTCAGTGACCTAGCCGTGAACTCGGGAGGTAAAAAAAAACGCGCATACTTGAGGAATTTGAGCAACTTTTGCCAGTATTCTGGATTGGCGACAGTGTCGTGGTAGCTTGAGAGTGTCTCGGGATGAATGGGTTGTGGAACATCCGTTGTGTCGAGTGTGAGAAGGATGTCCTTTTCCTGTGTGGGCCTGCCTGTCGTGCCTTCGGATTCGGTGAGGTCAGACGTGGAAGGAGAAGGGGACAGAACGACCGAGGGTATGCGGTGGTGTCTTCCCTTCCTCGACGCGCCAGGACTGGGCGATGACGCGTAGGCGTCGACGGATAGTGAGGAAGAGGGGGTCAGCGTGTTGCTGGCTGGTTTTGGGGTGGGATTGTTAGGGTCCCACTCGACACCTGGTTTAATCATGAGGGTGACAACGTCTCCGTCCTTGATGTTGTACTCTTTAAGGAGCTTGTTGTCTGCAAGGGCTTTTCCTTTAAGCAGGAGCCGTTGTGCGTCTGCGGGCGGTGCAGAGAGATGATCACTTGCAAGCTGGGTTTTAACCGTGCTAACGGTGTCTGTAGGGTGGACAGAAAGGGTATACGACGCAGATGGCTTGATTGATTTAAATGTGATATTTATCGCTAACGATCAAAATAAAACGTAAATGTACGTCAATACCTTATGCAGAACAATAGACCCGTGCTTACCACCAGCAGCTGAGGAGGGCTCTGCAGGATGCGGCCTCTTTGCAGCAGGCGGGGGAGGCACAGGGGTATGAAGAACGGGGATACGTTTGAGGAGAGCTCTTTTGGCTGCTGATAGTCGTCGGCAAAGACGACGGGCTGGGAGGAGAGAGTGTTCAAGAATGCGGTGGCAAATGAGTGCTCAGCCTGGTCAGCCATCGTTTGAAGTCCAGGATGGTCGTAACACTGTCACATTCGCTGCATTCTTTATTGATACAACTATTCTCTTTCTATAGATTTGTGCTATGAAAACGTTTCGTCACGATCTGTGACAACCTCATCAACATCGGACAATTGTTCCGACTTTGTTTTGACGCATGGCAGTACGTCCTTCCAAGTCTTTCGATGTACACTGAGGGCTGACTGTCCCAGTCTGGATTTGGCTATACAGGAGGTGAGCGGCACGAGTCCCCAGCTCGCCGACCCTCAACGATTTGCTAGGCCGTTCGAGGTGCTTCACTTTCTGGCAGGAATTTCAAGACGTATGTCGTTCACTTCGCGTTCCAATCCCTCCTCATACCCAAACCATCTACACAGTGTTATATCAAATCGGATAATCCAGTTGAATGCCGTCCACTCTCTGGAGATTACCTAGAATGCTTGCACAGATCCAAAGAGGTAAGTCACTTTTTTGCCTTGATATCGTATCCTCACCCTACGCAGACTGCACGCGCCAAAGCCATACAAGATGAGTTTATTCGCAAGGCACAGGCTGCCGCCAAGGAGGGTCGTAAGGCTGCTGACGTCTTGGCAGAAGGAACAATTGTGGGTGTAGGCCTGATACAACGAAGTGGGGAACAGGAATCTACACAGCATTGATGACACATGTTGGTCGATATCAATTCTAGACATGCAACACATCTGAAAGTACATGGTTTTATAATGTACAACGCAAACTTTGTCCAGCGCTATTATATGTATATCCTACATCAAGTCATGGTATTAACAACTCCGAAGCTCACGAACTGTCCTTGCTGTCCCACGGAACGGGTAATTTTGTGACACCAAACTGAACGTCCCCTAATAATCCCTCTTCCCTGGCATGCTGGGAGGGCATTGAAATCATGACCACTACTTGATACTCTGGTGGCATTTTGGGAGGCGAGTCTGCCGAGTCGGGCAGGTCGCCTTTCCCATCTGACGTAGGTGCCAAGGAAGAATTGGGTGGAGACGAAGAGGGTATAGAATGTTCTGATGGTATTTGAGATATCGCACCTAGGGGAAGCCCAGATGTCGTTTGGCGCGACGGCCGCCGTGAAAATCGGGTTATCCACTGTGGCAGTGCAGTATGCATAGTATTACTCCAGCTTGGTGAGCGGCGCATGGGTTCCCGTGGCCGTAGCCAATTTGGCATGGGCAGGGACATAGGTGATGGTGGCGATGAAATGCTGTTGTGACCTTCTGGAACGACAGCAACTGATAATGGCTGTCAGAAACATCGGACGTCAGACCTATTCAGCAGACGCGAGACAATATGCTCACCATTATTGACTCCCATTGGCCAGCCCCTTTTTCAAAGGTTGTCTCCCACAAAGAAGGCTCCTTGGGTGGGCTCACACGTCTGAGCATCCGTTCAATGTCCACATTAGCGAAAAAGTTCCCGGTCTCTTCATCGTGACCGGAAGGTAGCAGTCTTCTTCGTCTTAATAACCCTCTCCGCGCACCAATGCCGCATCCGACGAAGAATAATAACACGGCGACGATAGCGATCAGGAAACCAAAAAAGTAGCTGACACTTCGAGTATTTCCGCTACTTCCACTACTTGGTTCGATGTTGTTGGTGGGGGTCGAAGTGGACGAAGCAGCAAGGATGGAGGTGGCATTCGTCGTTAATATAGTCAAGCTTACTGAGCTAGCCATGGAGAGCGTTGGATACACCGAAGCTCAAAGGTAACTATGACCAGTTCGAGTTATGCAGAGGAGAGGTAGATCTTGTGGATGGCGGCGGCGATTTCGACGTAGAAATGTATAGGGGACAGTGGAGGAGCTTGATGTTTATTCATAACAAGACCAGGCACTGCCGATGACTAAGCGTATCTGGTTTTCGCGACGGATGCGGCATGGCCGACATCGTGAAGGCTATCCGTGTGCGTTGTTCTCCGTGTTTCCGGCCGGGCGGCCTTATGCTGCATTCACCCGGATCTTTACAGCCGTCGCTGCGGAGCTAGAACTAAAGATTACCCCACTCTGTCAATTACAAAGAACGCACTTAAAAGTTCAAGTACCATTCTGCGTGCTGCCGTTAACTGTTGGAGCCAAGATCGACGTTTTGAGCGTCTGAAAATGTGATGCGCGACCATTATGTCATGGAAGCTCAAGTGTGATGTGTAAGGCACTGTAGACAGTGCACAACGTGGTTATACCCGGGTCCGTGGAGTATACACCTAGGCTGCAATGTCAGATATTTAACAATCGCTGAATAACGGGATGCGAGGCTTTGTATTCTTGACAGATGTCAGACACAATTGAGGCATCAGATGCCGGATATTAAGTGCTATCGTTTTTGTTAGCTGACTGTCATAGCTTTTGCAATTAGATGAAAAGACACTTGTCTTGATCCTGGCTTCGACAGACAATGCCCAGTTATCCGTCGGTATCGTACCGCCGGATGTAGTAACCATTGTCAAACTCGGTCAACAAGTAGAATGAAGGAAAGGCAGAAAATAATTATTCAAGATCGAATCATGAACTATGGTACATAATTGAAAGAGATTGTATGACGACAAAGACGAGTGAAGACTACACCTAAGCAGTAAACTTCCCGTCTTATATCATCCACCCGTAAGTTCCCCGGATGTTGTCGCTATAGGCACATCACCAGAACCGATTGCAGCATGGATACATAAAGCACTGCTCGGGCAGAAAGTGGCCAGGATGGCGAATCAAAAGGGGTAATACAGCATATGCAGAATGGAAAACTAATTGAAAATCTCATGCAGGTTGGAGAACCTTTATGCGCTAGTATCGTAAATAAATACAAACAGTTCCAAATACATCATTTTCATGCACGTTTCTAACCCTGATTATTCATTTCGAGTTGAACCTCTTGTATTCTGATCGTAACTAGGGTGGGAAATACTTTCGCAATTAGCACCACGCCTTGTGGCTGCATTTCAACCTTTCAAGTATGTCCTCATGATGCAGTGTTGTTTCTATTCTCACAGCATCACATGGCACGTATATGTATACCGATAATATGAAGTTGTCAAGCTCGCCGCTCACAATTTGATGTTAACATTGCCGCTCAACGTCCGGTAAGCTTGGATAATTATACCTGTCACGGAAAAACGCCGAATGCCAAGGATCGACTTTACCATTTTAAGGAAACCCTGCACTCTTATATGGAATGGGTTCATGATACGCATGCCAGAACCACGTCCCTGGCACTGCTTTATACTGCATGTTTGCCCCTCCCGATCCGCTGTTCTTCATCCCCTTGGTGTAACACCCCTTGGCTGCAGCTGTCAGAGGCAAGGTCTATAAAAATCTGAATGTGGCATGCTTTGAACACTTGATGGGGACCTGCCTGTTCCTGAGGTCGCCAAGCAATAAGCAACGGACGTGCCCATCAAACTTTCCTTAGCACAATTATAATATGTAACGCCCTGTCAGCGATTGGCTTCCTTCTCTATACCCCGCCTGCCCTATCTGTGCAGGCAACCCGCGCTTGTTCAGCATGACGATGGCTTCCATCGCGGATAATTCAGCGACGTTTGTGGAACGAGGTGAACGCAGTGGTTCACTTTCACAAGAAGACAAACAAGAATACAGCGAGTCTGGCGAGCTGCCAGAGGTAACCTTCGATGACCATGACGTGTAAGTTTTTTAATTTAATTAAAGCATTTTGTGGGGAAACTTATGAGTACAGTTCAAAGCCGTTCCCTCGTTTGCCCGACGAGATAGAAGAAACACACCAATTATCAGTCAGGTGCGTTTAGAATATTGCCGAGTTCGAATACTTTTGAAATTTTCCTTAGAGCTATTGTTGTTGGATGCGGTCTCGGTGCAGTCGGTGGGTTTTCGTCTCCAAGCCTTGTTGACATCAGAAGCCTGACAATGCCAAGTTGGCGCATCAAACATTTACCTTGGCCTGAAGACTGGCTTCACGTTTGGCCCTCAACTATTCGGGGTACGTGCTATACTCTAAGCAGTTATGCAATGCCAATCAGGATGTCCTAGGCCATTTTCGGTTTCGCCATCATCAAACCCCTCTCAAAGGCTCTTCCCGAGTCTGGACTGCTTGGCCGCTTTTTTGGCGGTTACTTTGGCCCCAAGGAAAATTGTACCGTGCAGAGGTGATTCTCTTGTCAAACACATCCTCGGAACGACCGAACCAACTCCTTCATAGCGCCGCCACAGCTGCGGGCGGACTGGGTATCCTAGCCGTTGGTGTAATTCCTGCCATGTACCGGCTTAACCTGTTGTTGGAACCGCAAAGGGATTTTGGCAGACTTGTTGCACTGATCTTCTGTGCTGGTTTCTTTGGCGTGTTCTTTGTCATCCCCTTGCGGAAATACTATATTGTGCACCAGAAGTTAACTTTCCCGACGCCAGCTGCGACAGTGAGCTTTTCATGTCATTCAGAAACTGCCAATACTAATTGAAGATGTAGGCATATACGATCCGCTCGCTACATAGTGGTAGATCGGGTGCGATTGCCGCAAAAAAAAAGTCACTCGCCCTCCTTTACACATTCATCGCGTGTTTCCTTTTTAAAATTGTGTCTGGTTATGCTCCCGGTGTGGTACGTATCCATGGACCTTCAATACTTCATGATGTATTCATGGTCAACCAGATCTGGGACTGGCATATTGGTTGGACCTTATACCGGCTTGGCTTTACTAGCATCATCTCGTTGGAAAATTTTGGCTGGTGGATTGAATGTGAGCGTCTGCGCACTATCCACTCCCCTTTCTCGCTGAATGAAACTTTCAGTTACTCCTGCATTCATTGGTGCAGGCATGCTTAGTGGTCTGACTGCCAGTTGGAGCTTCCGTGCGTGTTCTTCACACCGAGTCTGCCATTTCTTTATATAATATGGACAGTTGGGGGATCCATTTTGGCATGGGGTATAAGTGAGTTCTCCGGTATCTTCCCCGCTTGATATGTCATCTCCACTCTAACAGTTGCACCGTCCATCGTAAAGAATGGACTCGCCTTTGGCAAATCCATCAGTGATGAATATCCGTTGGTATCCTATCTGGCCCTCTCATTCAAGGATCCTGAGGAATTCATCGCAAATCCATCACCTCGTTACTGGCTTTTGTGGCCTGGGATTTTTATCATGTTACTCTACTCTTTCGCTGAAGTCGTGTTCAGCTTGGGACCCCTGCTTACGAGTGAGTGTGCGTTGTCCCTGCAGTTGGCACATTAATCACATTAATTTAAAGCCATGAAATTGGCGAAGATAAACTGGAATCCTGTCGAATGGTTCCGTGAAGGTGAAGATGATCCTAATGATGAGGATTTTACGCCAGTCAAAGATCGTATCCCAACGGTCTGGTGGACCACCGGTGTTTTTCTGAGCATTATCATGTCGTGCGCTATTCTTGCCAAACTCTTCTCTATGAACGTTGGTGAAGCCATTCTCTCTCTGGTCCTTGGATTCCTTTTCTCTTTCATCGGTGTCCAATCTTCTGGTCATACGGACATCAATCCAGTCACTACTGTAGCGAAGGTCAGTCTACCTTGAATGATCCAACACAGATGATTAATGCTCATTAGGCATCGCAACTCATCTTTGGTGGCATCGGAAAAGCAGCGCACCTCTCACTACAACCCGCCCAGATGCTTAATTTAAGTGCGGGTACGGTTGCTGCTGGTTCGGCCGCCCAAGCGTCAGACATGACGGGTGATTTGAAGACCGGTTATCTCTTGAGGGCGAAACCTAGGAACCAGTTCATTGCTCAGCTGTGGGGAGCCCTCGTTGCGGTTTTCTTGACTGTTGGTCTCTTCATCTTGTTCGCAAAGGCTTCGCCATGCATCATGTGTGTACAACTGTCTCCACAATTGTTTCTCTATACTGATCGGTGCATTTAGTAACCCTCCTGCATCTGGCCAATGCACCTATGGTGCGCCATCAGTTGCTGCTTGGGGTGCCGTCGCCATCGCCGTAACCAGCCCTAAACTACGTCTGTAGCTTCCTTTGCTATCACTGCACACATCTAATACTCCAGTCAGCCATTCCCCGTTCGTCCGGTTACACCGCTATTGGTCTTGGAATCGCTAGCGTCTTGACACTCGTATTGAAGGTCAGTATCTCTCAGTGGAACGGGTCTGTGCGGCTAAATACCAGAACTAGTTCTACGTAATTCCAAAGAAATACTGGGCATATGTTCCAAATTGGGTAAGTTTTTTTCAACGCTCGATCTAGATGACGTTGAAAATAAACGCATTACAGAATGCCGTTGGACTTGGTTTCGTCGTGCCGCAATCTTACTATTCTATCGCAATGGCTATCGGCTCAGTCGGATGCCACACGTGGTCAAAGACGAATATGGCGAGCTACGACATGTACATGTTTGCCGTCGCTGTAAGTCTTGATATTTTTGTTCAGTTTCAATCTGATACGCTCGTTGTCAGGCTGGTTTAGTTGCTGGGGAAGGACTTGGTGGAGTGTTCCAGGCATTGTTGGCCATCGCGGGTGTTGACGGATCGAGTAAGTCGCTAAAATTTCCGAAGAGCATCTCAGAGTCTAAATTGTTTATAGAGTATGGCACTACAATCGGTTGCCCTGGATTCGAGTTTTGTGGTTAACCACTACGTGGATTAAGTAGTAGTGTCCCGTTACGACCTTTGTTTATGAAATCTTCACCCACCATTTGGTCCAGTGATGACGAAGAATAAGGACTTTGCGCCGCGGAAGAAACGTGTCTCAAGAGTGAGAAATCGTAACTAGACGCTTCACGTCGCTGCAAGGTTCTTCCGACACGGCACTGTGAATTTAAGAAGGGCGAAAACGGGTTGCTGCTGGCGGCCGCGAGGCCCTAGAAAGCGTTCTGACAGAGACGAAACGCGTAAAACCCCGGGTGAAGCTCTTAAAAAGTGAAGTATCGTCAGAATTGGTGCGTTTCCTCTTATCCAGTCATGCAGGCGTGCATTCGCAGATGGAGGTTTGTGATCATGTTTTTGCGTCATAAGTGTGCTGACGTGATGGCTCTTTAGTCCGCAATTGCAAATTCGTCATATGATATCACCTAGTTGTGGAAGGTTAAATACCGCGGCTTTCTCTCATCCAACATACCTCGCTCGCAAACCAATACTGAGAACAACACTCATGGCGCACGCAAGAGACGTTAGCCATCTAACCGACATTGGCAGGTTGAACACATCGGCGGACGGCTCATTCAAGCGCCAAAGCTCTAATTTCCGAAGCTTCATCGAAAAGGGTGGTCAATTCGAGCCAGAGAAAGGCGAGTGCTGTTTCTTTCTGTACGCGGACGCGCCTGGTGACGCGAGAATTCTCTTAGGCCGCTATCATTTGTATGTCTCTTATGCGTGTCGTGAGTGACAGCCTTGTTCGTCAAACTATATGCGTATATAATGGCGTATCAAGCATGGGCGACGCGTACTTTGATCATGCACAAGTTGAAGGGCCTTGAAGATTTCATATGTAAGTCCGCGAGTTTCGCGGCGGAACATTTCGTGCTGAAAAAGAGTGTGACCAGCCGTATCGGTCACTTCTCCGCGCATGGGCTCAGAAGGATGGCCGTTTGGAAACGTAGACGAATTTCCTGGCGCCGACGAGGACCCACTCCATAACTCTCGGCACATCAAAGACTTGTATTTAAAGGCCAATCCGGATTACAGTCTTAGGTATTTCCGAGTTTGCATCACCTCTTTCCAGCAGCTGCTAACGTCAATGCGAGATTCACCGTTCCCGTGCTTTGGGACAAGAAGAGGGAGACGATTGTGAACAATGAGAGTTCGGAAATTATTCGGATATTCAACTCGGCGTTTAATGGTTTGCTGCCCGGGGACAAGGCCGCGCTGGATTTCTATCCAAAGGAACACCAGGCGGAAATCGATGAATTGAATGGGTGGATCTATGACAGCATCAACAGTAAGTCATGCTGGCTCTTGCATTGCGAGAGATGGAAAGGATTGATGATGGTATCGTCAAGATGGTGTTTACAAGGCCGGATTTGCGACGCAACAGAAAGCGTACGAAAGGCTGTGTGGCAGCTGTTTGGAGGACTGGACAAAGTCGAGAAGATGCTCGAGGGCAAGGATTATCTAGTCGGTGATCGACTGACGGAAGCGGACCTTCGGCTCTTTGTGACGATTGTAAGTTTGAGATTGAGATATACATGCGGGCTGCTTGACGATGACTTTTTAGATACGATTTGATCCCGTGTATGTGGGCCATTTCAAATGCAATATTCGGACCATCAGGGACGGGTATCCGAATATTCACAGGTGTGTGAAATCTGGCGAGATGGTTACGCCTCGAGGCTGAACGTGTGGGATTTTAGGTGGATGAGAAAGTTGTACTGGAACAACGACGCGTTCAAGTCTTGCACGAACTTTGAACACATCAAAACGCATTACTACTGGTCTCAAACGAATGTGAGTGAACTTTGTGCCACCTCCACCTTTTCGCTTAATCGCGTTTCTGTTGCGTCAGGTCAATCCGACACGAGTGGTGGCTGTTGGTCCGGTTCAAAACGTTGTACCGTTGTAGATAGATTGTATTTAAACTGTCACATGTTTCAGAGCAGTGGGAGTCTGGGAGATGACAAAAAGTACAACAAGGGATATAATAAAATGTTCAAAACGGTATCAGTCCGTGACTTGTGTTATACAAGAACGAGGATAGCGCTAATGAGAGAGCCAATGAGAGCTGGCTGACGGCAGCGCATTCTGAATAAGCGAGGTTGAATGAAGTGGATGTTGCACCTGAGCGTGCCTGTGAAAACGTGCATGAGTGCCAATGTTGGACACGATGAAGAAGCTTACTCCTGTTTTGGACTGCGCTCGTTCCCGAGATGAAAAAGCCGTTTCCGATGCTGGAGACGGTGGAGCAGGACGAGGAGGACGGGATGGGGTGTGCCGGCGGCGTGGTAGGCTCTCCTTGGTAGAATGTCGAGGTGCTGTATACGCCCATCGGCTGCGGGGTTGAATAGGTCAGGTTAGGATAAGTCGGGTCGGGTGCGGGGGAAAAGAAGCTTACTTGGCAGGCAGCCGAGGACATCGTAGATGTGTTGGCACCAGACAGGGGCCATCGGGTCCGGTTTGCACGTACGGAAACAAAAGTGGAGTCTGATACGGGGTTTTGATAGGGTTTGGGTTAGGTTTCTTGGAGGTATGCGTGATGATAACACGAAGGAGGAAGAGGGGGCTTACTGTCCATTTGTGGATTTGTTCGAGCTGGCCGAACGCGCTGGAGAAGACTAGTCCGCCGATCGGGTTGCCTGGAAGCAGGATTGATAAGCGAGAAGAAGTAAGATAGGTGGAGAGAGATCGATGTGCGATATGATAGGTGTTTTGTAGAACGTGGCTCGCTTACCGTTACCATCGGCTACGTGAGGATCAAGCTAATGTCGACATAAGGACCGCCTATTAGGTGAACAATGTCACGTACCTCTCCCTAAAGAGAAAATTGCCATTCAAAAGGGGGGATCACCGGTAGGGATGTCAACATTGGCATTGTCAGATTACCGACACCTGAGCTCCGATAAATGCATGGGCACCGGTGACTTGGATGACTACACGTTGAATTGTAGGCGTGTAGTGTGTCAGAATGAAGTGCATACTTTGATGCATGCAAGGGGGAGGCATGTCGGCCAGCGAAGAATGCGGGCAACATAACCAGCAGAGTCAGCACCAGCCTGAGCAATCCACCTGAGCGGAAAAACAATTCAACGCAAGTTGGGCGCGTCCGGCCCCATCGTCCTCCGCGCTCCCGGCTCTAGTTGCCCCATTCGGTCTTCCCTCAGACTGTTTGACCCGTTCCGCCATCCTACTTAAGTTCTCTTCTCTTCTCATCATGCTCCCCGTCTCTCCCTCACATGTTCAGCTTTGATTGGTACACGCTCGCCCTTGCTCTCCCTGCCGCTTTCTTCCTCGTTCACTTTATTCCATGGCTTCTCGATTCTCGAGCCATCAGAGCATATCCTGGCCCCTTCCTCGCCAAGTTTTCTGACTCCTGGATAGCCTATGTCAGCAAGATGGGCCATCGATCAGAAACCGTCCACAAGGCTCATCAGAAATATGGTATTTCATTTTCCTCTTCATTTACGTCAATTGACTGACCACATGCTCTCAGGACCCATTGTCCGCATTGCCCCTAACCACATCTCCATTGCAGACCCAGATGCCCTCAATGCCGTTTACGGTCATGGAAACGGTGCTCGCAAATCTAATTTCTACGATGCCTTTGTCTCCATCAGGCGTGGTGTGTTCAACACACGCGATCGTGCTGAGCACACGCGTAAGCGCAAAATCATTGCACACGTCTTTTCCCAAAAGAGCGTTCTCGAGTTTGAGCCCCAGCTCAAGCATTATGTAAGCCAGCTCATCACTCAGTGGGACAGACTCTACGACCTCGCCCGTAAGGGCATGTCCGGTAACGATGGAGAGGGCGGCTGGGAAGGCAGGGATGGCCGCCTTTATCTAGATGTTTTGCCTTGTAAGTTCTAGTGGTTCCGCGCGCCATTTTACGTCACTGATACAAGATCCGTAGGGGCGAACTATCTTGCGTTTGATATTATTGGGGATCTTGCTTTTGGTGCCCCATTTGGGATGCTCCAAGTCGCCAAGGATATCGCTATCGTCCCAAAAACCTCGACAGCCAGCAAGCCGTCATGAATTCGTATGGCAAGGACAAGATCGACTCGGAAGTCATCAGTATCCCTGCCGTCAAGATCCTCAACGGTCGTGGTGAATACTCTATGTCCATGGGTGTCTTGCCTCCCCATTGGAGACCATTCGTCAAGCATCTTCCTGGTTACCGGTTTGGAGGCGAGTGTGTCCGACACCTGGCTGGCATTGCTATCATGGCGGTCGCGAAACGTTTGGCCAACCCTACCGATCGCCCTGATTTACTCAACAAGCTGCAGAGTGGGCGCGATGCAGAGGGAAAACCTATGGGCAAGGAAGAATTGACAGCTGAAGCTCTTACTCTGCTTATCGCAGGCTCAGATACCACTTCAAAGTAAGTTTTGGCCTAGTTGACAGCTTGAACGAGTTACATTCTTCTCTATCTAGCTCAACCTGTGCCATCATCTACCATCTCGCCAGTAACCCCCGCGTCCAAGAAAAGCTTCAGGCCGAACTCGACGAGCAACTTGGAACAGAAGATGAGCTAGTTGCCACCGCCGATCAGGTCAAACGTCTGCCCTATCTCGATGCCTGTATCAACGAAGCTCTCCGTATCCATTCAACGTCTGCCCTTGGTCTTCCTCGTCTCGTTCCAAAAGGTGGCATCACGGTCATGGGCCAAAACTTTGTTGAAGGAACCGTCCTCAGCGTACCAAGCTACACGATACATCGGGACGTCGGCGTCTGGGGCGAAGACGTCGAGGTGTACAGGCCAGAGCGCTGGTTCGGCCGCGACCAGAATGCCATCCAAAAGACTTTCAACCCCTTTTCCGTCGGGCCGAGGTTAGTCCTCTCTCCAGACCGTGTCCGTCGTTGTGGCTCACCTGTTTTGTTTTTTTGCTCAGGGCTTGCGTCGGCCGCAATTTGGCGGTGATGGAGCTGCAGATCATTATCGCTTCGCTCCTACGGCATTTCAGCTTCGTCCTCGAACAACCGGATCAGACGGTAAGCTCCCTCTCCGAGACCCGGTAAATTGGCTAACCGGTTGTCTTTAGCTCGAGACAAGCGAGGGTTTCCTACGGAAGCCACTCGCTTGCAGACTTGGCATTAAGCGACGCGAGTAAGGGCTGTTCCTGGCCGTCTAATTGTCCATGTGCACGGTTTCCTTCCCTGGTTCTCGGTGTAAGTCTGATAAGATGTTTATAATATGAGTTGTGCTATATTTGTACACTACGACAGTATCTATCCCCGTTGCCGTTACGAACCTTTTTTGAGACGTGTCGCGAAAGTTAAGTGAAACCTCGCACCTATGTACCTTCGCACTTATCGGAGTGCCTTGCGGTCCCTTGAACACCAGGTGACGATCACGAGCAAGATCGCATTTCCGACCTAGGTAACGTAAACACGAACAGGATCTCACGGCCTATCATGCTGTTGTGCGAAGATCCTTTGGGCGTTTCGCCATTTCGGTCTCACATGATGTTCGTTGCACATGGTACCACTGTAAGCGATCGTGTGCGACCTCAAATAAATAAAACCAATGCAAAAGAACCTCACCCACCTCCAGCAACTCGCCGGCGACCCAAGAGCATACGCCCGCCTAGATGGCGCCTATTCGCGTTCCACATTCAAACTCGCTCATCCACAGCTCCGCTCATGCTCCACACCGCGTCGGGATCGGCGCCAGAGCCGACAGTGGCGCCTCAAGCGGGGGCAACAACAACAACAACTCCTCCGCTGTCTCTCCCCCTCTCGTCGTCGTCGTCGTCGCTATCGGTCTCTTCTCGCTCACCATGTTCTCCATGTTTGGCCGGAGACTGCTGGAGCTCGGTGGCCGCTCCTCCGCCGCCGCCGGGGACACTCCGTCCCGCTATCCCGCCGCGCAGACAAGCGTACAAGACGACCGCCGGCTGTTCCTGAGTCAAGCGCTCGGCCTAGGGCACACCGGCCGACTGCATCGGGAACCTTCCCCCGCAAGGCTGGGCGCAAAGCCAAAATTGTGGGATATTCAAATTGATAATCAAATTCACGCTGAGCCTCGGCGAGGCCAACACGCGTCGTTGTCTTGGGACGGAATCATGGTAAGTTGGTGCATTTCTAGCTAGGTGACAGACCGGCACTGTTTACGGTACATATACCGACCGTGCCCCATTCTGCTGCCATGCCCCCCCGCCGCGTGTTCTCGCTAGAATTTATTCATTTCAATATCAGAATACGCTTGCTGTGTAAGAAAGCCGACACTGACATTTTACCGATAGCCTCTCGCTGTAACGGTGTCCGAGGAAGAGCGGTGTCCTGTTGCGGATCCTGCACCCCACGCGCTTACGCGCCGTCCGACGGACCGACGTTTGTGCCGGTTAATTAGGTGGCTATGTTTATCTTGCCGGCGCCGTCGCCCGACGCAAACTGGCCAAGCAGTGCGGGATGAACAGCCAAGCGCAGTGGATAGGAAAGCCACGGCGTCGCTTCTTCCGCCTAAAAACCTTCAAGTTGTGGTGGCGATTGTGATGCCATGTCGTCCGCGGCAAGCAGTGTACCCGTTCGATATGGACTCACGCCGGACACATGGTGTCGATGTGGATTACTCTATAGGACTCTATACATGCTCCTGGCAGAGAGAAACGATGTAGTTTATGCGTATTGCCTTTCTTGGATATGTGGGAGCGAGTGCCGTGTATAAATAGCAATAATGATAGCCCAAACTTTAGGGAGAGCCGTGCCATCTATGACGACAGGAATAAAAGGGGGCTGGGTGTTTGGGCGGTGTTATGACGCGGTGGTGATTGCCCTCTGCGGAGGGTGAGAACACAGGTCGGTTCATGGGCGGGAATAGGCGTGAGCCCACCGAAAAAGGTATGGCATAGCAACGTGTCAACACCTTTGACACCGGCTAACTGAGCAACGGAAGGATCAGGTGAACGATGCACGCGAGCATAGAAAACAGCCTTGACGCGATCCTGCTGTTTCTTTGAAAGATTGGACCATTCGGTGTCAAGTATCTGGATCTGCAAATTGTTGTATATGGCGAACAAGACGTCGTGGATGGTGACGCCCGCAAAGTTGCGTGCAATGATAGGCGAATTGTAAGGGGTGACATCGCATATGATGTAAAGGGATATCACAGGAGGGTAGGTTGCCGGCATCTCGAGGACCTCTGGATGTATAGTGGAACTTGGGAACATGGGTGGGAGTTGGTAGCGAGCAGTGGTTGGCACATCGCACAAGTTCCAGTGTACAGGTGCGCGTTGACTCCGTTCGATGTGTACCGCAGTAAGTAGTGAAGTCGAACAGGGTCCATGAGTTGAATCTGCCCAGGGATGCATTATCGATAGCCTTTATAATACGCACGGATAACAGCCACCGTCGGTGGGATCTGCATTCATCTTACCAACCAATTGAACAACGAAAACGGACATTAGACCTTGTAAGCGGTGCACTAGTCCGTTAGCACCGCCACAGACGAGTGAAGAGATGACGCAACATTGCTCGGCGCTAGAATAGTCTCATTGCCATTGACGTAGTGCAATACAGAGAACGACATGCTACCATTGCCCGGGTTTGGAGCCGTCGTCGTCAATGTGGATGGACTGTACGCCAGCGGCGTGACATTGATGCATACGCGACAGTCAAAAAAAACATGATTGTGACACTTGCCACCATCATGTCAAAAAATTATCAATTCATACATATCTTTTGGGCTTTCAAGACAAGGGATCAAAGCAGCTTGGTACTCCGACTCGGGGACGGAACACAGGTTTCAAAAAAAAAAAAAAAAAAACGAGCTAGACATTTCGCGAGAGGAATTGACTTTTGGGAATGGCGGTGTACGCTAGCTGTGTGTCATTCGCGAGCGCTATTTGCGCTTGTTTGTCCTTCGCCCAAGAAGCGCTGTTTGTCGCTGCGTTGGCTTGTTTACTCTCATGGCCCGATTTCGCGCATACACCAGCGATTCCGGAAGCGACGGCGATGAGCACTCCTCAGACGACGAGAAACGTGCCAGGCAAGCAAAAGATGCTGTCGAACGCGGCGAGGAATGCGACAGCCACCATGGTTTGAGCAGCGGAGATGAATCTTCCAGCTCGTCTATCTCCATCGCGTCACAGCGGAAGCGAAAAACAAAACGAACAGTGGTGAGGCGAACAGGCTCGAGAGGCGCTACAGCGGAGGGCGATGAAGGAACCCAAACGAGGTGGTTGTACGCGCTCCCACCTCGTCCCCTCCCCCAACCGACCCTACAATTCTGCCATGGGCGCAACAAATTGGCGTCGATGCCCAGAGAATGCATGTCATGCAGACGTCTCTCTTCCGTATGCCCGAAGAGGCTGCAGCCCTCAAAGCTCTCAACGAGCCACTGCCGTCACGCCCAGTTGTCCGCAAGGCCATTCTCAACCGAAAACACAGTCGCGACTCTGAAGGAGACGGTATGCGAGGAGAACCACGAGAAGTATGCTCCGATGCCTGCATTCATCATATATTCTGACGGAGTACCTGTGGTAGCGAGCCTCCTTTGCACATGACATTGATCCCGCGCCATACAAACCATTTCAGAAATATGCCAGAGTGGAGGGGTCGTCTTCAATTGCCACTCATCATGAAGGTGCCTTCTTTGATGCAGGGCTGGCCTTTGGGAGGTCGTTCCGCGTTGGCTGGGGGCCAGGAGGATCGTTGGTTCATGTGGGAACTATATGTGGGCCCTATATGACTCCGTGCGTAATTTAACTTGACTATATTATCATCATTAAGAAAGTACCAGAAAACCATCCGCAAGTCCTTCTATAATCAAGAAAACTACTGTGCCACTGTTCCCAATTGATGCTGACCAAAATGCTTCTGCAACACTTGCAGGAAAACTATTGCAACATCATCTGTCTCATACTCCTATAACACCTGACGATGCCGGTGTACCATTAGCTTACCCATCACTATACCCCACCGTTCCTCAAGCTTCGACCTCTCAACCATCCCTTAATTTCGCTTCCTTCACATCACTCTTCTCCACGACGGATAATTCGCCAGCAGCCCAATTATTCCGTCTTGGAAGCGCATTATTTGACCCAATCGACCTGCAACTTCCGCAAACGAGCTCTTCCGACACAACTGTCGTCACTCCTGACGTTCGAAATCGCATCGCTCTTTTGCGACGGAAGGCAGCGCTTTCGAAATGGTTGAAGACGGCTGTAAAACAGCAAGTCGAGTCTGACCTGCAAACTCATTCCTCACCTTCTACAACGGCATTTGTTTCTGCATCGCCTGGAAAACAGACGTCCCGCCCCGCGCCTTACACGGCCGCAGATGAGGCTTTTACTTATCTCACTGGGTATCAGATCAAAAAAGCGGCAGATGTCGCTTTGGATGCCGGGTATCTCAAACTTGCTACGTTGATTAGTCAAGCAGGAGGAGATGCGGTGTTCAGAGCTGACGTGCAATCGCAGTTGGAGATCTGGGAAGATGAAAAAGTGGCGCAGTTCATTGAAAGAGGTATCAAGAAGGTCTACATGCTCCTCTCGGGACTTTTGGAGGGCAACGGAAAAGACAAGGATACCGATCTGTGTGCCAACTTGGACTGGAAACGCATCTTTGGACTTTGTCTGTGGTATGCGGAGCCCGTGACTGCGTCGATTGCCGATGTGTTTGACTCGTACAAATCGCTTGTTCGAAATTCCGGGGGAAAGGTAGCACAACCTTTCCCGTCTTGGTATGATCAGCGACAGGCAAAGACACCGCAGCCAGCGTCCTCATTCCTGGCCTGGTCGAATTCCTCATATCTTCAGCAGTCACCCGACATAGAAGACCCACTGTACGCACTTATCCGACTGCACGCTGACCCTGCGCTATCCCTGTCTCATGTTCTTGACCCAAGATCATTTGGGTTCGGAACATCCCACGCAGACTGGTCTCTCTGTTGGCACATGTACATCATTCTATCACGCGTGATGCGAGTGCGCGATTTTGCCGATCGCGAAGAACTCCGATCACGAGCGCGTTCAAAGCTGGTCAACGGGATCACGTCAGAGGATGAGGGGGATGATGATGAGGAAATGATGGAGGGCCACAGTCCAAGCGCTGATCTGCTGGCTAGCAGCTATGCTTTCCAGCTAGAAACTCAGGGGATGCTGCAAGAAGCGGTGTTTGTCCTGTTGCATGTTGAGGGATCAGTAGGGTAAGTGTTGCGTTTCATTAGAATGATGGCGCTGGAGTTGATGCATCTTTGCTTGTAGGCGAGAGAAGGCCATAAAAGATCTCTTGGCCCGTTCCGCTCCAAACATAGATGAGTGGGCGACAAGAGGGCTCATTGGGAGTCTGAAAATTCCATTGAGTTGGGTCAATGAAGCAAAAGTGAGTCGGGCATCACTAGTGTTCCGTGAGACCAATCTTGATCCGTTAGGCACTGCATGCGCTTGATACCGGTGATACCTACAATGCATATGAACTCTATATATCCGCAGCTATGTATGACCCTGCACACGACATTGCTGTGCTAGAGCTTGCTCCTGACGCCATCATTCGTCGGGATCTGAATCTGCTCAAGGAAATCTTGGAGAAATTCGAGGGAAATGAGGACAAGATTGATGGCTGGTCCATTAGAGGCAAGGTCCGTTGTTTTCTCACCACTCTGGTTAGCAGGCAAGCTTAATCCTCTTCTGGTGCATAGATTCTCTTGGATTATGTCCATATCGTGCATCGGATCACCGCGTTGCAAGAGGAGCCATCGCAGGACGCCGCTGATTCCTCACGGAAGCACGAACTAGATGAGCTTGCTCGTCGAGTGCCGAAGATAATTGCATTGCTACCGGACGTGATGAGCAGACGGCACAGCGGCGACACTCGCCACGCCGCTGCTCTTGAACAGATGGTGAAAGAGTTGATCGGCCTCGTCGAAAAGTCGAAACCTTCGACCCTGGTACGTTTCTACCTTTGTTCAATGCTGACCGTGGATTCATGACCGCTTCTTCAGTCACAAATCCCTCAATCGGTGCTAAGTGGTGCAGATGAGGCAACGAAATTGGGACTCGTGAAGGGCACAGGATACGCTAGATTCTTGAAAAGTATTGAAATAGGGGTTTATGCTTAACTGTACATGCTAATGTCATGATGCCAACTTTCGGGGAAAGGAATAGTTCCATAAATCGATCTGCCTCTAGATCTATTACCATTACTGTAATCAATATTGCCCTTAACTGGGTTACTTACATGTCCACTTACATTGTATTCCGCCTGGCTGCACACTGGTGTCATCTTTATTTAGCTTGCCAAGCCGCGCGATGAAGAATCGTACGAAGTATCCGTTTATGGAGGTCTCTGGTGAACAGCGCAGTCTTTGGGTAACCGAATATGTCCTCCGGTGTGAGGTTCGCTCGTCTAATGCTGCAGAACCCGATTAATCGTCAAGAAGGACGACCTTAATAGATGACTTTGTCAGCCTGAAAACCTGATGCTGTAACCGTGACGCGTGACGTAGGCTCAACGCCGCATTGTCAGTGGAGATGTCCGTGTTGTAGTTCAAGAGGGGGTCTACTCAGGCCCTAGCTCTTTTGCTCAATTTGACCGTCAAAATGCCACGTTTGTAAAAATCCTCGTCATTGGGGCCTTCCTACGCGCACCACCTCTTTCTGCGCCCGAGACGTGGAAAGAGCTACACTCTCGATGATTCGGTTGAGTTGCTTCTGATCAAATATCTGCATTTGCGGATGCAGAGCCGTTCAGGGAGTTCCTGCAGCGACCCCTGAAACGTGGCCCAAGCACCAGAGATATAACTACCAGCCAGTTTGCAGGGACGACCATTACTGACCATGGCGATCTCGTTTCGAAGCACTTTCGACAGTATCCCGTTTTGTATATTGACTTCAAGGTGAATTGGCTTGTTTCCATCTCGAAGGGGGTCCGAATACTTATCGGTTCAAGGATGTTCATGGAACCACCGATTCGAAGAAATGCTGATCTTATTCGACTTGAAATAATCGGAAGTCTATACAATCCATATAGTGACCTTGTAGATGAAAACTTTTGCAAGGAGTTACGTGGACCTGGGGCCTTGGAACCGAGGAGGGGCAATGCATTAAAGATCCTCACACGGGAGCTTCTGAGAGCTTACGGGAAGGATGTTGTAGTCCTTATCGATGAATATGATTCGCCCATGCATTCCGCGATAGAGCATGGCTATGCTGCTTTGGTCCGTTCTGTTATTTTTCTCTATCGCAGCTATCTCACGTTATGCCAGGCCACCAATTTCTTTGATGCAGTTTTCGGTTCGTTGCTGAAGGTTTGTCTATTCCATCGCCTGAGACACTGTTGATTGACATCTTTCGATAGAGCAATGACGCGGTGTTTGCAAGTACGATGGGTGATGAAATACCTCGCGTTGCTAATAGAGTCACATCGCTCTCCAGTGTGTATTGTTGGTGGAGATGTCGTTGGTTTTCAAAAACAGTTCACCGCGTTCTTACAAGAGTACTGTACGTTATTTTGCGCGCCGTATCAAAAGTTTTACCAGGCGATGTGTTATATGGTGATTTACGGTCTATTCGGCAACTGACATTACGGCGCACCCGTCCAATGCACAACGTTTGCTGGCACTCATTTTTGAGATAAAGCAGTTGCCCGCCATTTGAAGAGGAACGGGAAACGATTACTCAAGACAGCTGAGCAGATGAGGAAGGACTTGGAAAAGGCCAAGATCGAGGCGCTAGGACAGCCTGCAGACCGTCGCTATCGCAATAGAGTTCCACGCCATGCAACAAAAGTCCACGAGTTTGCATTTGTATTCTGTGGGAAGTTCTGTGTTGCAGCTGTGCGTACTTTACATCGCTGCAGACTCCACGGTTGTCTCTGAGAGTATGACAGACATGGACGTTGGAGAAATCACGCACGTGATCATGCGTGGGCACCGCGTGGTGCACGGCTTTACCGAAGACGAAGATCGCAATTAATGACTGCGCCACTTCGAGCCGTTGTTATGTAAAGCTCGCTTGGTGTTTGTAACGCTTGGCAGAATCTAATATCATAACGGCTCTTACTAACTAATTATAGATTCATAGCTGCTCATTGAGTGGCGGAGGCAACGAAGTTATACGCTTAATTGGAACAAGTCACGCATCGATGACTATAATATGGCAGAAAGGCATTTGGCATTGCCGAGAAATAGAGAATAATATATGCACAAACAATAGCCTTAAGGCTTAGGTGTATATCTTCAACCATTCAAAATCAAAGTAGGCATCGTGAAATGCAGCTGGATTGTTGTTGACAAAATCTGATAACATTCAATAATCAAATAGCAGAATTTTATTGGCTGCTTACCGACACACGTCAAAGGGCAGCCGGAGTCGCGGTAAGCATTTCCCGCCAGATCACCGCCTAGTAAATAGTATCAGCAATCTACGTGACCTGATATAACGGCACAACTGACAAAATGTCACTTTTCCAAGCATCAGACATGTACCACCCCAATAATCAATACACTTACAGTCAAGCATGATATTATGTGGCCCAAATTCCCGCGCAATAGAGCATGACGTACTAGGAAAGTACGCGCCAGGGGCACCCTACATGTGACATCATCAGCATCGCGATTGGCGCATGCTATCATATCGGCTCACCCAATGATCCGTGTCGACCTGGCTTTCCCCTTTCTTGACATCCGATGGCGCCGATGAACGCGACCAAAACCATACTTTGATGAAATCAGAGGTTCGCTCGACAGCATACCTAACAGTCTGAATTGAAATGCACAAGCTTCATATCATTATGGACACGTACCAACCACCTCCATTCCTATTGAAATCGTGGCCAAAGCTGCGCGGATCGGACAGCTTGACGCCGCATCCGTAGTTGGAATTGACGCTGTCGCAATTGTCACCAGCAGGGTACCTATAGAATATCGTGTACATTTTGCCTCCATGGACGGCCGGATAAACTTACCCCGTTTCATGACGAGAGGCAGGCATGGTACATCCTGCACAAGGTAAGCCCCCACCCAGATCTTCAATAATCTAGCATTACGAACCAGGTCCCGTATGCAAAGTTACTTGATTAGGCCCTACGTCGTTCGCGCCTTCCAGGATATCGATTTCTCCCTGAGTAAATTATGTCAATGTTAGTAAATATGAAGCCAGGTAACAGGCATGTACCTGGTATGGCCAGTTCGCACCATTGGTCCAAACGGCTGGCCACGTCCTGAAAATCAAGGCACGACATGAGGATTACCGTCCAAAATACTCACCCACACCCTACAGGCATGTGATAGATATTAAATCTGCATCGAGTTTACTCGTGATCTAGCAAAAATCAACTTGGACACACGTACATCATCACGGATGTGGTATACTGCTTGCGCGATTGTAGCCTCACAGAGTCTCTCCCAGGACCATTCGGATTCAAACGTTTGGTCGAATCAGCGCGCATGATGAAGTGACCCCCGGAGACATAGGTTAACTTTTCACGGGCTGCAGTCTCGCTATCGACATAATTACTAGCCTCTCATCAATCCTGCAAATGCAAACCGACACAAAATAGGTTGACGTACACACGGCCGTGTGTTGGGTCTTCTATAGACTGGTACTCAAACGCATCGAGAAAGCCTTGGCCGGAAAGACATTCGACCTGGTTATAGATGCGCGCAAACACGGTGGTGTCGACCACGAGCAGAAAGAAGACTGTTCCCAAGAAAAATGCATGGTCTGTATCCACGTTGGACATGCGGGGGCGCGTTTATAAAGTATTCAGTGAGAGGATGGTCCGATGGGATCCTCTGAATCTGGCGCGGCTCGCCCTGCAGCGTACTATAGCCAGCGTCATTGCAGAGGCGTCCAATGGTGCACATGCATACTGATCATATCGTGGAGCATCGTGTTGACAGGATGGGTACCTTTATCGGAAGCAGTTCAAGTATGGGATGTGCAGCAGGTTCACCTTGCTGGGAACTATGGCACACGACGCCTGAAATGGAGAGCTCATGGCCATGTGGATTGGGCAACGCCTACGAGGCGCCAGTGTATGGGCCGCGGAAGGCCTTGCACGTGATCATGTCTTTCCCTACAAAATAGGCTACGTAACAAGGTTTATCGATGTCGACGTCGATTCCGTAATGATAACTGCCACGTTTTCCAAGGACTACAAATACAGTTCTACCTAAGAAATGCTACAACTTAATAAATAGAGAATCGAATTATGCGATACAAGCGAAGTGAATAAATAGCCGACTATGCATTGCGCAATGCGATTGACTAGTTGGAGGTGTGTGACTCTTTCTGCCGAAAGCGGTTTAGTCTACGTTGCGACCAGATTGCAGCAGAAACGTCGCAGTGACAACCGAGTCAAGGATGCCTAGTTGGATGGCGTCTGGAGACACCTCAAGTGTGATGACACCCGTTCCTCTTATTATGCGGGCCAAGAGCATAGAGTTTGATGGCCCTTTGGCGATCAGCTACACGGGATGGTATAAGCTATATGGCGGGCATCCGAGGTGTCCGTGAAACCCACCTCAATGTCTTTATCACGCGGTGCCCAAATGTAATGGATACCTCTAACGTCCATTATGCGCGTGCTGTCAAAAAAAAAAAAACCCAACATGAGCTACGGTCCAGTGCCCAGTACGCCTGCCAACCAGCTTACGTGCGGTCTCGGGACAACCTCATCCAGTCTCCAATGTGTTGCTTGGACAAGATACCACGGATCTCCACGAGCGGGCGGGACTGCCACTCGACGAGCGCGACGTTTTTGCCCGAGGCATTCTTGAGAACGGTATATCCCGGATTGTGCGGATCGGTGACGACTTGGTAGAGCACTTGTCCCTCTCCGCTAACGACGCCGCAATTGAGGATCGATGGATTGAAAGAGGTGAACATGAGCTTGAGCGAACTGGAAGGAGCGGATGGGTAGGGAAGCGCTCCGAATATCGACGGCAGTAGCGCAGTGGCGGTGGACTTTTTATTTTCCGCCCAGCCGCTGAAGGGATTGAACATGGTCGAGTAACGGAATGGGGAAGTAATTTTTGAAGGGCGAATAGTAAGTTAGAGTAAAAATGGAAGAAGAAAAAATAAAATGGAAAAGAAAGGGACCAAGCAGGGAGAAGGGAGCGTAAGATAGGCGCAATGTAGGACACCCTGATCAGATCCGTCGGAATATATACCTGTTCGCCATCCGATCCTTTCTAACCATCGTCCAATATTCAACCGGTGGCGGGTACTAGGAACCCGATGGAACGCGGCGCATAAGGGGGCTGCGTGATGATGACGAGGAAAATGTACCGCTTACGTGCCTCAGACATGTTTGCTTGCTAGCCTACGGTCGGCAGTTGAAGCAGATCAGAAGAAAGCATGCGCCATCAAAGGTTACCGCCAAAAGTGAACGCTCGATAAACCTGTGGCCCTATCAGACAAGAAATGATGCCCCATCGATGTATTTTTGAAATAGACGGGAATACCGCATCAACCACGCCTGCTGAAAAAACCCGGTATCGATGCGCCCTATGTAGGCCGTGAATACCTGTCCTTGACCATCAAACCGCAGCTCTGATTAACAATCCGCCATTGCCTCGTATCGGCGTCCTAGCGCTGTTCTCGAACGATGGAATAGAGGATGGCTGACACGAGCGCCTCTCACCGGCATCGCGGCTGGAGACGACACGATCATCAATATTCGTTTACTTAATCGTAAAACAGCAGGGGCGTCGTGATATATGATTAGAACAGCCCACCTGCGGCTGTGCGGAACCGCGATTCGCTACCAACTGGAAAGGACGGTCCAACAGCCAGTCTCTCACGGTCGCCGCTAGACACGGCCCCTGCTGAGACGTTCGTCCATTGGACCGTCGGACCAGTCTGAGATCCTTAACTCGCGTTTTGACCTCCTGCCTGTGAGCGTTCACTGGCACACATGAGATCGTTACCTAGATCTTTTTTTTTTCTCTCATCACAAGTCGTCCCTAACTGGGAGACCGTGAAGCCCGCGCGTCGATCCCGTTTCCGTTTCGATGAGCTTTCCAAACTTGGGTCTCATATGAAAACGGGTCCACCGTACTGCAAAGCTGTGCCTGTGTCCTTGGGACCACAAATCATGAACAGAGAACGGGTGCTGAAACACAGGACTTTGAAAGAGCGGGTGCAGACGGCTTGCACCCGAGCATGAGTCGTGGGTGATAGCCTAATGGACCGAAGCAGCGGTCCCGAACATGACGTGATATCGCTAGCTGTACCTTCATCCTTGTATGTTACCTCTTGGCGTCGTCGTGTGCGCCGTGCAGGCCTTGCCGCACTCGAGACGTAATATGGAATCACCGGTTACACCCGGCTCTCGAGGTTGCTTCGTATCGTACCTAGAAACGTCCATTTCATTATGTTCTCGCAAGTCCGTCTACTGTGCGGAATGCACCAGAGGCAGTGACCGTCACATGTGTACCTTTGACCGCATACGCCGAAAGTATTCTCCCACCACCGGTTTGGCAGTGTGGGAGCTGAGAGAAGACCTGTGTACATTCACATTCCTGGATTATAGCAGAAGAATCTTGACGTGACGGTACCGGAGACCACCTTGTTCGCCGTTAGCGACTTGATGAAACCGTATACGCAAGATGCTCAATGCACCGTATTCGGACGTAAACATCAAGGAAGCAGTGCTTGTAATGATAGATTGCTGGATCATGAGAGAGCGCGTACTAAAACACGAGACTTGTAACAAAACTGTGATTACATCCGTTCACAACTTCAGACACTGCTACATAGCATACCTAGTGCCCAACGTCAGTCCAATGCATGCCATTCGCGGGAACAGAGCACTTACTTCCTTGTCCACTCTCGGGCCGTCGCCTCATAGCGTGCACGGTCCGTCTTGTACAAATGGGCAATGTCGGGAACAAGGGGATCATCGGGATTGGGATCAGTCAGCATTGAGCAAATCGAGAGTAGGACTAACACCGGGCCATCAGCACCCGGACCCGAACATGACGGCAGAAAGACTCACCCTTCGAAATCGTCAACGCTGGCGACCACTGGTCTCGCAGAATATCCAAACAGATCGAGCCGTTGGCATTGATGTTGGGGTGGTAAATCTTGGTGGTAAAGCTCACTTTCGGTGGCTTGAAGGGATAGTCGGTTGGGAAGGTGATGGAAAGGAAAAAAACACCGCCCGCATATGGCGAGTCACCCTGAAAAACGAGGCAGGTAAACGCCCATAGTGTTCCCACTGCAAACTCTGGCACTCACGGGGCCCATAATCGTCGCTTGCCATTGGAAAACGTTGTCGCCCGTGGGACCAGCGCTGCATGAGGAGGGAGGATCACGGCCTAGATCGATCAGTTCCTGGAATGGACAATACCGGGGGTCAATAACACCGTTGCTCGCCCTGTGGACGTCCCTGGGGGACGGATAAGGACAAGGACGCACCTTGTTAATGCGCTTGTGAGACATGGGTGGATTGCAAAATCTACAACAGCGAGGACTAGGATATCGCACGCGATCATCGAGAGAGAGATATAGTACGGGCGTATTGGGGATACAAGGCATGAGACGAATGAAAAATAGGAAAAGTGAGGGGCGAGGAGGAAGAGAAAGAAGAAGTGGGGACTTACAAGCTGGGGAAACGGTTGCGCGGGGGAAGAGGGGAAGTGGTGGTGGTAGGGCAAGTTGTGAGCGCTCTGTTTGGCCCTTGTTTTGTCGTTAGCTGGCTGCTGAGTCAGCATGCCAGGTGTTACGCAATGTCACATTAATAACAAATCAATAACTTGCGTACTAGATAGAATGCATAATTTACGGGTTCACTCCTCCTCCTCACTCTCATCGTCGCTGATAATCATAATTCCTCCATCCTTCGACATCGTCGGCCAGTTTATCCTGAACACCACCTTGGCCATTCCTTCCTTTTCCTCATCCATCAACCTGTGCACCATCAGCGTTTCCTCTACCACCAACACCCAACGAAAAATAACAAGTAGGAACGCACCGACTCTTGTCCCGCATCAATCCCAATAGTCTGTCTCTTTCTTGCCTTGTCCGAGCCTGCGTCAGCTGTGTCATCAGCATCTTACTCTCTGTAATATATTCTTCCAGTCGTTTCTGCCGCGCGGCTAATTCTTCTTTGACATTGGAAGAATTCTGCCTCGGTGGTGGTGGTTGAGGTGGCAGTTGCTTCAAAGTTGAAATCGTCTCCGTGATAAAAGAAACAGCGAGATCCTCCAATGAAAAACTCGAAACGTCGCTTGCATGGGCTTGGATCGCAGGTATGGATTCGCCTGTGGCGGGCGGCGTGGATTGGTCAGAGTTGGAAGCGGCAGCGGGTGCTGATGCTTTGCCCTTTTGGCTTTCCAATACTAACTTTCTCAGCCTGTCCTCCATCGCTCTATTGTCCTCTGCCGCGGGGGGCTTCAACTGGCTCATCTCTAATTTACTCTTGGTGATCGCCTCTTCTAGTTCTCTCTGCTTGGCCAATAAGGCTCGTTTCATTTCGGATAGATTAGCGGAGATGGATTCGGTAGAGAAGGGCTGTGGTGTTGACACTGATCGGGCGCAGTGGGAACTGGGTCGTGAGCAGAATCGGGGATAGCAGGTGTAGTAATGCGAACTGGGTCAGGAGCGGCGGGAGCGGGACCCGGGACAACAGCGGGAGCTGGGTCAGGAGCGTCAGGAGTAGGACTCGGGGGAGTTGGGTCAGGGGCGACAGTAACTAGGTCTTGAGGCACGACCGAGACTTCTCTCGAGGACGCAATAGAATCCACGTCGCCCTGATGACCAGGTTCAGGTTCAGGTTGCACCGTCTCTGCCAGAGCACGTCTCGCCGCCCGATGTGCCGCCCTTTCTAACCGTTCCCTCGCCAGCCGGGCCTTTCGCGCCTTTTTCGACTCGGGTTGTTGAGCGTTGCGGTCCACTGCATCGTCCTCAATCTCGCCCTCCTCAATCTCGCCCACGCCTGCACCCGCACCGACGCCATCGACGCGGTACCACCATACTCTAATCAGATCGGTGCGCGGCTTGCCTTTAAGCTGGTGTGCCTTTAGTCCTAGATACTCTGTCCCCAGACGCGGGCTCTCCCACGCCTTGCGGGCGAACTTGGCAGAGGGAAACTCGACGAGGGCATTTGCAGAGGAGGGATTGACAAAGATGCATAGGGGCACGACGCCGCTCGCTCTCTTGGCCCACTGCTTGCAAAAATCGATGGTGCGGTGGATCTTCGGGAGCTGCTCCATGACGATGGTGCAGGAGGGGGTTGGGGACGTAGTTTCCGGGTTTGCCGTTGAACATGAGATTGTTGGGACCAAAACTGAACAGGCCGTGTTTGCTGTTGGGATCGTTGTCTGGAATCATGCCAATGGACAGAACGGGGGCGGTTGCTGTTTGGGGCAGTGGAAGGGGTAGTGGTTTTCTGGGCAGGCGATGGGGGGGCGAGGGGGACGAGACTCGCTCGAGCAAGGCGGGCGGGGTAGGCGGCCATGGATACTGGGTAGAAAATGCAAAGTTGTTTGGCAACGAACCTGCGAGAGCCATGGCAGAGACCCAATCAGAGGCCGAGGGCTGCTCTGGGACGCGGTGCGAAGGCCCAGGCTCATCGTCGACTGGATAGAGAGCCATGGCGGGCTGGTAGAGAGCGACGGGGGTTCCAGGCGAGGACCGAGGACATGTCGGCATACCAGCGCTGCTGTTCTTGGGCACGGGTGAGCATGGTAGCCTCGCGCTCGAGTCTGCGTCTGCGCTTCCTGGCCTTTTTGCTCTCTTGGGGCGGGGCAGGTGGATGGTCACGCTTACGCTTGAGCGGAGCAGGATCCAACTCGTCGTCTTCTTGGACGCAGAGGGTTCCAAGGACCTCGTCCTCGCTATCGTCGATGGGGATGGGCGAACTGGGCGTTCCTCTGTGACTCATGAAAAGAGAGAGAGAGGGAGAGGGAGAGGCCGCTGTTTGTGTTTGTTTGCATGCTCCCCGCCGTCTTCGCCGCCGCTGCCGCCGCCGCCCTCATCGCCGCCCTCCGCCCGCTCTCCCCGCCGCATCCATTTGCCGCCTCCCGCCTACTGCTTGTGACCGCTCATCCGGATGACGAGTGTCTCTTTTTTGCGCCGACGCTGTTGACCCTCCCTGACCACCAGCATCTGTATTCGCTGACACTCTCCATCGGCAACGCAGACGGTCTCGGTGAAGTGAGGAAGCGAGAGTTGCAAGACAGCCTGGACGTCTTGGGAATTGCGCGGGATAGGCGATGGGTGGTCGACCATCCTTTGCTCCCGGACAATATCTCTCAGTTCTGGGATGCTGGCGTTGTCGCCCATGTCTTGCGCCCGTACGTGCTCGAACACAAGATTGACACCGTGCGTCTCGAGTTTCCAGCACCCTTTTTGCTCTTCTTGATGTCACTCAGATTCTCACCTTTGACGACCGCGGGGTGTCTGCACATCCCAACCACCGGTCGCTGCCGTCTGGTGTGCAGCAACTCATCCACAGCTGGGACGGTGTTCCGCGGCCACAGCTGTTCAGTCTGGTCAGCGTGCCACTGGCTACAAAATACATTGGGGTCCTTTCAGCATTGATCGCAAAGCTGAAGGGGTCAGAGCAGGTGTTCGTTGCTGGGATGGGAGAATATTGGCAGGCGGTGCAAGCGATGCGACGCCACTCGTCTCAAATGAGGTGGTTTCGATACTTGTACGTACTACACTCGCGATACATGTGGGTGAACGAGTGGTGTACGGAAACGCTGAAGAACTAGAGCTGGAAACGAGTAGCTTAGCAGCCCCCTGTGTAATCAGCATCAGTTGTCGTTTCTTGGCAAGCACCGCATCTCGCACCACAAAACACCTTGGACGAGGGGCAGAAAGATCTGGTCGCGCATAGTAACCCACAGCAGCGGCTTGTGGGCAATGGACCTGAGATAGGCGTGTTCGAAGCGAAAGTCTGGGATGGTCGGACGAGACATTCGGCCGTCACGGTCAGCCAACCCATCCCTGACGGAGGGCCTGCGACGTCCATCCCTCAACACCATGAGCAGCGTCCAGCTCTCCTTTTCAAACTCGGATCCCGCCTTGTCCTATAGCCAGGGCTGGGATTCAGGCAGCACTGCTCAGCCTGGCGCTCAAGCAGACATTGCTTTCAACGGCTCCTTTATCACCCTCTTTGCCTCTCTCCCTGCTCGCTCAGACGCACCCGACCCCTACTCTGGCGCCAGTTTTTCCATCGACGACGCCCAGCCCTCCTATTTCAATACTTCTCTCTCATCCTACGCCATTCCAAACCAACCCATCTTCCAGCCAAGTGCCATCCTCCAAGACGGTCCACATCTCCTCCGTATCGTTAATGGAAACGGTTTTCTCGATCTCAATTACTTTACAATTACACCCCCTGCTTCCCCTCAGCTCGTCAAGTATGACGACTCTGACCCTTTCATTCAATACTCTGGCCCATGGTCCACCAACTCCTCCGCCTCTCAGCTCGACTACCTGTCCACTCTCCACAATGCCAGCTCATCCAAGGCCAACCTTTCCTTTTCTTTCTCTGGCTCCTTTATCGCGGTTTATGGTATTTATCATCCCGGCCCTCTCCCAAATGTCAGTTTTACCATCGACGACTCCACTTCTACCCCTCTCGCCAATCCTCCTCTGCCAATCACAAAAACAATACACCAGGCTGTCTTATTCCAGTCCTCATCACTCCGAGACGCGAACCACGCCCTCTCCATCCGCTTCGGTGATAATAACCAAGGCGTGTTTTCTTTAGACTATCTGCTCGTCTACTCGCCCTCCCCCACTCCCTCATCAGGCTCCAACGACACATCTCCATCCAAGTCCTCTTCAGTCGCTCCAGGTGTCATTGCAGGTGCCGTACTCGGCTCTGTCGCCATCTTTATCATCATCATCTTCCTCATCTTTTTTGGGGATCAACTCTTCCGTGCTGCTTTCACTCGCCGCACAGGCAACAATGGAAAGCACAGGTCTGTCTGTAAGTCCTTTCCTCTCTCTCTCTCTCGCTCCCCCCGCGTCCTGACCACTTCCCCCCCAAAGTATCTCTCCAATCTCGCCGGTATAGATCCCCCCTCTCCCCTACCAGTCCGAGTGGCGAGCAAGAGGACCGGCGGACGTACTATGTTGACGGAAGCGGCCGGCCACTACGCCTCTTCAATGAAACACGCTCGCGGTCAAGCCTAGCCGGAACGCCGACGCCGAACGTGGTGCTCAACGCACCCAGGCGCGCCCGGTCGAGATCACCCAATGCCAGTGCGTCCGATCCGTGCATCCTACTGCCGAGGTATCCCCCTCTTCCTCGCTCGGAACGCGATGCTGAGGCTGCGACCTTGCGAAATGAGGATGTTGGCTCAAGCCCTGCGGCCATGGCCGACGCGTCTTATGGACATGACGAAAAGTTTGCAATGTTTGGACAGTTATAGATACTGTCCTGACATAGGCGTGTTAAGCGTCCTGATACCAACGTTTTGATATTTATGCTAATTTAATGACTATTTGATAAAACAGTTGAAATGTAGTTGTAGTGTTATACTCTGTACTACGTGCGTGTTCAGCATCATCATGATACTATAGTTACCAAGGATGGCCAGCTCGGGCACCCCTCTGATGGTGCCATAACCATGGCGAACACTGCATAAATGGTCACTTGGTGTGTGTACGATTTCCTATGTCCGAGTCCTTCCTTTTCATCCCTTCTTGAACAGTGGGTCTACAACGTTCTCACTACTAAACGCGCGAACCTCACGCTGGAGGACAAATCGGTCACCCAGAGACCGCGCTAGTCATCCGAGTTTCGTTTCCTGCATCGTGCGGTCCACTTGCCTTGGTACGTGACTATCATTCATTCCGTTTCTCGCTCTCGTTCCTTGAAGAGAGCCCCTGCTCAACAAGGATGCTCGAAATCACCTTGTCGGTATCGATACGGCCGGCATATGCTCTCCGACTCCGTATCGTGAAGACTATCCTTCTTGAATATCAAAAGGAGTGCCACACAAGTACTCCCATTGTCCGAAGCGCTTTATAGGTGAATAATGTCAAATTACTCTTGCCAGTGGAGCCTGGCAAGGTCACCGCTTTATTTCTGAGTATCTTGAACCGTCAAGGAGTTCGCGTGGTGAGCTTATCGCCAACTGAGCCATCCCAGCACCCTCGCTTTGTCATTGCCCATCTCCAGAGTGCCCATCGGTAGTAGTGTTTAAGGCCGCCAATCTTTCCGCTACCAATCTCCACCGCACGGGGCTCGATCTTCTCGTTCACTATCCAGTAAGAACGGTGCTCCTAATTACTAGAAAAACTGCCAAGAGATGATGAGGCGCGTGGCAAGTTGTAACATATCTACTGAGTTGTCAATATGGATTTTGTAAACCCGAGTGATTCTAAGCGGAGAACGACGTTGAACTGCACCCATCATCAGAACATTCAAAAATAAGCTGGATACGACATCGATCAATTTCGTTGGACAGTCCATGTTAACGCTCTCCTCAAATTCAACGTCAATCAGATGACTGACAACCCTCGCTACCTGGATATCTTTTGACCGTATCATGGCGATGCTCCCCTCTTGCCTGTAAGTTACAGTGACATAGTTACTGACCATTTCGGACGGCACCATAAAAGGTCCGGATCCCCTGCTGTAGACTTGGCGCCTCATCCATGTCGACCTTTTTCTTTTTCATCCTTCTTGCAATCTCGACAGTGGGACAGGCTCTGGAGTATGGGGCTTCCGACAACAATACCGGAATTCTCACTAAACTCACGCTGGATGACATATTTAATTCCCCAAACCTCAATAAACGAAGGATGAATCGCCTGCGTCGCGCGGGTCATGCATCGACCGAGAACAATGTGAGTGACTTTGCATTTGTTCCGTTCTGGTTCTCGCTCTTATTCCTTGAAGAGAGTCCCTGGGCACGGACCGATTACGGTGGAACTCGTGGAACATAGGCTTTCCTGGGGCATACGCACCTCTATCGGCATGAAAGAGTACATTCTCGAGATCGATACGAGCGGCGTATGCTCCTGGATTTTTCAGCCTGACCCCAGCACCCCTTGGTCATCAGGGGAAGTGTCAAGGAAGATCAAGTGCCGAACCCTTGATGAGACCATCATCGCAAGCTTACATCAGAGTAAAGATATCGATATTGGTGGAGTCACCTGGCAAGGTCATTTCATGGCAAAGACAACTCATAATATGTGAGAATCTACTTCGCACTCGCCTTTTTGTTGCCTCCTAAACCATCTCAGCGTCGACGGCGGACTCGGCTTGTCATTGTCCAGCTCCAGAGTGCCCAAGAAGATGCAGTTTGTGTCCACTTTTATACAACAAAAGTTCGAGCACCCCACCTTCGCCCTGAACTTCGTAGACGACGTCGCTAAGCTCGAAATCGGTCACGCGAAGCAAGCCTTTGAGTATCACAAGGTTGTAAAAACCATTGGCAGGCGCGAATGGCGATGGCAACTTAAATCATGCAGCATTTTCGTGGACGACGAGCTGATTGTGTCGAATGTCAAGACGATATTTGATACTTCGTTTGATGATATTAGGGGCCCTGACGTGCTGGTGAATCGAATTAGAGATAAAGTAACTCACGAACGCTGGGACGGACACTATCCTGTGGCATATTTCCAATGGGAAGGCGGGGAAAAATGGCCAATCTTGCAAGTCATTCATTCATTATCTGCGAGGTTCAGCTAAAAACTCAGATTCAGTCCGCGTTTATTTTTTAATTACCGTGGAATATCCGGAAATAAGTGGTTGATTGGCACAGAGTATGTGTTGATACGGGGTTTGGAACCTGGCTCACATCTGACTATGAATACCTTCAAGCTTTATGTGGAAAAGGCGTGTGGAATTTGTGGCCAGTAGGAATCCAGAAATAGGAATAGGACCGCGGCCGCCCAGGCCGACTCCCAGGCCACCGACGCCTCCCAGCCCAGTGGAGACACTCCCAGACCTATCCCAGGAGTCTCCATTCCCACCCTATCACATTGGTCACTAGAAGCTGCCAAGAGATGATGATGCACATGGGAGTTGTGAATAAGCTGTCAGAAGTTGCAATACCCATGCTCAGTTCGTTTATCACTGTGTTTTTCTTTCAGCTGATACGACAATCCATCAAATTTATCAAGAGGGCCGATCGGTCGCAGGCTAACCTGCAATTTAATCTTTGATCGCGTGTAGTCAGCGCCAATCTCAGTACGAAAAGCGGATACTCATTGGAGGACGCTGCTCTCATCGTACGTGCGTTTGCACCAGTTCCTGGTGGGCGTGATCAGGCCCAGGCTTGAGCGCTTGAGCTGTTGACCATGGCCTGGTGTCTGCTATCCAGCCTGAGTGAGAACGGTGCTCCTAATCACTAGAAGGTGCCAAGAGACGATGGTGCGCGTGGCAAGTTCTAGCAACAATTATTGTGAACGCTATTTTGACGCAAACATTCAAACTAACGCCATTAGAACACAAATGGTTGCGTTTACACAAATTGCGTTGAGAACTCCAGTGCTGCCATCTTCAACGCCGTGACCACGTCAACCTCAATCAGAGGGCGGACTTCCCAATCTTTTGATCGTATCATGGCGAAGCTCCCCCCTTGCCTACACCGACATAGTTACTGGCCATTTCGGACGGCTGGCGCCATAAAATGTTTCTCCTGGTTCAATGTAGACCTTGCGCTCCTCCATGTTGACCTTCTTTTTCATCCTCCTTCCGCTATTGATAGTGGGCCAGGCTCTGCAGTTTGGGACTGCCGACAACGACACCAGCATTCTCACACTAGAGGATATATTCAGTTCCTCAGACCTCGATAAACGAATGCTTAGTCACATGCGCCTGGCTCAGGCCCTGATACCTGTACGTGACTTTGCATTAGTTCCGGTCCGGTTCCTAAGAAGAAGAAGAAGGGCAGGAAGAAGGGCATGATTACGGTGCCAATTATGAAAGATGTCTCTGACCCCAGACAATCCCGCTATTTCATCCATGTCGAATCTCACTCAACTTGGGCATCTACGTCTGGTTTGCCGCCCAATTTCAGATTCTACATCGATACGGCTGCAGTATGCTCTTCGGTTCCGGATGGTGTCTGGAAGTTCAGGAAGCCAAGGAGGTCGGCGCCGGAGTGCGAGTGTCCGGGGCGTGATGTTCCTTTTGTCCTGCCCATCTACGGACCCACAGTACAAAGTCGACTTAGTGTTAGTGGATTCACCTGGAAAGGTAAGCTCATTTCGAACCATCCGCGAATTGCAATTTATGGGTGAGCATCTACTTCGCGCTCATCTTTTTATCACATACTGGATTACTACCCCAGAATCTTCGGTTTGTCTTTGTCCGACTCCAGAGTGCACCAAGATTTGCACTTTCTGCGCAATCTTCTACAGAATTTTGTATCGCCCATCTTTGCGCTGGCCCTCTCAGAACACGGCTCTCAGCTCCACATCGGTGGATTCCACGAATCCCCTGCAATTGAGTATCACAAAGTTGTGAAATCCAGCCCTCACCAGCCATGGCAAATTGGACAACTACGTATTTTTGTGGATGATACGATTGTAGAGCATATCGAGACTGCACCGAAATACCTAGTCAAGGAATTTACTGGCGCGACAATATTTGATAGTTCAACACCATACATTTACGGCCCTATCACGGAGGTAGGCAATGTTTTGGGTGCAATAGTACACGCTGCCCTTGATGGCTTTAATCCTGTGGTGTATGTCCAATGGGAAGGCCAGACAATGGCCACTCAAGTTAAGTCATTCGTTCTTTATCCGCGAAGTTTACCTACAAAATTTCAGAGCCGATGGCCGACGTTGGCTTAAGTATGCTAAAATATTCAAATCGAAGCCAGACTTGAAGAACTGGGTATTTGGCACTGCGTACGTCTTGATATGGCATTCAGAACCTGGCCCACATCTAACTACGGGCACCTCCAAGCTTCATGGAATCCCACTATTTGGTGCATATAGCCACGGAGGATCCACAGATAGGAATCGGACAGTGGTCGCCAGTATCTCATGCAAATGCACCTGAGAATATACCCCAGAGGCCTCCACCTCCACACGATGAGACTGGTCATAGGCCTAATGACTAGAAGCTGCCAAGAGATGCGGTGGAGTTATAACTGCAGTTGTAGAAGGTGCAATACCCATGCTTTCATTCCTCCTAAAAATTATGGCAGAGTGGTTTTGAGAAGCAAGCCGCATTACAACTGTCATCAGATTCCAGGGTTTCATCCAACAACGCGGAGACTTGCCCCTTATTGTTGCCATCTCGCCCAAACGTTTACCAACATAGTGCCGCAAATTTACCCAGGCCCAATCGGAGGTGTCGCAACCTGCAATCTAACACCTTGCAGGAGGGGAGATTCTCAGCCTCCATCGTGTGGGGGTTCTCCCTCGAAGGCCCATGAGTTATCAGAGGTCGCCCGCCTCGGCCTCTGTGATTGGATGAGGGGTCTCTGCCTCAATGCGGGAGGGTCTCTACCTACCTCCACCATACAAAGTTCCACCTTCACATCCACCGTCCAGTGAGCACAGTGCTCCTAATAAGTGTTTTAGAGAAGCACAAAAGCGGAGAACAATGTCGAATAAATAGGAAAACAAATGACTGAGTGATTTTGACTGGCAAGCTGAATAATGCTGTCAACCATCTTGAAGCTCTCGCGCTCATATTCAAATGCCGTGACCACGTCAACCTCAATCAGAGGACTGACATCCCTCTCTACCTTGACCTAATCTTTTGATCGTATCATGGCGAAGCTCCCATTTCGGACGGCTGGCACCATAAACGGTTTCTCCTGGTTATAGATCTTGCGCCATCAATGCTGACCTTCTTTTTCATCCTCCTTCCGCTATTGATAGTGGGCCAGGCTCTGCAGTTTGGGACTGCCGACAACGACACCAGCATTCTCACTAAAAGACCTCGATAAACGAATGCTTAGTCACATGCGCCAGATGAGCCAGTAGTCACATGTCACATCTGAGATACGCTCAACTGTATTCACGAGTTTACCGCCCACCTTCAATTACAAAGTCCACATCGATATGTATGAAGTATGCTCTTCAGTTCCGCCCGGTGTCTCCATTTTCAAGGCAGCATGGACATCGACAATATACGCCAGGTGTGGGGAGTCAAGGCGCCGTTATTCCGATGAACGGAGTTTACTTACAATTGGTGACATCATCTGGGAGGGTTATCTCATTTCGAGTGATGAATATATTCACAGAGAAAATCCGGCGGAACGTGGGTGAGCATCTACTTCACGCTCATCTTTTGATCACCCACTAGATTATCCCAGAGTCTTCGGTTTATCATTGCCCGGAGGTGACCAAAGTTTTGCATGCAATCATCAACGGAGCCCAAATGCAGACCACAGTCCTGTGGTGCCTTTCCAATGGGAAGGTCGGACAAAATGGCCAGTCATGCAAGTCATTCGTTCTTTATCTGTGAAGTTTACGATTCTGATCTGATGACAGAGGGCATTCTGGAATATTCAAGCCAGTTGAAAATATGAAGGGCTGGGTGCTTGGCACTGAGTACGTATTGATACGGCGTTCAGAACCTGTCCCATGGGCGCCTTCAAGGTTCATAGAACTCTACTATCTGGTACATGGAGCCACAATCGCAATTGTAACTAAGAAGCTCTGGCGTCGAAATTGTGCGACTTGCCATTCATGTAGATTCCCCAAACAAAGTGGAAACTTGCGCCCTGCTGTCGCTGTCCATAATGATGGCCACGTAGTTACTGCTCAAATTCAAACACAGCGTCAACCCCTCGGAGCCTTGCAACCTGCGATTTAGTAATTAATCTTTCGCTGTGTACGATATCTCTTCCTTGTTACCAGACTCATCTATGTCGTCCATCCTGTTGCGTTCTTGACAGTTAATCGGGCTCAGCAGCATTGGACTACCAACACCGTTTTCACTAGACGAGCGAACCTCACACGGGAGAACATATTCGGTTACCCAGAGACTGCGCTATTCACCAGAGACTTCCATAAATGAATACTTTGTAAGATTCCTCATCGTGCGGCTCAGGCCCTGATACAAGGGAACAATGTATGTGACTTTGCATTCGCTCCAATTATCGCTTTCATTCCTTGAAGCGATATTAACTCCTGGAGCACTCGGGACAAATTTGCATCATTTCACAATTGATACGTTTGGGGTATGCTCTTGGGATTTGGATACTGTCGGCCGCGTTTGGCCATCGATGCCGCACGCTGCGCATATGACGAATGGGAAGTTCAATTGTCCCGATGACTCTACCCCTAATGAAGTATGCAGGGTGAACGTCTACTTCACGCTCACCTTTTATCGCCTACTGAGCCATCCTGCATCCTCGGTCTGACTCCAGATTCCAATACGATGCACTTTCTGTCCAACTTTTTACGGATTTTCCAGTCCTTCGTCTTCACCCTGTATCCGAGATTGGAGTCGACCAAGACAAGAGGTCACAACGTGATACAGTCCGACTCTAGCGCCCACCAGCCATGGCTGATTATCAGGAAGTATTTTTGTGGATGACGAGTTGATTGCATCAGGCATTGAGACGGCATTTGATAGTTCATCATCGTACACTTACGGCCCATCCGAGAAGGTGGAAGAAATTCGGACAAGAACAATGACTGGAACCAATGGCGTCTCGCCTGTGGTTTATTTCCGATAGGGGGACGGGAAAAAATGGCCAGTCTTGCGAGTCATTTATTCAACTTCATCGACAAAAACTCAGATTCAGTTACACTGACGCGAGATCCGCGTCTGTATGGGCATCACTTCCAACCAAGGTGACAGAGTCATCGTGTGAAGTGGTTGGTTGGCGGCAAGTACATCTCCACACAATGTTCTGAACCTGGCCTACATCTAACTATTTGGCGTTTAAGAACGATCAGAGCAATCCACAAGTGGTAATTGCACTGCGGTCAAGGACCTCCGACTCCGAGAGAAAATGGGAAGTAAACTAGCACGAGAAATTCATCATCTCCTCATGGAAATCGTACTGTGCCAATGCATGATATTGAGCGCTTGAGCATCTACTACTAGACCATCCCAGCATCCTCTGTCTGTCAATTCCTGACTCCAGATATCTAAACGAGACCATCATTCAACTCAATGTTTAATAGTTCATTTACGGGCAACCCGCTGAGGTAGAGAAAGCCTATGCGACGGCTTCTACGGTCTGTAGATGGTTATGCCTTTCCTTGCCACTTAACTTCAGAGGTGTTTCCGATGGGATAAAAACGAAGTTATTCCAGTCTTGGTGCCATTGAAAATGTGGATTCTACTCGGACCCGCATCAGAGAGTGGGTTCAGAGTACTGTTATGCAGCTATCGGAAGCGTAGCCGGGAAGAACTCGCTACTAAGACACTTGGTAAGTCTTCACACAAGATCTGAAACCTAGTCCAGGTGTTTTGATAGGTTCATGGAGAGTGTGTTCATGGCATTTGATGCCAAGGCCACAAGTGGGAATTGCAGCTGTGAACAAACTTGGGCTTGTAACCCCACTCATGGCGTTGATCCCATGCTTTCATCCTTTAGGAATAAAACTCAAATTCTTTCACACGTAAATGAATAAGTCATTCATACATAAAGACTTCGTTATCATACAATTGATGCATATCAGCTCAACGCCCCATTACCGTTACAGTAATCTACATTGCCTTTGGCAGGGTTACCAGCCCACTGGCGTAAAATGATATTGAGTACCAGTCAAACGCCATTCAACGGGATTCGGACTCACCGACGGGAATGGCCTCGGTATGCCTGATGCACCAAACACCGCAAATGAGAGGATGAATATCATCACTTGCGCTCCCCCATCCAACGCGCCGCCTAGAATATAGTTATACTCCTTGTACCACCCGGGGTGGTACCGTCGCAGCCACAACTGTGATGTGAGCCCAACGAGAATGGTAGATGTGGTGATGGAATTGACACCAGAGGCCAGCCAAGCAGAATACATGTATATGATGGGCAGAATAATCGAATCGACTCGAACGGGTCCGATTTTTGGCCATCTCTATCACAGTATATATCAGTTCTACTGCTAATAGAACAGAATGTGAAAACGAATTCACCTTCCAGATGAGCCACTGGATGAATGTCGGGCACATACCAATCACTAATGACATAGGAATGATAAAGTACCGCCCGTCCCGACCAAAGAGCGCCTTTGCCATAGACCAGGTCACGGCGGCACTATTCAGTTCTTGGGTGTATTGCCCAGACCAGACATTGGTGCCGACAGGCTCCAACAGCACTTCGCGCCGGGCGCTAACAATGGACACCATGACAACTGACAGAAGTTAACGGCATATTTAATATCGTGCCGGTCAAAATATACCATAGTTGATAACTGCTCCTGTGACATCGTCGGCAAGAATGGTCTTTCCTAGCCCAATAAGAACCCACCAAGTATAGTTCCCCACACTTGCGTGAGGAACATGACCCGAGGAGGAATTTTGAGATACTGGCCAATCTTCAAGTCCCCTGCCAAACCGATGGATGTGGACACAACATCATGACTCCACATGGAAAACTAGCGAATCAAGGCGGGATGTGGATAACAGAATGCATGTGACTCACGTAGAGATTGGCGACAGGGCGTCCGGGGTTCACTGCTCCTGCCACCATCCTCATCAATTGGTTCGTGGCGATGCCGTTGCCCATCCGGGCAAAGAGCAGCGTAGAAAACGGCTGGATGATCATTAGCAACCGAATCTACATCGAGCTTTTGAGACACACAGTCATGAATGCACCGATCAAAAGGGCTATGATGTACGACCACCATGGAAGCGTGGTCTGTCCTTTGAATGTGACAATTAGTCCTGGTAATGATAGTTGGCACGTTTTATCTCGGCGATCATACTGGTAACGGACCTGCGAGGAAAGCCAATACGAGAAGTACCAGATACCACCACATGGGTGCTTCCTTGTATTTCTTCATGGCCTGTGCAAAAGGTCAGCAGGACTTGATAAAGAAATATATTGTCCAGCATACCCGGTAGTGAGGGTCTGGTTGAGTTCCATCTAATGCAGACTTCAAGGCATCCTTAATATCACCTCCCCAGAACAAAATAACATGCGCAATGAGGCCTCCGATCTACATTCAATCAGATTGGTTCACAAAGCTGACGAACACGACGTACAGAGAGATTGGCGGTAAGAGTGGCCCAAGCGTATGAACCAGTTATATATGGGAGGCCCACTTCCGCCAGCGCGGTCTGATTTAACTGAAAATCAGTTCCGAAAACGGCAGATTGATGATATATAGATCCATTGCCCGAGAATATGGATGTCGAGAGTATAGGTAAAAACCTGGACTATATAACACAGATCAAAGAAGAGAATCGACAAAGGCAGAGCACTGACGTTCCAAGTATTCGTATAATAGATAACCGGTATGGCAATGTAACAGATGGCGAGGCCAACCCAGGAATTTGCTGCGAATGCATCAAGGTGATGATATGGTGCTCCCTAATACTGCGTACCTTGCTGTGTGATGGGGTAACTCATAAAGCTAGCATCCACTGTTATACGATGCATCAATGCGATCATTAAGTACCGCTTACCTTGATCCAATATACTGCCAATCAAATGAAATGCTCAATAGACCCAGACCTTCATTCGCATCTGCGCCACCAAATATATTAGTGAAAACGTTAGCTAGTTTTGCTGGAGCATGTTGCGAAGCAAGGCAGAAGATATTGAAGCCGTTGAGTAAAGGGAAGATATATGATGGGATCAATTCAAATATAAACATCCCGTAAATGCGCTCCAGAATAGCTTGACGCGCTTGACATTGCGGACGTGTTGTGATGCAGTGCTATAATAAAAAATCAGCCACCACATATAAGCGCCTGCCTCAGTTCACCTTGGAACACGGCAACGGTGGGTAGGTTCTGGTATACATGCTAAGTCGTCATATCGAACGAGAGGCTGAGACCCACTGTCCAATAGACCATTTCAGATGGATAAACCGTTAACGGTCGCAAAAGACCAACAAGACCGTATCTATCGAAAGCTTAGTGGGACTCTCTGACGTGCAGGGCCAAGTACGAACCCAAAGCAAGCGGTCGAGAACGTAGCTAGCACAGCAGTTGTCGCTTCAACTTTGGTGTCGTAGTAAAGCTGCACAATCGTGGGTTTCTGTCTTTTCCGGGGCAACTAATGTTCGACATACTCTTTGCACTGCGAAGTTCATGACCGCCGCACTCCCATAAGCAGCAGTTGACGCCACAAGAGAGGCAATGACGTGCTTTACGAAATGGTGAGATATTTGAATTGAACTGGTCTAGAGATGTGGCTTACTTCTTTGATACTAAACTTGCCTGGATTGATGAAGTGAATTACACTCGCCAAAAATTCCAAACGGGTCCCAACGACCGCTTCACGGCGCGGCAGGAGAGCTGCCCAAGCATTACCACAAGTATAGATGAGCAAGAGCAGGAACACGCTCGAAATCGTCATCTGCACCGGTTTAAAAAGGTAGATCTAAATACTGTTCAGTAGAATCCTTTTTATCAGAGCAAAGAAGTACCTGGCATAAGGCTGCTCCCAAGCCTGCAAAAGCGGTCCCGATGAACATAGAGCGGAAAGTGAGTGCATCATCGCCGTCATCCTGCAAGTCGATCACATAACGGGACACGTCCTTCCCCGTAGAAATAATTGGTTCCCCCTTCACGAATTGGACGCCATCTAGCTTATCGCTGTCATTCTCGACGTAAGAAAATTTTTCTCTGTTGGCGTCGAGATATTCCTTCTCTATGCTGGATGTTGCCGAAGTTACCGCAGCTCCTTCGGATGACATGACGACAGGCGACGTGTGGGCCTGGATAGACAAGGGTGAATGGGAAGTAACTCAGCCAGCCTATCAAGTCGCCTTAAAACCCACATGAAGGGACAAGGGCCACGTGTATGAATGTCCAGACCCTGTAACCTTCAGATGGTAGGATGACGAGAGCGTACGAGCATCACGATGTGCAAGTGAAGTCTGGTGCCTGTTCGGAGTTTTTCCTGTGAAATGATATGCTGGTCTGTGCGAGCAAGATCGTCATACGAAGGTAGAATCACGACCGTGGGTGGTTTGACCAACTGGTTAAGTAATGGTTGAGACGGTCGTGGATACAAACTGACAAGTCCACTTACATATTACATACAATATCCGCATGGAGTTCAGATTTTAATGTTTAAATCAGATCCTTAATCAACGGACGACTGGATCAAGTAAAGACCTTTACCCATCCAGGCACAGAAAAGTAACGAGAATATGGCTAGACGAGGACTTAGCATTTTAATCGAACTAGAACCACGAATGCAACAATGGCCAAGGCAACAATGCACGACCAATGGGAAAATGGTCTGTCTTCTCATGGTGAGAGGCTCAAAGGAGGAACGTCAAAGCCACCTGATATCCGCCTGGGTGGCTTGCGGCGATCCACACTATAACAATGTCCGTTTTGGAACTTTTTTCCGCCCATAATTGATTCATCTATTCTAACCTTGTTTAGACGGTCACCATTCATGCATCCATGTGTCTGCTATAAAGAGGTAGATCTGGACTCCCCCTTCTTTTATTGGCGAAAAACCTACTTGGCGTAAACCTGCCCCTGCTGCAAATATGGTTCCGTTCCGATGTCATAAACGGGGAGTTGTTGTATCATCGCCGTCGCAAGTCGACCGACACGTCCCCGGGCCTACCGATAGCAACGTCATTTGAATCGCTGTCACTGTTGTTGCGGAGAGGAGCTTCCTTCTCGTGTCTTTATGCTCAAGCGAACCAAATAGCGGTTCCTTCCTAGATGACGGATGACAGGAAGTAAAGTTCGACGGTTAAGACGATCAATACCTTGGTTTGATCGAAACACGTCCTTCGAAGGCGTAATCCCCCGTTCTCTGAGCCTACCAGTACCAAAGATGGAATTGCAGCAACTAACTACAAACGGTGGCAAATTATCGCGAAAGACTACAGTCAAAAGCTCGAGGGACATAGAGAAAGCACTTGCCAACGTTACGAGAACGTCCCGTGAGTGAGGTTGGTACTTGTGCGCAGGTGTTGCCAGAATAAACACACAAAATGATTGCTTATTTTGGATACGACAATAAAAGGAAGTCATTATACTTTGAATATAGTAAAACGTCCATTCATCAACTCGCTTGCGCACCAACAGCCTACCAGAGCATAAGGTCAGATTGGACGGGGAGACCCGAGTCACTTACCAGTCGTTTGAGATGCTCCATGAAAACTTGCAAACTAACATCGTCCGTAAAGATGGCTTGGCCCGCAGCATTGCTGGTAGTGCCATACATCGTGGCAGACATATGCGTTGTGGATGGGTTCAGTTTGGAGAGAAGGAAACGAGCTTGGCTGCCTCCTTGGTCACAGACAATATAGCGTGGAATAGGGAAACGGTCAACGAGAAGGTCCTGTGAGCGTGAAGTTGGTTAATTTATATCATGGTATTCCAACAATGTACATACCTGCGCGTCAGCTACAGGCATTTCCAGAAGTTCTTTAAAGTTCTCGTATCCTTCTTGATCCTGGTATCCTTGTTTGCGCCATTGTGCGATCAGTTCACCGTGGAAAATCAGAATGTGGAAGAACGTGTCGAGCAATAGGATGACATCATGTTTAATTGACACACTATCAAGAAGGACAGGTTGTGGAGGTGTGTCAAATGTGTATGACATGAGAGTGGGTTGAATCATGATAAGCGAGTTATTAACGTCTTCTTCGTTTAATATGTGCCTGTAGAATGCAGTCTCGTCGGGACTGTTGTTGAACACTTGTAAGAACTGACTTCGGCGGAGGTGGAACATAAACTGAGGATATATGCTGAAATTGTCGGAGAGCCTGAAGCTGGTAGAATCCTCCTTGCGGTAATCAGCAAACTTTTGACATAACCGGATGAGCATCCGATCGAGCCATCTGAGAACATCAGGTGAATCATCGATTTCAGCCTTAAAGACTGCAATTCTAGCCATCAAAACTGCTGCAGCTTCTTGATCGAAAGAAGCCGCGATACTTGGGGAACCAGCCTCTGCAAAATTGCGGGCAATAGTAGTCACGCGCAAACGCTGTTGTCCCGACGAATGTTGATAATGGGTTACGAATTGTATCAACCCGCGAGAACCAGGCTGAAGCGGCTGGCCCGCTGGCGTCACGACCTCAAAGTAAACGCCAGTGGATGTTCTCGGTGTTAGCACATTGATCTTCCATGCTGATGTTTGGCCGATTCCAATTTCTGTTTCACCTACACATGCGGATTTCTTGCCAGCAGAAATAGCATGTCCGATCAAGCCGGAGACCTTGAGCTCTTTTGTGGTCTATCATACACCGTCAACATTAGTATATCATAAAGCACATTCACCAACCTGGACATCAAATGTGGCATTGAAGCCCATCAACAGGTTCCCTTGCTCATCCTTATTGAATATGCGGAGGAAACTTTGTTTAAAAATGGAGGTGGCGAATGAATCGGACAGAACAATGACACCATTTGTGGAGTTGGGTAGTGATTTCATCTCCAATAAGCCAACTTGATCCAGGCACCCAGCAAAGAGATCGACCGCGTGCCCGTTGTTAGAAGCCCGCTTCGCCAGACCTTCATAAAACTTCGTGGATCACGACCATGGAACACTATGCAAGGTGATGAAAGCCATACCTTCAAGGCGCGTTTGTAATGCTTAGCAGAATCTCTGTCGATATCGTGATGCGACCTTATCGGCTCTTTCAATTCGTTGGTAACTACCATTCCAGGGCCTTCGGTGGCTGGTCCACCAGCAAATAACATGATTCGGGCACCCGTGTTGGGATACGTTGTCTATAGACAACATAAATATGCAGCGTATGCAGCAATAGAGAAAAAATACCTCTAGCAGGCCGACAGCTACACTTAAAGCAACGCCAGTGCATCTCAAGGAGCGTTTGTCATTGGCGACGGGCCAAGGGTCCCGCGAAAGATTCTCCAAAATGCCGGTCAATTGAAATTCACATTGTTGTACAGAAAGCAAGAAACGAGATGCACCAAAAAATTGCTGTGGTGCCGGCTGGCCTGGTCTGGGTGCCGCTCGAGCTTGGGAGCTCAATCCAAGCATGTCTTGTATCTGCTTCGGCGCATACTCTTTCCCGCCTCGGAAAACATAAGATTTGCTGCATTCGGCATATCCGATCTCGTGTACTTGAGTCTTGAGACTACGTTAACCATTTTAAAGCAGGTATAATTGGAACATACCATAGTACCGTACGTAATAAGACCAACTAATGCATACGGGGGGATGAGGCTCAAGCTGACAACGATAGCATCCCTCAGTGCCTTGAGATCATCTTCCTCAAGACATGTGTCAACAACGAAGAGGAAAATTGGAGGAACTTGGGCAGGGCGGGAAAGGGTGTATTCTATCGTAGTGTATTTTGGCAACAACTCAGCAGGTAAATTGGTGTTGGAGATATCTTTGTAATGTGGAGGGAATGCATTGCGAGACAGGCAAAAAGGACAAATCCATAATTTGCCGCGGATATCAATTTGACTAATGGCCATTAGAGCTTCAGGCGCTCCGGAAGGCGGAAATGACGTACCAGTAGGGATTGAGGATGGCACGGCATGGTGATTTGCAAGCAACCGGTTCGTAGAGCACCGGAGGTAGGTCTTCCCGCAATTTGAGGGGAGTGTAGAGTGCCGATATGGGGACGACCGTTCTCGTAGCCTCTATGCGCGACGACGGCCATACATTCCACGAAAGACGGACGCCTAGATGTGGTAGCATTCGGCACGATATAATTGAGGTATAAGTGAGCGATACTCACCATCGCGCTCCTCGACATCCTCAAAGTTGAGCATCCTGTAGAGAGTGCGCGCCGAAAGACAAAAGTAATAGACCACGTAGATGAGCAAACAAAGGACCAAACAAAAGGTAAACTCGCGCTCAGTGCTCACTGCCCAGCTACGTCCTTAGCCTCGGTCCCCTCAATTAAGCTTTATGGAGCTCAGTACATATGGGGTGAGCATCTGTTTCCGTTCAGTCGCCAGAGATAAACGGCTTGCTCTGGAGACGAATCGTTCGGCCACGTATCTTCTTACTCTTTTAGAATTAGATCTGTGACAGTTTCTGTCACACTTGTGGCATGTGCAACGTGCAACACCAGTCCGTACCGGTGAGCGAGCTGGTCGCCATCACGTTTCATTCAACCCAAACCATTACTGCTGATATCAATAAGTAGTTAAGGTAACTGATCCATACATCAACTCGTCTTCCGGAATATGAGTTACTTGACGTTAGTATAGGTCGCCAATCACGCCGAGGCCAAAGTCCTCCATTGTTCCGACCAGGGGGGAACTTCTCAGGCATCGTGTGAAAGACTGGCAGTGCTGCGCCGGTGTCGACCATTTCAGGACGAGCCATCACGGACTTTCTTCTTCCCCTCATCATCTATGTCTCGCGTCGACATACGAGCGCAGTCCCTGTACCTCGTGCGACAGTAGAGGCCCAGTTTCTCCTACAAATACCTTAATCGTCCTGGGGAACCTTGCCTTTCTTTCTTGTCGCCCTTCACCCGTTCCAGCCGCCCAGGTCCGGGCCACATCCTTTACTCCCCTTGACCTACACTCAGGTCTCCCCTCTCAAATCCATTTGATTCGACGCTCGCAAGCTTTGTTTCACGAGATTCAACTCGTCATGGTTCAAGAACGCCTCGAGAGACTTAGAAACCTTCCTTTGCGGGGGTTTAATGAAATGTCAGACCACTCTTGCTTGCCTTTGTTTCCAACGCACTGATCACGACTCTATAGAGATGAAGATACCCCTTCCTCTGGCACTGCCTCGTTACCCACGCCTCTACTTGATACGGGGCAGCTTCCAAACCCGGTCGCGCTTGCGTATGTTTACGAATATCTAATGCTATTCTGACTTTAATTTTAATCAGCAACGCGACACCACTAGCTCCCCAAGAGCCTGCAGTAGGACTTGTTCAACCCCCTGGTGCTCCACTGTTGAAAGACCATGACTCTTTTAGCGATGGATCTAGGGCTGGTAGCTTTGGCTTTCTCTCCTCAGCGTCGGGAGATTTGTGTTATCCTATCAATACCATGACCACTGAGGTGATGGGAGAATCGTCCAACTCCACTGGTCTGACGGTTGGCGATGTCACTCACCTCGACGATAGTGACGCTTCCATGTCTATTGAAGAGTGGAGAGCCAACGTGGCCCTAGATGCGAGCGCCCAGAGCAACTCACTCCTACCGTCGTCTTCGTCTTCAACGACGAAGCGACGACGATCGCCAACACCAGAAGTGGTAAGGCGCATCAGGCCTCGAGCTCGTTCTCTGTCATCCGCGTCGTCGGCTACTAATGATTTTGATTGGTTCGCCCCCATTCCCGAGGTTCTTGAACGGCCGCCATCTCGGGCGTGCTCGGCGCCGGACTGAATACCAAATCTTGCATCGTCCAAGTCCACGGACATGGACCAGTATGATTCATTCCCGTTCTATACCCATTGGGTGGACTTGATGTGATCACGAGAATCTTCGTCGTAACACCAGAGTCCTGTGCACGGAATGACGCGCATCGTCGTTCGGTAGCACTGTCTGCTGCTGATGACTCGTGATCACTTGGTAGCCAGAGGTCGGGACAGGCTATTACCTGTCATTCTGCTAGATCTCTTGCACTCTTTTACAAAAGTATCATTCTACCCTTCATGTCTCCCCAACTCCATGTATGCGGTGCTAGCACAAGCGTAGACACCATACCCTACATCACTCTGTGTAGATACTGACTCGAATATGACCACACGTGTAAGCTTGGTGTGGCGGTGCACCCGATTAGCGCGTCACCAACCATCGTCCGTTGCGCGTCTTGCGCGCTGCCCAACATGCCGTCAAAGTCCGCGACCATTCTGCACGAGTTACCGGAGAGGGTCGCTGCAATATTCGACCAATCCCAGATCTCTCTTGCGAGCCATCGCAAGAACTGCGTTGCGCTGCATAAAATACACGTTCAGGCCAGTGCCATCACCGAAAACGTCAAAAACGGTAATGCTACAAAGTTGGTCGGCGAACGCGCATTCGGCGGTGCTTTCATTGACATGATTATGCGTGTTCTTGTGGTAAAAAAGGGTCCTGCGACTGCAGATCGCATCGTCAAATTCGTAGGGACGTACGTGAAGTTCATGAACGAGAAGGGTATGTACCTCAACTCCATATACTGGCTCCGAAATGAAATAGCTGCCAGCCGTGGACGAGAAGGCTAAGAAAGTGAAATTGTCAGAGTCTGCCTCAGCGCTGGCCGCCATTGATGACGATGATGATAATGACACCCTTGCGACAAGATTCGTATCTCGTTTGCTGAAGTGGCTTTTTCAAGGTTTCTTGGCCAAGAACAAGACTGTTCGTTATCGCAGCGTGTCCATTGTCTCGGAACTGATTGCTCATCTGGGCGAAATTGAGCAAGTAGCTGGCACAGAGCTTGTAGGAATCGGAACTGATGCGCATTCATCTAGTGAAGACACATATAGTTCGCTTCGAACTAGTCTCGTGGATCGAGTAAACGACAAGGAACCTGTTATCAGAGAATATGCTGTCGTTGCATTGTCCAAACTGGCCGGAACAGAAGATCCACACGAGATCCAGGAAGGTGAGAAGACAATATTGGAAATGCTGCTCGAGATCATGAGTTTCGACGATGCGGCGTAGTATTTTAATATTGACTCTGAATTCAGCTAGTTGATATTTTAGAAGTGAAGTTCGACGGGCGGCTTTGTTGAACGTTCCACTGGATAATACGACCTTGAGTACCGTTCTCAGTCGCACTCGAGATACAGACCTGGTAACTCGGAAACTTGTACATACTGTACTGCAATCCAAATTGGTCCATCCCCGTCAACTCAGCATCGCGTTACGCGAACAACTCGTCAATGACGGTTTGGGCGACCGTGAACCTGTGGTTAGGCTTGCAGCTGGAAAATTGATTGCAAGCTGGTTTGATAAGGTCTTGGGAGAGGCGGTAATACCCGACGGAGAGACGTGGAGAGGTGATGACGGCGGCCTTATGAGGGGATTTGTTGCCTTTCTCGGTTTGTTCGACGTTGTTGGACCAGGAGAAGTCGCTGCCGTTGATGCCATGCTATCCATTTTCATCACAAGGCCGGAGCTGACCGACGCTTTTGAGTTTCCCGGTAAGTGATTGATCTTTCGGAAAAGATAAATGTCTCATGGTCGTAGAGGCTTACTGGAAGGAACTAACCCCGGAATCAGCTGTTTTAGCCCGCGCATTTGTGGAACATTGCGCCAATGGTCCACGCTTAGAAGCTGCGTCTTTGCCCGTTGTCACTGCCTTTGCCTTCTATATACAAGAAGCATACAATGCCTTGCTCGAACTACTTCAAGAGGAACTAGCCATTACCAAAGAAGATGAAGAAGATGCAGAGATTCGCGGGGAGGAATTAGCCAAGAGGGAGGTCATTCTATGTGAACTCCTCAGAATAGCGGCCAAATTAGACTACATGGATGAGATTGGACGACGCAAGGTGTTTTCAGTCGTTAGTAGGTTAAAAGATCACCCGCGTTTGGCAAGTGGCTGATGAATGCAATTGCTAGAGAATATGCTATCACATCCAGATCTGCCGGCCAATCTGATTGAACGCTGTCTTGACATTCTGAAAATTATTCTTCCTGATGAGAGGGAGCTCATTCGGGTCACGGTAGAAATTATCATTGAGCTCAGGGAAAGTGATCGAGTGCCGGAAAGCGACGATGAAACTGCGACTGTAAGTGACGTTTTATGCTTCCAATAACATTGACTTACCAATATAGTATGATGACAGTCGGTCGGATGCTGATAACACAATCTTCCGGCCCGAAAAATCTCTCTGTCGCAGAAAGCAATACCATCAGATGACGGCGGAAGAACGTGCGGTTGCCGACATCATCGACCTACGATGCCTCATCATCTGCATAGCACTGCTAGAGCGTGTTCATGGGGTGAGTCATGCAATCAGGATAGTATCGCCATGTCTTCATCGAGGTGTAGAGTTTCGAAGATAATTCTACTCTGGAGGGCATCCTCTCTGATTTGATCATTCCTTCTGTGAAACGAAAGGAGCCTGCCCTTCGCGAGAAGGGCCTCATTGGTCTTGGGTTATGCTGTCTAATCGCCAAGGTCTGTACAGACTACACTGCACTGGCATAAATTAAAGGTCAAACAGAATATGGCGTTATCGTCCTTCCAACTGTTCCTCAACCAAGTTCAGAGTGTCCCAGAAGGCATGAAAACGCGTGTACTACATGTCATATTTGACTTGTTGATTATGTACCCACAAGAGTACTTCGGCCGCTCTGAAGACATCGTGCGTCTTTTCGATATTGCGAGTTGAAAATGTGCGAGCAACGAGACTGTATAAGGCCAAGCGCATAACGTCCTTTCTTTTGGAAGTTTTCCAATCGGACGTTTCGGATCAGATTCTTGCGACGATGGCAATCGGGCTCTCCAAGCTGCTCTTGGCGGGTACTATGACGGATGCTAATGTGAGCTTGCCAGCAATAAACTCATTGGACCGGAAAAGTCATAACCTATACAGATATTGACTATCCTTGCTTTGAGCTATGTCAGTTTTGAAACGCGGGACAATCACGAGCTTAGGCAGTGCTTGTCGTACTTCTTCCCAGTCTACTGTTATTCTTCTGCGATGAACCAAAGTCGGATGCAATCCGTGAGTTGAGATACTTCTAGTGGATTTTTCCGACTTATGTTGTGTGCAGATCCTTATAAATACATTTGACTTGTTCATCAGACTGCACGAAGAGAGTGATTCGGATGACACTATGATATCACCTTATCAGTTTGGTCTACTTATGGTTGACTGGACGAATTCGCAAAAGGCTGCGGCTGTGTGAGGCTGACATTGTCATGCAGTGAACTTTTGTTGATCAGAATTGCAGGAATGCCGGGGTGGCCACGCATAATGTGCATGCTGATGTAGCTGTTGACATTCTAAAGGCACTATATGAAGAAGATCGCTCTGGTGCGTAGCTTTAATTTACCAATTGGTTTCACTCAAAGTGAAAATGACAGCCAATGATAAGAAAACTTTGTGCCAATTACTGGGCAACTTGGATATTGCACCCCCAGTCGATGATCGTGCGCTCTATAAATTACACTTGCTTCTCTCGCACCTCCAACAAGTGATTTACCTCCTTTACTGCAAAACGCTTTGCTAATAATTGCAACAGCAATGTCCTTTGAATGACGCATCATTGGATCGTATGTTCGGAAGATTCAAGGTTCGAATATTTAAAATGTTCAACTTTGATACTGAACACTTGGATACAACGAGCTTTTTGGATGAAGAGTTTCGTGAATTGTATCATTATATAGGCATTGACGAGCCAAATGAAGTTGTGACGAAGCTTAAAGCAAGACAAAAGACGATGGAAAATACGGGGTCAGTTTTAATTCTCACTCATTTCCCGCCGTTGAGAGATTAGATCTCAGAGATCGTAGCATAGTCACCCCTGAAAGGTGGGCTAGACAATTGTATTCGGAATGTTTACTGACAATGTACAGATCTGTTACTCAGCGTCGTGAATCTGATACGCAGGGCAATTCTGTTGAGGAAGACGATCCAGTGGCACAATCTGATAATTCGATGGCGCACGATGATAGGATGCCGCCTGCGCCTCCTGAGGAGGCCCAGTCAAGAAGACGAACACAGACGTCTAAGGCGGCATCTCGCACGTCTGGACGTAACAAAACCAGACAGACGTTACCTGAAGAGTCAGTGGATGACGCCTGTCCAACTGCAGTCCTAATTCCCCTCTATTTTAGGAACATACAAGGCGACAGCGACGCTGGTTCGAGCGCCAACGCTACGATGCAATCGGGCAAAAAAGGGCTCAAGTCAGTTTGTCTTGTCTAAATCGTAGGGTTTGTTTCAAATCTCCGTTATATTAGGCGTAATCACACAAACATTCCTGGTGAATTGAAGTCACCGAGGAAGAAGCGATCGCGCATCCAGAAATAAGAGTGAGAGATAAGACTTTATTACTTTTATGAGCCCACCCATTAATTATTTCAGAAGCCACCGAACACCATCGCGATCAGCAAGGCCGCGGGGAAAGGATGGCACGAGACCAGCTGTCATTGATGACAGCGATGACTGAATGTTTCTCTCTCAAATTTGATTTATTATTTATTTAGTATCTAGCAACCTACACTTGTACGAATGTATGATCACTAGTCCTCCAGATTGCCGCGTGTTCGATGAGGCGAGTGATGTACGTAGATGGTTTAAAACATGACCCCGAAGTATTAACATGGTGCTCATAAATGTAATTGCTGTAACAATAAAGGTATTCCTTAAGCAGGTAATTTCGACGAGGAATGGTTGATAGATTGAATCCCCTTTGGATGTTTTCATAATAACCTTACTGATATGTAGGGCTGTTTAGGGAGGTACCTGATGGATCTATGATATGTGAGTCCGTTAGAGTAAAAAAGAAATGAGTTGACACATACATGATGGGCAAGCGTTATCCACTCGGACAATGAGCGGGTATATTCATCCGCCCCTTCGTCAGCAGGTCTATCTGCATTCCATAGGCGAAACGAGCGGAACTGTGCAGTCGGTACGAGCATCCGCGCCGGTAGATATTCGTCAACGTCCTCCGCATTGTCAGTCAAGTCCATGAATTCCACGTTCCGGACAACATTTTCCGACATCTCCATCTCCACCTCACCGGTTTCATCTCTAACCGCAATGTGTTTTGATCTCCTCGTCACCCTTTTGACCGCCGTTCTCTCCTCTTGTCGTCTATCGCGTGACGATGAAGCCATCGCGGACTTGGTCGTCCCATGGCCCTCCGTCCGTAATGCCAGTCCGGCATAGCCTTCTGGAAGGTCAACGTCAAGACCATGAATTGTCCTCCCCCTGAATGTCGATACGTGGCGTCTAGATGCATCAAATTTAACAACAGTCGCGTTTGTTGCGTCCTCCTGAGGCGTGCCAATTCCGCCTGGTTGCGTGATATCCACGCCAATATCTTCATTATTGCTAGAATACGTCACAGGCGCAGATCCCATTGCATTGTCGCCGTGTTCGTTGTCCATCACAGGCGCCCCTACGGTTTGGTGTGAAGGCTCGACGCCCATAAAGGTCGATATCGGTGCAGGTCCAGAGTATCCGATGTGGAAAGGCATGAGGTTTGGAATGCAGACTGATAGATCGTCTGTTACGGGCGCGATGGCCATTCGAGCAGCCATGGTCAAAATACACGATCGGCGCGTAGTGATCATGCACGTGATGCGCGTCACAAATTGTCCACGTGATCATGCGTCACGATGAGACGCGTTCGCGCTCACCACCATGCCTGGTCGAACGAAGCAATCTGCATCGAAGGGTCTGGAAGACCTGGACTTATCTATATCAAGAATATTTGATCAAGCACAGATATCTAGCGCAAATCATCAGAAAAATATCGTTGCTTTGTACAAGCTACACACAGAAGCTGCTCAGTCTACCGAGTCGGTCAATAACGGTCGAGGCATCAAATTAACTGGGGAGAAAAAGTTTGAAGAAATATTTACACTTCACCTTACGCGCATTTTGCCACTCAGAAAGGGCATTAGTCCAGCGGACAGAATCATAAAATTTGTCGGCGGATATGTTAAATTTGTGAACGAGAAAGGTGCGGCAGTTTGTTTCAGTCAAATTTGCAACAAAATAACGGATGTACTTAGCCGCCGAGGAGAGGGGCTCAGAAGATGACGGCGATGAGGATGAGGACACGACTGCTTCGCGGTTCACAGCCCGGTTGCTCAAGTTTCTGCTAAAGGGCTTCCTTGCGAAGGAGAAATTTGTGCGCTATCGTGTCCTGTACACGGTCGCAGAGATGGTATCGCATCTCGGTGCAATAGAGTGGGCATCTTCTTTGATATTGAGACCTGATGATTAACGCCTGGATGTCTCAAAGTGAAGAAATCTATACAGAACTTCGTACAGCGCTTTTGGACCGTGTGCATGACAAGGAACCAGCCGTACGCGTTCAGGCCGTGATTTCTCTGGCGAAACTTGCGGGATCAGAAGACCCCGCTGAGGTCAATGACGGAGAATCGAGTGTCCTGGATGTATTAACCGACACGTTATCGTATGACTCTTCTCCGTAAGCGACGACACCAATTCCACCAAATATCGTCCGGACTAATGTTTCTAGCGAGGTTCGCCGTGCGGCGCTGCTTAATCTACCCCAAATTCCACTCACAATTCCGCACATTCTCGCACGCACGAGAGACACAGATGTTATGATGCGCAAACTCGTATATAGTGCTGTTTTAGAAAACAATGCCACTCTCATCGAGGGCACAGAAAAGGCCATGTCAAATGAAAAAGGAACAATAAGCCTGGAGGAAGACGTCAAACCTGATGTGAATGGTTTGAATAAAGTGACGGACAAGAGCAAAATGGGAAAGCGGCGCAAACCGATCAAGGCGAAGTATATGGGACCTACACATCCGAGAACCTTGACTATTGCCCAGCGCGAAGTGATAGTTCGCAATGGTCTCGGCGACCGCGAACCTAGCGTCAGAGCGGCTGCCGAGGCACTTGTGGGCACATGGGCCGATGTCGTAACCGTTGGCCTTAAACCTGAGGATGAAGAGTGCTCCAGTGTTAAAGAAGAGGCTGAAGAGGTTACGCAACCCACCGGAAATGCAGCTGTGGATAAAGCCGTTGCATTTCTCGAATTGTTCGATCTGGAAAATGACATTGCTTCAGATGCCCTACTGAGCGTTTTCGCATCCCGTACGGACTTATATGATGGACTGCAGTTCAATGGTTAGTCTCTGCCGATGGCGAAAACTAACATACTGACACTCATGTCTAGACTCATTCTGGAGTTTCCTTACCGCCGAACGTGCATTCCTGGCCCGCGTCTTTGTTGATTATTGTTGTACGACTAAGAATACAGCAAGGTTGGAAGAAACGCTGCCTGTCGTTACTGCTCTTGCTTTCCGCATACAAGAAGCATACAACAGCTTCGTCGAATATATCAAAGATCTGGACGAAAAACGGGTCTTTATGAAACCCCAAGGTTCGTTCCGCATAATCATTGATGTTAATCTCACTTAAATATGCAAAAGACCTTACCAAGGAAGATGATGATAAAGCGGACAGAGAGTTCATAATTACCGAAATGCTAGAGCTTGCCATTAATCTTGATTACTCAGATGAAATTGGTCGGAGGAAGATGTTCCAGCTAATGCGTCTGCTTCGTCTTATATTTTCACCGTAAATGTGAGCTGACATTTCAATAGGCGATATGTTATCTCAAGAAACCCTTCCTGAGCGACTCGTGACCAAATGTCTTGATGTTTTAAGGGAGCTATCAGCAAGTGAAAGAGACCTGATACGTGTCGTGGTGGAGATTATACAAGATCTACGTGACCTACTTGGGAATGACGATGACAATGTAGTCGGCGTGAGTATCTCATCAATCGGTCAATTTGGCAAATCTTGAAACCTTGTAATAGCAAGAGGTAGAAACGACGGCCGATTTTGGTGCAACTCCCGCCACAGTCAAACCTAGCCGAGTACCACTTTTCGAAAGAAAGAAACCCCAGGATCGCACGCCAGATGAGAGAGCACATGCAGACGCGATTGATCTCCGATGCTTATCGTTATGCATTGGTGTCCTGGAGCGAGTCAACAGCGTATGGCCAACAATTACACTTGGATTGCATATACTGATGTGAACCGGTCGTTACAGAAACTTGAGGATAATTCCACATTGTCTGGTGTATTGATGGATTTAATATTTCCCTCTGTGCAAAGGGAGGAATACCATTTTCAGGAGAAAGGGCTCGTCAGTCTAGGGCTTTGTTCTCTCATTGACCGAGTAAGTACGTTGGTGTTCAGACTGAGTAACTTCTGAACCTTTCCCCAGGAACTTGCTCTACAATCATTCAAGATGTACTTCAAGCGAATATCAGCTGAGCTTCCTGAAGAGCTGAAAATTAGCGTTTTGGAAGTCTTGTTTGACTTGCTCATGGTACATGAGCATGATTTTCTGCAACGACAGGGAGAAACTGTAAATTGTTCGTAAGCTGTTGCACTGCTTGATAAATGACGTGATGTTTTAGCCTCAAGTGATAACGGATCACCTTGTTGCACGATTAAGTGAGGAAACTACACCCAAAGTCAAGGCTCTCTTGGCCATTGGGATTTCGAAATTAGTGCTGTGCGGCATGATTACGGACGTAAAGGTAGGAGATGTTACCTTCAGTATCCGTCGCTATTTTGACCATGTGAAGGCTGTCAAGAAATTGATTGTAACATATCTCTCACCGGATACGACAGACAATCAGGAGCTTCGACAATGCCTGACCTTTTTCTTCCCCGTCTACTGTTACTCATCATCGGCAAACCAGCTGCGGATGCGGGAGGTAACACATCCACTTGATGTTTACCAATTCCTTGCTGACATGTCGTTAAAAGATATTTTTGGAGACGTTCACTGATCTGAACAACTTGCGACATCATCTAGATGACGACGATGAAATGATCAGTGCAGCACAGGTCGCTACACTGTTCGTCGATTGGACGGATCCGCTGAAGCTGTCCCAAGTGGCGTAAGTGTCGCATTATGCATCCTCACAATCGTTCAATTTCGGTGGATCGCAGAAATGTGAGGGACAAAGGCGATGCCCCGTCCACGGATGAATCAATCCAGCTTGACTTGGCTAGTGATATCCTCAAATGCCTTCTTGACAAGAAGAGCAGCTTTGACAGTTGGTGTACCGTTCTTTGAGTAGTTCTTGTCTGACCCAGAGTTTTAGAGGAGGATAAGAGGGTGCTGACCCAAACGTTAAACAAACTCTACGTACCAGACGCCGTTGATGACGACAAAGTTCGAACTTTAAAACTCCTCATTCACAATGTCCAATCGGTACGGTTTATACACATCAATCACAAAATAGACTATATAGTTTTATCCAGCGCCGACCGCTTCATGATGCCATAAGTAACAACGCTCTTCGCAAGTTTGATACTGCAATCTCGAAGAAATTCGAGAAGCAACTTGAAGGTTTCAGTGAAGAAGAGTACAGAAAATTAACTGAACTCAAGGCGCTGTTTGAATTCTTGGATGACATTTTCCCTGAAGGTGACGATGATGATGACTATGAAGCAGATCTATTGAAGAAGCGAGGAAAGAAACGGTATGGGTGTATTCATGACTGCGGAATGGGATGATAATGCGATACTCTCTATCCAGGCGGTCCGAAAGCATTATGACAACTAGTGCTGATAGCTCACGGTATGAGTCGCCTGCTAGTTTCACAGGCGGGAAGTCGCATGCAAAGTATGTCAATCAGCTTTATGGCCCCTGAGTGACGCTTAAGACAATATAATAGGAGACGAAGGATATCTTCGCCTCTTGATGATCCCCAAAGGGAGGAGGATGGAACGCCACCACCAGAAAGGCCGACGAGAACGATGCCGAGGCGGAATGCGTGAGTATAGACTTGATATTCATGACCATGGGGTTCGAACTATCTATCATAGCGCCAAGAAATCCTTGGAAATCTCAGACGGTAACAAGGGTGACAGACGTCCCCCAAAGCCAAGGTAAGCATCGCCATGGTGCATTGTCTTCGATTGACAAACTCATCAGGCAATCACGACGAAGGCCTGTCACTGAGGACCTGGACGATGAGATCAGTCGCTTGCTTGACAGTCAACAAGTATCTGTTGCAACCGGTTCGTCAACATCAACAGCACTGCTGCATGACTCCATAATAGATGATTCCGAAGAGGAAGAGGAAGAAGTTAATGTGTCTTTACTGATCGACAATTGAGCGTCGCAACTTCTATCAATAGCGTAACTAATACTTCGTACAATTGATATGAGATTTATATTCCATGTATCCTTCTAAATCGTTAATGTAGGCTATTCTAGTTACTCGTGGGGTTTGCCGGCCAGTTGGATTTGGTCTGCATCAACCAGACCGAGGCCCTTGACACCGTTCCACCACTCTTTTGCAGCGATGAGAGACTTGCCCTCTTGCTTCACTCCTAGCACAGATAGGACAGTATCATCGGCACACCTGATCAAAAGGGCGCCAGCCTCAGTATCGTAGCGGGTCGCGCCAGGAGAGAAAAGCAGATATTCAGACGCAAATAGTGGGTGCACTGCCTGATGGTGAAGTTGAACGGACTTTCCTGTCTCCAAGAAAGCTGTCAAAGGTCTCTGCACATTCAAGCATGAGCAATTAAAATGACAGACGATGGATCAAAATCAACCTGATGAGCAATGGCGCGGTGTCTTCTAACGATGGACTCCGCGGTCATGTTTTCAAAATCAATCATCGAGTCAGCAGATGTGATAACAGGCGCGGTCGGGACGTGTTCGGCCGTGCGTTGTTCAGTTGAGTCTGTCTAAAGAAGACGCGTCATTCAAGCATTGATCTAGAACGAGAGTTGGTTGACTCTCACTCGACCCGCCAGCATATCCCGTAGCACGGAAACGAGCAATTTCCCGCCCCTAATAGCCAGCTCGTCTCGTAATCCTGCAAAGTCTATGTCTTGGGGCATTTCCTGGGACACGATTAACTCGCGATCAGGGGAGTAAAGCTGGTCTGGGTCGCACCAATCTAGAACAGCCGTACACGGCACCGGCATCAATGCCTGCTTTTCGTTCCAACATTTGTATTATACAGACACCAGTTTCCGTCTCCCCGTTCATGATTGCGTGCTGTATGGGTGCCGGTCCTCGATATGCAGGTAGAAGAGAGGGGTGGACGTTTAACCTTCTGTGCGGCAGGAATAGGTCAAGAAAAGAAGTAGGTAATATACGACCGAACGAGGCCGTGACGATAAGATGGTTCTGCGGTGGATGTGGATGTTCGTCCGAGAACGGTGATGGAAGCTATATGAGAATTAAGATAGCGACTAGATGAGCATGGGGACGCTTGCCTTCCATTGGCGGAACTCTGCCTTGGAAGTTGGGATTGTGTATACCGGAAGACTGAGGCTCTCTCCCAAAACTTTTAACGGTGCTAGTACCTTTCAATTACCGTGATACGCAAGAGAATGTGTGGGACTTACATACGGAAAATTGAGAACCTCGTCGACCAACGTGCCGGTCGGGTTGAGTGGCAATGGCGAGATTCTGCCAGAGATCTACATGACTGGAAAGCATCAAATTGTGCCCTGTCTGCGGCACTGTCCAGTCAACGCACCTGAGGCGCCGTGCAATTCCTTCAATACCAGACACGAGAACTCGTCACGACCCATGAACAAAATTCTGAACGGAACCCTTTGAATTTGCGAGGCGACAGCATGCTGGTATCGATAAAATGCGCTCAGAGCAGGGCGACATTTGAACATGGGCGAACTTGTTGCTGGCGCTTGTTGATGATGTCTTCTTCACAAACACCGCACAGAACGCCCCTGCGCCGGGTCTCCCAGGGTTCCCTCTTCGCCCTTTCGCGCTCTGGCGCATACCCAGATGCCCCACACGGACTGGGCTTCATCGAGCCAGCAATGATCGAATTTGCGGACGAGATAGACGTTCTTCACTCGAACATAGAGGGAATCAAGAATCTCAGCGATTCACTCGCAACATTCAATAACGCCTTTGCCAGCTGGCTTTATGTTATGACTATGAACGCGTTAACAATTGATTGGCCTCAGGTATCGTTCGCCCTTCCCTCCCCCTAACGCATACGTATGTTAATCGCGTGCTTCAAGGCACCGACGCAAGGGTCTTTCGTCTTGGCGAAGAGAAGAGCTGGTAGGGAATTAGACAGAAGCAATAGAACAGACATTGAAAGACGGTTTTTTAGAGCAGGAAGCATTGCGCGCGATGGAAGCATTAAGGCTGCACAAGCTCAAGACAAAGCAGCTCGCGAACCCGATCCCGTAGCTGATAAAACGGCCGTCACAGATTATACAGAAGCGGAAACGACTGCAAATGTCACGACGACAACTGCATCTACTACGTCTGGTGCAAAACCGGGCGGTGCTGTCACAAAGAAAAAAGGTGCCAAGGTCAAGATGACAGCGAAGGAGAAGAAAGAGCGTAGTGTGAGGCTCGGCTCCCATGGGTGTATTTTTTATCATGCTGATTGCGATAGATCGAGCTCGAAAAAATCATCATGTCCCTGCCACTCGAATTCCGTGGCAGCGATCCTGTGCGCACATGTGTTGCAAGCCAAGCGTGAGGCTCATGCACGTTCTAGAATCTCCGCCGCAACATGGAGACTGTAATTGAAGGATTGATGGACGCCCCTAACCAGACGGTCAAATGTAAGTTTCGGACGCTTGTGCAAAGTACGATTTCTGTTGAGGATCGTTCATGAACCAGTGTTGGACCTTGTCAAACCTCCAGAATTGAATCAGGCTAGGGTGAACAAGTGCCTTATCGCGCTTGTCAACAGGAAGGCAGTGAAAAAGGATAGCAGCTCTGTAAGTTGCAGTCATAGTATACGCGCTACATGTAGGCTGACGTTACCGTAGGGCACGGTATTGTATCATTGGCATGGTCTGCCTTGAGATGAATCTTTACTGTGTACAGTACGTTATTATATCCTTTGCAAATGTATATCCAACGACATTTAGTACATCCACAACTTACATGAGAGGTCCTTCCGAACATGATATGATGGTAGATGCTATCGTACTTCCTCTTCGACCGCATCCATCAATTGAGCCAGGGTCTCAAACCGCCATGTCCACTTTTGCAAGGTCCCCTCGGGTATGTCTTTGCACGTCACCGCGTCCTGGCGATCAATCCACACGCTGCTCATCCCCAACTCTCCAGCTATCTCATGATCGTGAAGTAGACTCTGTGCGACGACCAATACCTTTTCTTTTACCTCGTTCGGCGACTTGCCTTCCTCTCCAAGCAGTCGTGGGTCACTGCTGACACAACGTAGCACAGCCTGCATCCCGACAGTGGAAGGTTTGTAGGCCTTTACATCCTGTGCTGTTAGTACAAGCGTAAAGGGTGATTTGTTGTCGTCCGGCGCGGATCGAGGGAACCAATGATTGTTGGGATTGTTTTCGGGGTAAGAGTACAAATCCAACTTTTTCCGAGTCAGCTCTACGTCGTTTCCCTCTGAAAGACGCGCATGGGCGTATTTGAACGAGTCGTGGTCGACGTTGGACAAGACGACGAGGTCGAAGCGTTGGGCGAGCGCGTGTAGCGCTTTGCTGCTGTCTGGAAAAGCTTTCCAATCCCGTATCGACCTTGCGAAGGTGGTGTGAGGATCGTTGAGACCTGCGATGGAGTTTGGCTCCTGCGCGTTGTTTATTTCCGATAAAGCTCTCAGGCGCTTTTCAATTGCTCTGTGGGCGTTTGCTAAAAGGTCAAAGTATAACATCTCCGGGTGTTGAGCCTGGAGATCCATCTCAACTGACGAGAAGGTCTGCAGCGCCTCACGGCGACCCCATGAGGCAGAAGCGGGGTACCTGTCGAGAAGAGGCCGAAGGGCATTGTACAGACCCTCTTCCCAGTCCTGCGCTGATGGATTAGAGAGATTGCGTCTGCAGGATTGGAAAGACTCACGACAAGAGTGCCGTAAACGTCGAAAACAAGAACCTTGTAGTCTGTAAACTTTGACATGACTTGGCCAGAATGAAGAGGAGCGGGCGGCTATTATGATTCTATCTATACATCAGCTGACATCATTCTACTGCTCAATCCATCTCCCTCCTACAAGTTACTCTTGTCTTTTGTACGCTCCATAGCTACAATAAATCATTGTCAGAACAATCCAAACACAACAGAGAACACATACGATTATAGTGTAGCAGCTTTTCAATCAAATCCACATGCGTGAGCACCATACGTCGGCAGCAGTACCGCTTCAGCTGCAGCTCGTCCAGCGCTTCACTAGTAAAGCCCATCATGACGTGACAGACGCCCGGAAACTGCCAGCTTACCCTTCACTCATGTCTCTTCCGAGCAACTCAAGGTAGGTATTCCATTTGTCGCCAATGACCTTTCCGCACGAAAAGCATCGCACTGGAATGATCTGCAACAGATTATTCGTCTCAGAAAGACAGCATCAAGGTGTTCAACGGCGTATGCATACCATGGTGGTGGTGAACTGTGTGGGAAGATGTGATTCATTAGTCAGCGGGTGGGCATCTATATGGTGCAGAGTGCTATGGCTCATAACAATCCTTTGTCTTCCTGCTGGTTATTCGTAAGTGTTGGGTCACCTTTCTGGCAATATGCAGACTCTGGACCGAACCCAGGAGATGCGGACCTGTTCAATGGAGATTCTGCAGGCCTGAGCAGCATGGCTCTTGGGTATGGATAGAATGTATCGATTAGTGTATCGATCAATATTAAACGAACTGGTTTGCCTTGATTCTAAATATAACATATGTAGCTCCACTCACTCCCCACCACCGATATCATGGACGAGATAATACCTGGTCTTTGGATTGGAGATCTACCAAGTGCTCAAAATACCAAGCTCTTAAAGAACCACAAGATTTACAGCATTCTCTCCGCTATGAGAGGAAAAATCGCTATTCATGAGGTTGGATCTTAGTATCAACTGACATTTAACTTACACCATGATATTCAGACATTCATACGTCATCAGATTTTGCTAGACGACACGGAGGATGCGGATGTACTGGTTCACTTGCTACCATCCATTCACTTTATTGAGGCAGAGCTTGAGAAGGCGAGAGGAGTTTTGGTACACTGTCAGGCGGGAATCAGTGAGCATTGACAGACTATTCTATTTTAAAGGTTTGATTCAAATCGCACAGGTCGCAGTGCAACGATTGTAGCTGCCTATCTCATGTATAGCAGGAATCTTGATACGGAATCTGCCCTAGAGTTGATCAAAAAGGCTCGTCCTAACATTGAGTATAATCACCTATCTCTGTGTATCTTCATTCATGCAAACTTTTTCGCAGGCCGAACAAAAACTTCTTGCAGCAGCTTGAAATTTTTCATGAAGCGAAACATACAATTTCACGAAAAGACAAGACAACGCGCATGTACTATATGGAAAGGACGATGCATGAGCTGCTCAGTGGGTGCCTAATCTGACGACCCTGTCTTGTTTTTTTTTGATCACATATATCGTGTACTCGCACAGACGGAGATGGAAGTATGGTCGAGACAGATATGTTTGCAAGATATCCGGATACACCGGGTGGGCCTCGCAGGCGTATAAGATGTAAAATGTGCAGGCAAGTCGTCCCCACTCCGGTAAGCTAGCTTATTTCTGACTTTACGTGCAGGCATGAGCTTGCTTCCCGCGAGCACATGCTCGACCATGGACAGCTAGGCCCTCCAACACCCGCTGTGCTCAGCCCAGCCTCTTCTCGACGGCCATCTACCAACCAACCTGCCACCGGCCGGCCTTCCGTGCCTCAACCACGATCTCGCCACGGCTCCTCGAGCGAAATATGGCCGCGTCGACCATCCCTATTGGGGCTTGTTGGATTGGGTGGAGCTCTGTCCATGTCTGCAATAGATTCGGAACACGCTATTGATGATGAAGATCCGGATCATGGATCATGGATATCACCGACTATCAGTGGGTCCAACTTTGGCGAATTCAGGAGGCGTTTGAGCGGCACGAAGACTCCACCCTCGTTACCTCAAATTTCGGAAACTCAGAAGGAAATCGGGATAGCGGAGTCGTCAGATGATCAGAAGCAATTCTCGAATGGAGAAACCAAGGAAGAAGCTTCCGTTACCCATCCTCTACGTCTAAAAACTAAAATGTCTATGGAAGAGGGCAAACTGATTGGACGTAGCCTATCAGACGCCGTCTTGACCCCTGCCCTTGACAAAATACCTCACGAGCAAAATGCACGCGGGCGTGAAGTTGGAAATGAAAAACCATTCGCCACTCCTGCCGAGTTGGCTGCACAACTGTATTCAAACCCCAAATTGGCTGCCCTTCGATCACACACAGGCAACTCCCCATCTGCAGGCATACAAAAGAACGCGGTTCCTATCAGTCCACCTATCTTGATTAATTCGAAGTGCTCCGGTTATTTCGTGGAACCAGTAGGTCCAACCTGTTATCACGGGCCATATCAGTTTGCAACTACCTTTGCGTAGATGGCATGGATGGAATCTTTTCTAGAGGCGGGTGAAATCGCCGGAAAGATCGTTTGTCCAAACCAAAAATGCGGGGCAAAACTCGGCAATTACGATTGGGCAGGCGTAAAATGCGGTTGTAAGGAATGGGTGGTTCCGGTGCGCTCGTATCCGCTTGGAACCTGGTTCGCTATTTATTATTATTACTAGGGATTCTGCATAAATCGAGCCAAGGTGGACGAAGTTGTCGTGTAGGTTTATCATTCAATGGGCCAAGGAATTGGATATGCACATTTTTCCATATTTTTTGCGCCGTATTCCTTGTGTGAACTACCTGTAGCGTACGTTGTATCGCCATAAGACTTGCCTTGGAGGATTTTTGCCAACGGTGCTGAAGATGCGCCTGATCGCCACGGTTAGATTGACAGTCAAGTGTCCGGGCCGGCAGAACCGGTGCCAGCACTGAGATTCAACGTCTGTCGTTGCTTCTACCTTCCATGTCCGAGGACGTATCAAATATTGAGAACGAGATTCTCTGTGTATCCCGTCCTTCCTCAGGATTAGACTGTAACAAACTAGTCCTCGACAAACATGCATTTTCGTCTAGCTATCCTGCAAACCATGTACTGATCAAAGTCGACCGGTTCGGCTTTTCCACCAACAATATGACGTATCAGGCCCTTGGAGAGCACCCCCATTTCAGGTACGAGAATGCTTCTCTGGACACTTTGGCATGACATCTGAGCAGTGACAAAGGTACTTCGATTTCCATCTAATCCCAGGCGGTGGAAATGTTTCGACAGAGACTCATGGGCTTATCCCTGTTTGGGGTTTCGGAACCATAGTAGCATCAACCCATCCCAAAATTCAAGTGGGGGAGAGAATTTACGGCTACCTCTCACTTGCGAAGTACCTCTTACTATCCGTATCTCCAACGGATGTGAATAGGTATTCATTCTACGTATTAAGACCTCACCTTCCTGCAGGTAGGCACAATTCTTACTGCTTGAATCATTGCTTAATACTAGTAGATCGTCGACCGTACAATCAAATTATTCGTTGCGCGACCGATCCACAGTACAGTCGGGATCCTATGTTAGAGGACCTGACGATGCTGTATCGACCCCTCTTTTGGACAGCTTATTGGTGCGAAGACTGGATCTTCGCCTCCAAATATCGAGGTGCATCTTTCATTCTCATCAGTTCAGCCTCCTCCAAAACTGCGTTTTCACTTGCATACCTGATGCAAAAGCGTATCAAAAGGGGAGAGGTTAATGCCAATACGAAGGTAATTGGCCTTACGTCAAGGAAGAATATCGATTTTACCACTGGTCTTGATCTCTATCACGAGGTACTCACGTACGACACATTTGCGGGTTCACCCTTGTTTTATGGGAAAGCAACCGAAAGGTGGATATACGTCGACGTTGCATCAAACCAGAACTTGAACCAGAATCTTTTCTCGCATTTTTCATCACCGTACACTGGCCGTCTGGCTGCCTGTATAGGACTGGGTCTCACTAACGTCTCGCCTTCATCTGGTCAGACCGAACCCATTGAATGGAGCGGAACATCTGCGTTGTCCCTATCGTCTGCCTTGCGCAATGATGATGTTTCTCAATTCTGGCCACAGATACAGCACTTTTTTATGCCAGAGTGGCTTGAAATACGACGACGGCAGCAATCGCCAACGGAAATGGCCGCACATCAGAACAAGGCGTGGAAAGAGCTGATGGATGATTGTACTGGGTGGGTAAGAGTCGAGAGACGTTATGGTGTAAAAGGTGTCGAACAAGCGTACGAAAAACTAGTGCGCGATGGTATTGGGCCCGACACTGGACTTGTCTGGAGCCTTTGGGAACCACAGCTCCAGTCACGATTATGACTTCTCTTACAGCCATGGCTCCATTTGGTCCTAATGATCGTTTGACATCTACCTGACTTATATCAATCTCCCATTAGTGTATTCTTTATCAACGGGATGTGTAGAAGGTCGCTATCGTTTTTTGTCTGCACGCACACACTCGCTAGATTTCGCACATGCATACCACCACAGTCTCAAAAAAAATCTTTAGTCCGGACCACCTCCGATTATGATCCTAGGGGCACGGAAGCGCACCGTCTTAACGTTAACAACGAAGCAAAGTGGCTTCCATTATGGGTCGCAATCGGCAGGTAGATTCAAGCTTCTGCGAGGGTATCTTTTCGCAAGTCTCATTTAGTAAATGGACAGTATTGTTGCGCCGAAGGTGGCTGAATGGCTTTGGTGGTTGAAATTATATTTCCCACTGCAACATTAAATACTCGGAGCGATCCAAAACGGTTGTGACATGACTCGCTCGTAAAGCTTGAAGTACGAAGACTAGGTACGTATGTATACCTAAGAGTGTGGTCCTTTTTCGTGTTGGCGTCCTGATGTCCGAGCGAGCCAGCCCCTCTAGTTCCTTGTAGTCGAAACTATTCCAAAATGGAAAATCCATTTATCACGACACGATTGTACCCTTTGATTTCCCCACATCAGTTCCAAATGTGCCCCGTACGTCCATTCTTTGCGCACTATCGAACGTTCGACAATGATTAATGATGTGCATACGGGCCGGTTCTTTAAGTACTTACCACCGTTGAGAACATAGCCTGGACCTGTCAAACAGATTTTCTGTGGGAGAGGGTTATGTATATGCGCACGCATTACGTTCTCTATCGATAGCTGGGTACCAGGGAAGCATTCGCTCGCTGAACTAAGCTGGATGACTGCCCACCGTTATTTGTTCCTGGGTAAGGTAGAAAGTGGAAAGGTCTAGAGATGAGGGTCGGGGTCTGTTGCTTATGGGCATACTGGAAGAGATAATGGCGTAGCGCACTTGTTGGATTTGATAATCACTTGCATTACACAGGGCGCGTTGCCATCTGTTGCTGGGAAAAGAACGAGCTCGGCTCTGTTGAGATAAAGATAATGTTGTAGCATGGGAAAATATCTAAACAGGGAATGCGATAATGCAGTCACTTGCGTTCAATTGAACGTTTGAACGGTCGTCTCGCCCTCGGGTCTAAAACGGGCAAAAACATCCACCGTAAGCGGATCAACTTGATGACATGAGGAATGGTATTTCTCACAGACTCCGAACGCGTCGGCCAAAATGAGAGAATAGTGGGTCGAGGTGAGCCAAGATAGTACAATTAGGCGTTTGGATCCAAACTCAAGCTCGGGCGCAGAGTACGGCATGGGCTGGATGTAGAGCGGCGGGAACACGTGATCGTGTGAGTAGGATCGGTAGTTGAATGACAGTTGCGTGCGGAGGTCAGCAGCGCGCAAGGGAGGCGAGTACCGGCAACCAGTCATGGGTTCCTCCTCAGACGGGCTTCATAATCTGCCCGAGTTTTCTCAAAATGCAATATCGTCTGCAGGGGACATGCGCTTTTACCTCCAAAACCTTCTCGACAGCAAGGAGAAGCAACTTCAACAGGCTGGTACTCTGGGTCAGCGGGTCCTGGCACAGCAGATGGAACTTGAGGAACGTATAAGACAGCTCCAGGAATTCGAAGGTGGCAAGTTGGATGACGACGACATTGATCCAGACGTAAGGGAGCGATACCGTGAATTGGCTGATACTATTATGGCTTGGGATGCCGAGAATGCGCAGCTTTCAAGCGCTTTTGGTGCCAGCCTGAAGGTGCGTGGTCGCCACGCTTACTGCCCTTTGATTAATCACGTCTTCAACTCTAGCGTGCTGCCGCAGAAAAATCTTCACCCTCCTTCCAGTTCACAGACCTGCCTCATGAAAACCTGGCGGCTTCCGTCGAGCCAGATCGGTCTACAAAAGGCTCTTCTGCAACAAGTACATCCGCTGCTGCCCAATCACGTCGTGCCAAAAATGCTGCACACCGTGCTGACGACGTCGGTATGTCACATGTCCCTGATCGGCATTCGTGAGCTTCAAACTGATGTAGCATCGCAGAGTTTGCTTTTGAAATTGGTAGTGGTCTGCTTACGGAAGTCCGTCGGCTCCAGAGCCTTTTGGGGGAACGCGATAAGGCCATCCAGGATATTAAGGAAGAAAAAGACGATCTTGAAAAAACAGTGGAAAGTATCAGAACGGCCCTCCGTCAGCAAGAGCAATCCGCCGGTGTGTTTGCTCTCAACGGTTCCGATGGTGCCAACTTAACTGATCAACTTCTCAGATAAATTTAAAGAGGAAAACTGGAATTTGGAGGTCGTAATACAAGAGCTCCGAACTCAACTCACGGATTCCGTTACCACGAATGCTCGCCTAGAGTCCGACCACAAGCGTATCAACAAACTTCTTGCTGCCTCGCGTGATGCTGCTGATACACATCAAAACGAGTCAGAACGGGTTGGAAAACTCTACGAGGAGTTGAAACTCAAGCATGAGAATGACATGGCCCTCGCTCGAAAGAATGCGGCGGTTCATACAAGAGAAAAGAACGACTTGCAGCAGACCATCGATTCCTTAAAGGTGGATCTAACTCGTGCCACACGGCGATTTGGGGGGAGATCACCTCTCACGCCGAATGGTCCGGAATCAGGCGACGCATTTGTCACACCGGCCCATGACTTGGAGCATAGTGACATCTTTACCGGTGGCGCATCTACGAGACGTCGGAATAAGTTGGATGCCTCTGGCGTCTTTGCCATTGATGACTTCGGGGAGTTGCTGGAGAGAGACGAGTCGCCCGAGCCGTCTCCTGTCAAGGGCGCTTTCCCTGCATCCAATCAACCGAGCAATGAGATCGAAGCGTTGCAAAAGCGTCTGGCCCATGCACAAAGACAGATCAATACACTCAAGGGTACATTGACGAAAGAGAAGCAAATGCGTCTCGAGTTGCGCAATAAGTTTGACGCTTCGCACAACATACGGTCAGATGAAGAAGAGGAAACTGCGAACAGACGTTTGACGCCATTCAAAGTCGGCGGCCGTGGCCGAGGTTTTAGTTCTGGCAATAGAGGCATGACCTTGATGCAGAGGTTGGGAATGGCCACCAGTAGCCCCGTTACTCCATATGCGGACTACGGTGATGAGGATATCAATGGCGATGATATTGCACCCATCCCTCCTATGCCACTTATAATCCGCCAACAGGATGAAGATGACGAAGTGGCAGAATTCTTTGGCTCCAAGCAAAATAGAGTTACGCACCCCGACGAAGAACTGCATTCTCAAGAACCTGAACAACCGCAATCGAATCGTGCAAGCGTTGCTTCGATAGAGGGTATGGATCCTCAATTCGCGAATGTTCTCAAACGTGTGCCATCCAATGGTTCTTCGTATGGGAGCCCTCTTCGTCAATCTGTCCTTACTCGATCTGCACGAGGAAGAGGCGCCAATGGCAGCCTTAAACGATCACGTGGCGGTGTTCCGTTCAAGGATGCAGCTCGTCCACCTTCTCTGGTGGACCAGCCTGATATCCTTGCTGCGGAGCTCAGCGGTTTTATGGGCATGAACGGTTCCCCGTTGAAGGGTCTCAACATACCTGAAGAGGACGAGTTTAGAGAGCTTCGCAGAGAGCTCGTCGAGTTTGGTTGCCAGACTGAAGAAACGACTCCTGAGACAAAATCTATCGCAGCCGAATTGGGCGTTCAAGTTGAGACCGAACCAGCCCCTGAACCGCCCAAGGTCGAGTTTGCCGAGATGTCAACGCAGACGGAGCCCGAACCTGTGGCCCCTGCAATCGAGCGCAGTGACTTCGGTGTACAATACACCTTTGTCGAGCCTCTGCCTCCCAAACCTGTATTGGTGGACGTGTCCATAGAAACTGAGACAATTGTCGAGCCGATCAAAGTTCAGGCTGAAACTCAGACTTCTGAGCCCTTGTACAGTGTGGCGAGCATTACGCAATCCATCCACTCGTCTGGTAGCAGCTCTTCCTCTTCCGATGGTACCATCACGAGACAGTTCCTTGCCGTAGCAGATGCAGATAGGTTCGAGGATGAGTTGGACGAGGGCGAAGAGACAGAGACTGGTGCAGAAACCGACAACTACTACGATGCACGCCAAAGTATTATGATGTCAACACCTTCGGGCGAAAGTCGGGAGGACTTCCATTCAGTCATGACCATGACAGACAATGAGCTGTCCGACGAAGAATCGGACGACGAAGATGATGGAGAGAGTATTAAAGCATCACGACTTAACAGTACTGCTAATCTCTTGGCCTCCGTTTCATTGTCAATTCCAGAACAAAAGTCTTTCAGCGATGCTGTCGTCATGGCGGAAGAGACACTCAAGGAATACACTACGGTCAGCGTTTCTGCTGATTTGTATATCGAGAAGGAGCCCGAAAAGGTGTACATCATACCTCCAAAACCAGACGTAAAAGAGATGTCTATCCAGACGGACGACTGGTCGCCACCTCCGCCTGCTCCTTCATCTGCCTCCCCTGCTTCTCCCGCGCAACCGTCACCTTCGCCAGTGTTATACCGTGTTGGGTCTTCGACCGCGCATCAGTTCCAATTTATACCGCCACCACCACCTTCGATGCCCTCACTTCATAGTAAACCTTCTCAATTGCCTACTCCTTCGCCAGTCTCGCTTGCGCGCACTCGTTCCTCTCCTGTTGATCGGAGACAATCTATTGAAACTGCGATATCCTCTATCAATGCCATCACTAGCGCTCTCAACAAAGAGGAAGCGCGTGTTCGTGTCAAGTCTACAGGCGCGGCTTTGACAGTTGTTGACAGGTCCAAACCACCGACCATGATTCTGCCTCCTCCTCCTCGTGCCCCCCCTCCGCCGAACAGTATGCCTCCACCAGCATTCATACCAGAAAGGAAATCGATTTCTGGTCGCGAGGTACCCCCTCCACGTCCATCATCACCGCCTCCGCCCGAACTCCTACGCGCCGCAACTCCGATTGGTGGAGTGTTTGGACCCAAGAACAACCTTGCATTGCGTCCCTTTGGTCCTTCACAAACCGGTCTCAAGCAGCCACCTTCTACGAGCAGCTTCCGTTCTTCTGGGCATACTCAATATAGCAATGGTCTGTCCTCACATAGCGTGCGCGAACTTTCGAACACGTCCTCTGTTGCATCTCCCAGATCTAGCGTGTCATCTGAACGTGACCTCGCTCTGTTTGAACAGCAACGACTACCTCGCGCCTCCGAAGCGCCGTCGACTCCTGCCAAGTCAGCAGATGTGACACCACGTGCACACCAACCACAGAATGGTGATAGTAGGCAGACTACGGATCCTGTGATCATCCATGCCATTACTCAGACAATGATCGGCGAGTTTCTCTACAAGTATACGCGTCGTACTATTGGCAAAGGTCACGGAGAACGCAGGCACCGCAGGTTCTTCTGGGTACACCCTTACACAAAGACTTTGTACTGGAGTTCTGCTGACCCTGGCTCATCAAACGCATCAGAGTCAAGTGCAAAGAGCGGTATGTCATTAACATGAAAGATAACTTAATGATTAACAATGTTTTACAGCGTACATTGAGGGCGTTCGATCGGTCTTGGACCCTAATCCCATGCCTCCCGGCTTGTATCAATACAGTGTAATAGTGTCTACGCCACAGAGGGAGATGAAAATCACTTGTCCTACAAAGGAACGTCACGACATTTGGTTTAACGTAAGTTCTGCACAGCAATGAAGCAAGGGATAGGATTCAATGACACTTTTAGGCACTCAAATACCTACTGTCTCGACCTAACCCTGCCACTGCTACTTTGAATGTGCAAGAGAGTCCAGGTCCAGTATCTTTCAACGATTACGTCACGGACGACGATCGTCCAGGTTTACATGCCTCTCCGCAAAGTCAAAGAAGCATACGTAGCGGACAGAAAAGCGATATGTGGAGTAATACACCGCGTGGTCAGCGCAGTCGATCACAGCTCTCTGTCGGAGGTTCTATCGGGAAACGTTCAGGCACACCAGCGTTGGAGTACCTACGGTGGAATCGCCCCGAGAGTCCTTATAGCCCAACCAAGTCGTTCATAGACGTGCCAGGAGGACAGGATGATGAAGACTTGGAGTTCGAGTTACATGGAGACTCAATATCTGACGAAGGCTTTGAAGGACTGGAGAACGTCCGGGCTTGTTGCGATGGCAAGCATACCGTGGGCCACTCCAGCAAACACCATCACCACAACCAGAACCACCACAACCATCATCAGAGCCAGCAAGCCCCTACTATGGTTGACCGACGCAAGAGCAAAGACCACCAGCTGTTAGATCCCCATCATGAAGTCGCGCGTCCTGCATCACCCTCTGCCTGGTCTTTCCGCTCCCGTGCTGGAAGCACACATTCTCATGAAGGTGGTAGCGGTCTGTTTTCTCTCCGTTTCGGCTCTCGTCGATCCGCAAAGACCTCTGTGACCACACATGACTAATTAAAGCGGCCTTGAATTTTGTGATCTTCTTTGATACGTATTTACCCTCCCTGTTGCCATATGGTTCCTCTTGTTTCAGGTTTAATGAGTCTCTCTTTACTGCTCACATTATGATCTCTCATAATTGACACGCCTACTGCATCACCCTCTTTTATAATTTTTGTGCCATTTTTGTCAATTTGTGCGAAACGGAAACACTCTTTGAATACTCGCTTTCACTCGAACTAATATCGTCTGAATTACTGAAATGGAATTGCCTTGAAGCAATAAAGCGCGCACATGTGCCAAATAGCTACCACGAAGTGCGAAGGCTTGGCGCTCCACTTATATGGTTTCCTGAATCTAGCTGGGTGCGGTAAGCACCACGGCAATGTAATTGTATGCGATACTCACGGAACTGGTGATCTGACGGTGTATAACAGTGAGATCTGGGTAAACGGAGATGAGATGGCGAGTTGGAACGTGATCATTCCACTCACAGTCTAGGAATGAATTAGCCCCATTATTCTGATCTTCGACAAGCATATCGCTGAATTCAATCTCAGCGGCATCCAGGTTTTGACGTGCAATTAGCAATTTTGCGTGCCGACGACGTCGGGCTTCTCGGTAGGCAATGATATTTCTAACCTGGACGGAGAGACGCGTTTCCAATGGAGGTAACTGATGCTAAGTATAGATGTTATTTGCATATTTCAAGTTAGAGAGTAGTCGAGGACTTACTAGATATGGATCTAGCTTCGTAAAATCATCGATGCCGAACAAATCACCAAGGAGTTTCGGTGAGACGCCGGCACCAATCCAAATTATTAGCAACTCCTCATTATCTACGCCAACAATGCATTAGCACAAAACTCCGTAATAAGAGACATATATACCCATGAGATATAGTCCATGGCTTTGCATGTACAAATAACTTGCCCGCATTGCCGAAGGGATTTCAATTCTGCCTGTAACAGGATCAGGGAGGGCAATGTCATCGCTGAGATCGTGAAGAGCGATGACACATGGATACAAATGGTAGATCAAGCTACGTAAATTCATGGACAGTGTACGGTGCGCATGATAATTTCGTACATCGGAAGAAACCAGGCGAGCTGTTCATCTAAATAAGGTCTGAGATTCGATAAATTTCAAATGCAAACCTTTCAAAGGCTTTGTTTTCAATGTAGCCAACGTAAAAGCCGGAAGAGCCCGAAATGCTTCCGGTATGATCAACTGTGGGGATGGATGTCGCTAAGTCAGAATGTAACTCAGCGCCGAAAGCTACCTGAGAGGTACGCGTTTCCGAAACGCACTGAATGCGGTAACCGAGAAGACAGGATGAGCATTTCTCCGTTAATTCCTCACGAATTGTCGACATCTTTTTGTGATTCATGGACGAGACAGCTATGCACGCATAAGCGAGGAGACACATAAAGAGGAATGCGTCACCTTGACGGAACATATATGCAATAGTGACATCCATGTCGGCATATTGAAATACATTGCCAGCCAGTTCAACAACGTGCATAGCTAGATTGCATACACGAACTCGTCTCTGACCGGAGATAGTGGTGTAAAGAACAGCAGCTTGTATATGTGCATAGTTTCTTGAGTTAAGGCGGCCAGTATGTTCAAGACCAACCGTAATGCCTTTATCCGCGTCCAGTGCCCCAAATTCAATATCGGTCGAAGATCGTTGCAGAAAATTTCCATAATAAGCAGAAACGCGCAAACCTACAAGACCGATTGAGTCGGATAAATAATCCAACTAGGCCTGCACTCTACCTGTTGAGCATCGTACTTTCATAGCACAATTGAAAACCTGATGTCGCCGAAATAACCTTTGCAGATGCGAGTCAAGAGTAGGAGTATCTTTCATGAAGTCAAAGCGTGGATAATAGTAGATGTCGCCACCAGATATTGTGGCAACGGCACCTGAATTAGGGTCAGCTCATGGTTGCGGGCTGTCAAATGATATGTAACATGCCAATGGTGCCAATATCCATGAATTTACTGGGCGAGAGGAACATATGTACACCGACGCCTTCGTCAACGCATTCTTCGCCGATTGTACTCCATGTTATGTCGCGTGGTCGGTACAAATTTTTTCTTTGTCGGTATTGAAGAAATCGGATTCTGGCGGCTGACCCTGCAATGCTCCTGGACCAAGAGATGGCATTTTACTCTGAAATAAAACAATTTGACCGCCTCGTCCAGACTGATTAAAATATCAATATTAGCATGAAACTATTACAAGGATGCAAGCGCACCAACAAAGACAAAGAGCCCCTTATGGCAGCACTCAAAACGGTATCTTGAACCGTTGTTGCCTGAAATCTTTCAGGTAGGTTGATGAGAAGAGATTCCACAGCTGGACTAAAAATCTTCAATCAGGTAAGTCAGGAGGAAATGGGACCATTGCTCATTTACCGACTCTCGATAGGATTAATGAATAACCCATCATGCGTAGGCGCAAAGATTTCATCTATATCTGGCACGACGAGCATGGAGGTGAGATCTGACTGATAAGCAATAAACAATGGTTCGAAAACACGCGACGACGGCGACCGCTAAGCTCACATAGAATGTGTAAAAATGGACAGAATGATCGAATGTGATTATGGCCAATCGGCTCGTTGAGGGAAAGCAAGGCTCAAGTGCTACGTCCGCATCTCCAAAAAGGATTCGATGGATAGCATTACATGCGCTTCTCGAAAACCCTGTCGTAATAGCTTCATGCGACACGTCGATGGCGAAGACATAATCCAGGGGCGCCGGTCGTCTCAAGCCGGCAGTAGGCGGTTCTGAGGGTATATAATACGTAGATAGCCCTCTTTGAGGATTTTGCGCCCAATATTCCTCGCTGACAATAAAATCGACGGTGCCCTTGTTTAATTCAGGCCGTTCCATGTGATCGAGCCTCATGAGATTTGCATCCAAATTGCAAAAGTACTGCGGTGTGACTAAAAGCGGCTAGTAAGCCAATCGTTTCCGCCAAACTGCCAGTACAAACCTTCCGTTTCAAAAGAACACAAGTTACATTTCCATCTGTTGCCGCCGGCAACCCACGTGGACCATGGATTTATATATCCCTTACACTTTTCACATCGCGGGAGACCTCCGTCAATGTCAACAAGCGGTATTTGTTCCTCGTCGTGGTCCAACTCCGCAAACGGATGAATCACAGCTGCAAGGGGGATCGCACAGTCGGAAGCCAATCGAGATGTACTGGGCATGTTCCATGTTGAGACACGTATGAACTTTGGCGATGAATTCCCTAGTGATAAGGTGAGTGGTAAGTAATTGAAGGCCTGCCATGTACGAAACCTTGATCAACGGCTACGAAATCACTAGTGATAAGTGGGGCATGCGTCCCTGGGAGTGTCGTGTATGGTTTATCCCTCCACTTGTGTCGGTCTAGTTCAATGGTCTCAATTGGCGAAGGTATTTGGCTAGCATTGATATGTGTCCTCAAGCCTAATACAAGGTTGGCAAATGAAATACGAATGGTGTGGACATACCTGGCAGGGTCACTCCTGCAGAATGTGGCGGTTGAGGAATGTGGGCTGGGTGAGCATACATCAATTCCCGTTACGTCGTGCTCGCAATGTTGCTCATTGTTTGTTTCATCCACAATTTGTCATTTGCAAAGGTAACGATACAGAACCGAGGTACACAACGAATAGGATACATTCCATATCAAATAGTGACTGGAACACAGAAAAAAAACTGGTGGCCAAGTCAAAGATCCAGTGGCGTTACGACCATCTAGTGGCCGAGAGACAAAATCAAGTTCGATGCTTAACAAGCGTCTAAGGTAGGAAAACGTCATGGGACATTTGACGATATTGAGATGCCACTCGACCCCTGTACATGTACGAGGGGTGAAGGGATAGGCGGTGGCGTTCCGAGGAGGCGGCCTGGAGAAGCGGCGGACCAAGAATTACGATTGAGAATTTTTGTTTGTCTCTTTCCCAATTTCGCGGCTGCACGAATTGTTGCACGTTCTTCGAACATGAGGAGGTTGGTGGAGTTGAAACTACTTTCAATTAGGCAAAAGCTTAATGAGGATCAATCAAAACATACGACGTCTCTGATGAAGAAAGAATGTCAGCGTCGGATGGTGTTGGATGTACGTCGTCTGTGGTAATTTTCCGAGAATGAGGCAACGTAAGAGGGAAAACATTAATATAGTCGTCTGCTCCTTGTGCTGGAACATTATCGTCATCCTCGGAACAGGGCCTTGCCTCGAGTTCTTGCACTCGTGTTACCCAGCGTTCTTTGTTTTTTACGCACTCTCGAAGGAATTTTTCCATCTCTTACTTTATGGTGAGAAATGCACGGCTTCTCCATGTTAAAATCGACTCACCCGGAATTGCCCGCGTCGTTAGCTGTAGTAGAGGTCGAGCGAACTTCTCAAGGAAGAATACCTGAGATCTGGCCTCTTTCAAAGGAGTCGTGCACTCCTGGACGGTCGGCTTAAATGCCAACGACTTTTCATAAATAGCCTGCTTCGCCCATTCTTTCATTAACGCTGTCGCCCAGTATTTCGAGATTGTGTAAGGACGGCTCTAAAACCAACATAAGTCCATTTCTTGGTCATTATCAGACACACTCACGGGGTTACTGATATCGGCACATTTCAGAAGTACTTGGCTGAGGAGCATCTGACGCGAGGAAAGTGTACTTTGCTCGTGATTGAGGTAATGCTGCAGTCTTTCCATGACATCATCATGCACACTCATGTCAGTGGCGAGGACCGAAGTCAAAAGTAGCCTCCGCAGGTAGCTGCCCTTTGTATGATCATTAAAAAGCACCGTTAACCCATGGTGATGCATAACACGAAGCAACAACTGATAGTGCATGTGTTCCAATGGAGAGCGCCCGTCATACACTCTGGACAACGGTGCATCGGCTATTTTCTGTACAAGTCGTGATTAGATTTCGGTGGTGCATCAAAGATCTCGCTTACCATGAAGTAATTCGTAAATCCGGGATGGCCTACGTCATGACCTATGGCGGCAATGAAGAGAATGAAAATCCCCTCCAGTCGAAGAGTTGTCACGAGTGATCCATTGTCAAACCCTTTTTTTGACGTCCATGTCCGATCGGCAATGGACAGTATTTTCACAGACGGCACTACGCCTGCTTCCCGAAGATATGAATAGGTAGCCTGGAGTACATCCAGGGCGTGTTCAAAGTTATGATACGAATTTTCCAGGCGATATATTCGACGCAGATGATGGACAAATGCAGAAATTTGTTCTTAGTGGCGATGAGTGACCTAGCTGGTTTGCTCGTTTCTGAACTTACGCATTGAGATGGGAACAACATCCAGCATGCCTTCAATTCGAAAAAGAAGCTCAAAGAGCAAAAGAGTACAGGTTATGCATTCATCTTCGGGAAGGTCATAAGGTTCAAAATGCCAACGATCTAGCTTTCGAATGAGGCGCGATCGGGTCTCGGGTGATAGGTTTGCAGGGACCCTGATAATGTGATTAGCGTGGCGCTCATCCATTTCAGACAACATACATCTCTACATGTTGCTCGTTAACCGCATGGATGGTCTGCCTGTACATGTCACCCAACATTTCCGCAAAGCCCGTTCTGGGCGAAATCAATGTGGTGCTGGACTAGCAGACTAGACTTGTGACATACTCGAGTTCCCCAGTATGACCCATCCAACCTTGACCATGATCGTTGTTCCCTGTAGCAAGGTTCAAGCCGCCGACATCTGCGCTCCGCCTTCGCCAGTGTCTCGAAAAGTTATCGCTATCGGCAGAAAGTGAGGGATGTAATTTTGAGTCATTGAACGACATGTGGAGGGGAGTACAGAGTCAAAGATGACAGAACGAAAGAAAGTTAAGCAAGAGAGAGAAAGAGCACAATACAAGGCTATAAAAATGAGGTATGGTGCCTGGGTTGAATTAGCACTCGGTCGCGTGGTGGGTTCTCTCGTGGCAGCCGCGTGGTTTTGTATCGATCACCTCATAAGGACCCCAAGGGCACCCACGCGAGCCGGTGACCTGACACCAAAAAGGTCGTCACCTGAGCGATTCGAACACTCGCGGGCAAAGCCCAACCGCTGACAACTAAAGATAGCAGGCGATCCCGTTAACCACTCCGGCAAAGTGACGCTGCAATTTTTCTAATTTAGAAACCCATGTCATGATTTTATGGGGTCCTACTCCGTAAGGGCCAAGGGGATGTGTGAGTTCCAAGGTATGTTGAGCGTATATATCTTGGGTGATATGCGGCGGCGGCTCGTCCGATGATAGCGCATCGCGCTTTATCCATCGAAATGCATATATTTGCGTAGATCAGGACCCAACAAGACTGGCTGTCCTGTCGCTCGTATCTCGGACCATATCCATGCAACTGACATGCAATAAATTTTCAAGCCTCACGCAGATCGCTTTGCGAACCACAGTGACGATCATTGTCGCGGCCTCAACTGATGGCATGCATACCTCGGTCCTGATACCGTGTGGCGGGCCCACACCAATGACAACGATTCAAATTATTACCCTCGGACTACATGATTCGACTTTGTCTATCTAACACGCGACATGAATGGAATACAGTACTGGTCTAAACCCCCAGATCAATATATTCTAAATAGCAGGTTTAAAACTTAACGACTATCATACATAGCATTTCATGGATCTGTACCTCAATCAAGAAATTGTTGTCCGGAAAAAGGGTGACCAGTCCGGTGGAACAAGTTGCTCGTTTGCCTGTCCCCTTAATGCATTAAAAATTGTACCTCATTTGACATGTGTGGGTCCGGGACGGACCAGCGTCTACTGACGGTAGCGCTTATAGACGGCAGAACGGCATTCTAATTTCACGATGTAAGATGACCATGAAACATAAATATAGTTTGCTTTACATCACATCTGGGTGAATCGGCGCTGTATGTACGGCGCGCTGACGAATTAAACGGTCCATTGCGAGACCAGAATTCGGCTCGTTGTCCAGAATGGTGCGCAAATTGGGTAGAATTGGTAGCTGCGACATAAATGGGGCCGTCTTGTGTGGTGTTTTCTGCACATTTACGAAGGTATGCTAGTGTCGTAAGCCACAGAATGTGTCTAACCGGCAGGAACCTTACATTCGTGCAATTCTCGGAGTTGATGATAATATCCAGTTACCAGCTCGGGCGGCGGTTGTTCTTCATTCCATTCTGATATGCAATTCGATGTTAAAATCGAATCATTATGACAGTATTCGTCGCAATGACTTGTTGTGACATCGCTGTCGCCTGTCTGCACTTCCAAGTGAATGTCTTTGGAAGATTCTCTCGAGACGCTCGAGTTGAGATCCAGTTGGAACTCGAAGATCAGCGGCTCCTCTTCAAGGGGGCAGGCCTCACCGCACCAAGATGCAACGACACTGCGATTCTCGCCATTGTGGATTGCAAATGGATCGATTCGAAAGCGGCCCATCATCTTTCGCATCTCCTCTGTGGCATGAATCGCTCGAGGAGTGATTTCGGTTGGGGGTGCCATTGATTGGCTCAAGCTGATAGCCTTGACTTGCGCCGGCGATAACTCCATGACAAAGCACCCATCAACGTCTGGTTGTTCCATCTTGATAGGAGGGACGGGAGACGACCGACATGATGCCGAGGTATCTAAATCATCCATGGTATACAAACGATGCCCATCATCGCTGAAGTCAGGGGACTTTGAGGGAGACTTTGGAACATCACTTTGAAAGCCGTAGTCTGTTGAGTTGACCGGCGACGAAGACAGATCTGTACGTTGTGAGGATTCGGGATAGTCCATCTCAGTCGCGTAGGCGAGGGTCTGTGTTGTATGAGTCTGTAAAGTGGGTATGTATGTCGCCGATACGACAGGTTCCATCGTCCATTCGGTTTCTTGAGTTGGGAAGGAGCTGAACAATGGCGAGAATTGGGCCGGCTGTGCCAGATGGTCAGGTAAAGTATAGGGCATTCGTATCGGTAGTTGCTGCCAGTAGGGGCCGGCGGGCGTTGCAACGGCTTGGTGTCTAGATGTCGGGTGGCAATAGGATCTGTCCAGGTTTGCTTGGGCAGCATATCTCCGTTTATCCTGCACGATTGATGGAGGCTGAAACATAGGGACGATTTCAGGCATGAACAAAGCCTCTTGTATGTTGCAGGGAAGACGAATCGGTATCAGTAAATGCCAGCCAGTGGGACAGACTTATAGGTGAAAGAGTAAAACTGAAGCGGGATAATAAGTGAAGGGTGAAAATTCTCGATTAAAGATTAGGTTTTTGGAGAGGGAAACGCGTGCCCACACAGCGGCATAACCTGATGTAATCCAGGCGGTCATGAAGAGATGAAACGGCATAGAATAACGAGCATTGATGGCAGACGAGCCGCCTGACCGAGGATCACAGATCCAGATCGCTTCTCTTGACCTGACCTCCAAGATAAGTGACACGGCGCGCGTTGAGGGGAGCCTGCCTGAAGGTGCCTCTTTCTGGAAGTCTTCTCCGCTGGATCCGCACGCCACTTCACTGCCGTTGCGTGTCCGTGATGTTGGTCCCTATGCATGTGAGTCTCGGAACGCCCATGCCACCTATGCATTGCTGACTTAGTTCTGCGAAACAGTAAGACCACTGGATACAAGAAAGAGGGGACGACCACCTGATTTAGCTATACGCTGACTTCGGCATCATCAGTCATCCCATCCCATTACCTGGTCATTCTTGCATATATCTTTTTCCGACGCCACCCTTTGGCGACAGCAAACGCCACAAGCGAGATCCACTCGACTTTTAAAATTATCAACACTGTCTTCAAAATACCGACGGTCAGTAAACGAATTAAGCTCAACAAGCTTGTTGACTTGGTTTGTGACGCGTGACGAGTTCAACTTCGTGACAGGACGTAGACCGATGGACGGAACTTAATAAACGATGTGATCCTGCATCATTTGGCTCTGAGAGTGCCCAGCTCCATTCGATCGTGCCTGCAATCACGTCTTGATGTGGCCAAGATACGCAATCGATAATCGACAATATTTTGCCAGTCATCAAAAAATCAGGACCTCTGTCATAGTATTAGTTTTATTCCCGGTCTAGACTCACATAGAGTGGCCTTAAAGGTCGGGGAACCACAAAAACGATCAATCGTCCGACGCGGAAGGCGTCGGCTGTTGCCTTGGATAGTTGACAACAACCGTGAACGTTTGAACTTTCGTAACCAGAAGCCAATAAGAATGGAATGAGTAACTCCTGTGCACAACACACCTGAATTTTGTATTTGTGATTGCCTTTGTCTGCAGGAATAACATACGTGAAAGAGTGTCGATTGATGTCCATTATTATCTCGACGACAGCGGATGCCCATGAAAAAAGTTTTCCAACTAAGAACTCATGAAGCATATGCATTGCATACTGCCCTCAAATTAGCGACAATTAAGGTATTCACGTACAGAGTTCACTGAGTTTGATAGCTAACAAGCTAATCTTTCAGCACTAGACTCCGGAAAAGGCGGCGAGGAACAGCGAAATCCTAGTGACCGAAGCCGGCAAGTCCGACCAAGCATGAGGTATTAGTCTACATAACGTTGGAAGATCGTGATCCAAGCGCATAGCCCATAGAGTGGCTGGAAAGATGTCCCGCTTCTATCAAGAAGTACGACCGGATGAACTATGCACCTGCGACGAGACCGAGCACACTGCTCGACGCCAGGGGGTACTCCTGAATGCCAAATTTCGCCAAAGAGTCATCGCTGGCACCATAGTAGATCATCCTAGTCCATCGCAAAATTCGCAAGGGAATTAGCGAAGAACGATTCCGGTTTTCAAGCCGATCGTCCTTCATCTCCGCGGCAATACGGTTTACTTCTAACCGGCGGTGACACTTCTTCTAGACTAATCTGGGGCTGCAGTTTTATCCTTTACATTGGCGGCATCCGATTTGAAGCTAATTCTAGAGCACAGTTGTTCGTTGTTGAAAGACAGCGGAACAATGGCTTATAGGGGTTTGTCGGCGGTTATCAGATTTGAAATGACTGTTACGAACAATTGTTTATCCGAGAAGCATCTCGAGGCTTGGGAATGCGAGTCAAGCGACCTTCGGTCGTTTTCGTTACGTCAAAAGCTTGAAACATAGGTTCTATGAACACCGGCCGGCAACTGGGGAAAGGTCCAGATTTGATAACGTGCTGTGATTCTTGGTTGCCTTCGGGCATCCTACACAATCGACCGAGGTGTGTGACGGAAACATGCCGTTATTCTCATGCATAAAGAGTGCTTGGCGGGGAAAGTTAGGGAAGCTGCGGTGATATGCACAATTCAAGTCAAAGGCGTTTAATGTTGAACGTTTTAACAATCGACATGACCCAGGGACCCAACCTTGCAACAAACATCTTGCCCGGCTTCTCTTCATTTGCTTTGGAAGCAGGTGCATTCTCGCTAGCAGCCGAGCTACTCGTTTAGTTGGGGACCTGGGGTTGGGAGCAATTTATGCAGCAGCGCGTGAAATTTTCGACCCGATCCCGTAAGACAAATTTTTTCAGTTGCAGATTTATGTGTCGCAAGCTGTTTGTTTGTGTCAGACTGACGGAGATGTGAAACTGACCGATCCGAGCTTAAAAGTGACCGCAGACGCCAACATGTTTTCTGGGGCCGTCCAATCACCTGTGCTCTCTCTTTTCTCGTCAACAAGCAGTGAACCCCTGAGGCTCTTCAGCCTGCACAAGGACAATTCCCTGCCCGCGGACTCCTTCATTCACCTGCTTCACGATGAGACATCGTTCCCCCCACCTACACCTCCTGCAAACCTCATTTCGTCTCCTGCGATCGTTGGTGAAACCGAAACCGAATCTCCCGCTTACTCCCTCAATCAGACAGTGCTCCACATCCAGTCTCCTACCTTGCCTACTACCTATATACATTCACCTCCCATTCAACAGCCTCTCCTAGAGGCCCATCGGCGATCAAGTGACGAGCTTTGGGTAAAGCATCCTTGGCTTCACATTCAGGTTCGTAACATGGGACGAGAATGGTCACTCGAAGTAGGTCTAGTAGACCAAATAGGGCGAAGCGGTATTCTCAGGTTATCTACGTTCCAGGTAAATTCCATTTTCTTTGTACACGAATTGAATCATTCGCGTTCACATAACATCAGCTACCAACGTGCATCGTTACTGATTGACGTTTTAGAGGCAGGCAAAGTTGGTGTTGCGCAACCGTATCCCATTGTTACACTTACCGCTGACATTTCCCCATGCCTCATCGCGGCCATTGACTGCATGGGCTACCTTGTCTCTTCACCTACCTTCTTATCTCCAACAATTCAATTCTGTACAACATCATTCCGAAGAGGGTGATGTGACCTCAATTGCAACATGCGTGCCAGGTGGATCGTATTCCCATTTATCCTATGTCCGCGTGTACGCAACATGCCGCCTTCGTAGGATATGGTTTACAGAGAGCGGTTCCATCCAACAATTGCCTCAGGAATTCCAGCTCTTTGCCTCAAGTTGATAGTAATTCCTGTCCATATGTAGTATGTATGGTATTAGTTCAATGGATAAGGTAAGTCTTCAGTCGTTGTCAATTAAATGCGCAATTACTCTTGGGTTTTAGTCATCGTCATATATTTTCGGATTGTGTCCTTCATGCGTGCCAATACCTCCCCTCGCCGAACTTGATCTTCAGGAAGTTGCAGTTGGCCCGTCGCTAATTTGTATAAATATGCAAAATCTGCCTGCAACGGAAGGGGCAACCGAGACGAGCCCTCGTGTTGCTTCTTAGCCATTAACCTCTCCTTGAATTGCTGAGCGAAGCTTTTTGAGATGACTTCGGCTCGCTCAATGACGGGTAAAGGTACGCCTGCAAGATTTGCAACGTGCGTGCCAAATGATGACGTAGCAACACCTTCGGCAAGCTTGTAGAGAAAAACTATCTATGGATGATGTGAGAATTCAGTACATTGGGTCAAACGATAGTCTCGCACATCGCGCTTTTCTTCATCGACGATCGTGGACATGTACATGTTGCGGATGTTCGGATGGTAAGTGTAATCGTCTGTGAGAGCGCTATAATGTGTGGCAAAGAATGCAAGAGGTAGTGTATGCGTTGCCAATTGGTGCAAAACAGCCTGTAATGATGCTCAGAAGAAGGGTTTAATAGAACTACGCAACGCCCACCGCTGCAATAGCCATTCCGTCCTAGGATCGTGTTTTAATGGGTCAAAAGGTATATGATGATAGAAACGTACAAATGTTGATGTTCCCCGTCCAAGCTCTGCGATCGATGTGTCAGACTAATTGGTGCAAGATGTGCTCGAACAAATTACCGTCTAGGATAACTAAGGACCTCGGGGTGGCTTCACGCAAAATCTTGCAACTGTCAATCGTCAAAGAAGTCGCCGCACATATGATATCGAGCTTACCATTCGTCTAGTTCTACTTTGAACGTGCTCGCATGACTGAACATGTTATCGTAGGCGCCCATGCGAGTGATAATAGCATCGATAGGACACAACCTTGATAACTCGGATAAGTTGGAGAGAAAGGACGAAACATGAATTTATGGACCTCGCGCGAGTCGCGGGTACTAGCATGCCTAATTGCGCCATAATCTGTCAGTCGTGAGTTAGGATCAGCGGAATAAAGGGAGGATAACGTACGACACCCGTCGCGGTCATCCTCATAACCTGAAAAGCATGTCAATAGTAGGACAGACGAGAATAAATCTCGTTACCGTGGATTTTCCGCTGCAGTCAACAGATAAAGTTAATTAGTCTCAGGGTGAAGACTTGGAACTCACGCCATGTTAGGGCCTAGAGGACTCCGTTAGTTTCAACTTCATAAACCACATATTCACGTGCCTGTAAGCAAGGCGATTTTAGCCCCATCTTGTCCTAGCTTAACATCGTTCGGAATGAACGCCTTTAATGATGTGCTCAGACACAACGTCGGATGTCTGAGTTCCTGGAAGTCAATCCAGGCAGAATTGCCGTCAATGAATTCGGGGCGACATGCAGGTTCCCCAATGGCAACAGACGCTTTCGCGAGACTAAACAAACAGTCAAGCTCAGAGAAGATGCGGATGGCACGCAACCATATGGCTCTATCGGTGTCAAATTCGGAGAAAACCCGATGCTTAAATGCCTTGATGGTCGTGCTACGATTCTCGCGAGCCTCCTTGAGTTCTCGGATTTTCTTCTGCAGAGGGCTCACGACCCAACGGCTTTTAGCCTACGGATAACCATAAAGTCATATGTGGTTGATACAGTGGTTAGGACTAACCTTTGTCCCACTGGATTTTATCCAATCCTTTGGTATGTTCTTCGCACCTGCCGATGTTTCTACAAGATATATTTCCTTTCATGTATCAAGAAGATGGTTCAAGATTACTATCGGACTCTATACCTTGTTTCCGATCGAACTGTGCCAATAGGACAGTGGAATCCTACATAATGAGATTTCAGTCGTGCGAATCGGTATACCGCAGCCAAACCAACCCCAATTTTTTTTGCATAACTTCCAGGTCGTTGTCCAGTTCATTCTCGATTCCTGTTATCTCAGCCATAATATTATCATATTCATTGTCTTTTTCAGGTTGTGGTATCAATTCGTCACTATCTATCGAAAATTAGGTATTCACTTGTTCGCATTCCAATACATACTTACTCGTTTCTTCTACAAACATGCTTTTCACATTCTTGACATTATACAAGAGGTCGGGTGCATTTCGAATTTGTCCAAGGATCGTTTTTGACTCGAATGACTCTGATTCATCAGCAAGCTTAGCGAAACCATGGCTGAGTTTTTTAAACGCCTGAAAGACCAAGTTACATGTATAGCATCTCGGAAAGCACTCTTGTAACATACCGCGAGGACTTTCAAGAAATCCTTCACTTTGCAGTTCTTAGCGTGAATACGAGAAACAATGCGCTCAAGATCGGGTAACCCTTTTGCGATTTCGGTGAAACTGGCTTCAAAAGTAGGATGATTTATAATGTCCTGTACAGCGTCAAGCCTAATATTGAAGAATTTTTGAAGAGCCATTAGATATTTTCCGAACAGCAAATATATCAAAAGTACTACCTTGCATTAATTGCTGGTATGTCACGCAGTGGCATGCAGAGCCAGATGCGGAATAACCTTTTGCCTGCGCAAAGATTAAAATGACTGAAGCGCGGTAGACGACGCACTACACACTCACCAGAGGGTGTGATGCATCTGTTCAGGAGTTTCAAAAGCGTGCCACTCTCTGTACCTTCATTATTCAGTAATATCTGTCAATGCTAATTAAGTCCACGTTCTACTCGAGTTGAGGCTGAACGAACCTCTAAATGGGCCAAGGTTTGTCCATCTAGTGTAAGCCCTTCTCCTTTCTTCATAGGATCATAGATATTGAAATTCCTCATGCTAAGAATGTCTTTATCGATGTTCAGTTGGCGCAGATACCTAAAATTCCGTTTGGCATCCAGTAACTATTGATGACTGATCAACGTACCAAATCATGGTTCCCAATGCTTGTACCGTGAGCTTCGATGAAGACATTTCTCTAATAGGTTTCGGGACTGCCAGCGGGAGCACGCAATCATCATCACCGTCTTCTATTGGATGATCTTCGTCCGACGAAGGGTAGAGCTTCCTGAGCTCCTCAATCGTCTGTTCGTAGTCGAAACCTTCAACAGTGCGCAAACTCGTCCAAAGACAAGTTGGAGGCAAAACACCCTTCAGAAGTCTTGTAGTTGACACAGACAGGCCTCCCTAGATATTTCCATGAATTCCAAGACGGACTGTGCAGCTATGCGCTATACCTTGGTGAAGAGAATTTCTTTGGGTCGCACTTGCCTCATCAGTGTTTCAAGTTTGGTTCGACATATGTCGTCCTCCAGTGCGCTCAGATTGAATTGAGATGTCGCACAGTCTAGAACACAGACACCGAACAGCTTGCCCCCATCAGGTAATTCTTGTTCGCCTTCACACACCGCGATGCAGTGGCCAGCTTCGTCATCGGTGAGTAACTGGGGATCTACTAGAGTTCCATTCGTGTATACTTTGTTGAGCGCACTAAATTCGATCAATGTCCGTTCATCGTGAGGCAGGAACCACGAACCGTCTGACAATTTTCTCCTTCCCTTGCTCATCTTTGGTCTTCCCCTTGCCCTTGGACTTCGTGGCTGCTAGCCGCATCTCTGCACCGAGTGCTGTCTCTGCCTGCTCAACGCGCCCGACTTTATATCCTGATCTCAATGTGAGAAAATGATATCGCTGAAAAGATATTTTTACCTTTTCCAAGGAACTTCCTAGACAATGTTTTTAGTACGTAGGCAAATACACGTCACACTAACTCACGCAGCCCAGTATTCAAACGCATATTCGGGTACCCCAACCTTGTAATTTTAAGTACAACGCGCGGAAGAGACAAGGTCGACTACCATGGACATTTTGACCCTGCTGGTAAGCTTAAGGTCAAAATCTTGATGGCCAATACGAGCGTCGTCCTCATACAACTATGATAAATCGTCAGCTTTAAGATGTGTAATTGATTATATGAAGTTACCTCGTAGAATTTCCTGAGCCGCGGAAAACTTTATAAAAATGTCAAGTGCATGGCAATGACTCACCCTTTCTGAAAGAATAACACCTGTCCAATAAATCAGCATAAAATAATATCAAGTCATTTGACGCACAGTGTCATAGTGATTCTGTTTGATCTACAAGCGATTTGAAGGAGCTCCTGGAAAAGAAAAGAAACCAATTGTGCGCACCTCCCAAAACTAGAACAAATGTCATGATTAGAAGGAATACTGGAACGCGTGCGTACCTGCTTTTCGAATGGCGTGAAGTCTTTCCATATCTTGGGAGGTATGTAAAGTGTTCTAGGGTCGTATTTAGGATCCCCAGGTCTCCTACCATCTTTCTGGGGCAAAATGAACGAAGCAATTAGGTTCATTTAGATTATTCTCACATCTCGGACATCTTGCAAAAATGCAAAAGGCTCTTCAGCTGCCTTTTTTTCGGTCTTCTTCCCCTGTTCACGCCGCTCCGCTGCAGTGAGAAAAGTAGAAGGCTCGGTACTACCCCCTTCAGGATGACCCGCAACGGTGACTTTTCCCTTGCCTTTCTTTCCCACCTTCGCTGACGACCTGGCTTTGGACTTCGCTTGACTTTCCGCATCCTCGTCATCCATTATGAAGTCACCCTCAACATCTGACGAGGAAGCCGCCGAACGATACGAAGAGGATCGATGCGATCTGACAGATTTATTATCATCCTCATCTCGTTCGTTTTCCGAGGATGGAATGAAGTCGTCATTATCAGAACTGGACACGGAGTGACGTTTGTCTAGGTCAACTTGATTAGTCTTAATTCCAAATTGAATGAGAAAGAAGCACATACCTTTCTGAGATGGAGATCTTTTAAACTGGCTGAGCCTGCTTGAAAAGGACGCATGGATATCTTCTTCTTCTCCTTCGGATTCGGCAGTGACTTCAACGCGCTGCTTCTTGGCTTGACCTTACCGGAATGCAGTTTTGTAATATTCATTCAACCAACATGCAGATCTTACCTACTTCGCCCGGGGCCCTGCGACCCTCCTTCACTTTTCTGGACATGTTAATAGCATCTTTGTCTTCGTCGGAATCAACGACAAGTTTCCTCTTTCCCTAAAACATAAGAGCGGTCAGTCTGGGATAATATAGCTATTTATAAACAATATACTCTTCTAACCCGGAATGTTGGACTTTCCGTCTCGTCATTATCATCGACTTGAAGCATATCGACGTCAATTAAGTCGCTGGTAGGTGGAGTGCTTCCTTCACGAGAAGACGTGCTACCAGGTTCGAGTGTCGCACTGAAATGTGTAGCACCCTCATCAAAATTCATACCAGATGAATTAACAAATCCGGAAGAGGAACTTGGTGGTACCAGTTCGTTATATGATGTTGAGTTGGTTTGTTTCCTCGCTGAGCCGACACTTTTGCTGTTAGACTTCGCACTCGCCTTACCCGAGTCTTTGGAAAACCACGACATCAGACTTTTCTGTTTCAGAGTGTCATGAGAAGCCTTGCTCGGCGTCATCTTGGGTCCAGACGCGTAAAGCGCGACGCGATGGTTTAAATATAGAGTGGACGAGTGCTTTGGCATGTTTGTCCCTAGTGCCAGTGGTAAACATCAGACCTTCCCAGTATGGGCAAACCATCCGATAGATTGGCTGAGTGGCTTGGCCTAGACCTCGACTGATCCAAATCTTGAAGAGCCCAGGCCATTCTACGACTAAAGATCCAGGCCATTCTAGTTGAAGATCCATCATGTGCTCTCGTAATAATGAACCTGAAGTCAACTTCCTAGCTGACTTATTTGGGGAGGAACACGACGATGACGAAATTAAATATGGACCGTTAATACTGACTATTGCTCCAAAGGCATGTCTGTCTCCATCTGTAGCTAGTATTCATCAGCACCGTAGGAAGGCAAAGTTAGTCATTTTGCCGCGATACAGTTGCGGGTGACTAAGAGGTTTAGGCGAACACCCTCCTCGCGGATCAGCTGTTTTCTCCCTCCCTCTTCATTACAGAGCGAATTGAGAGGGGCCTAATTCCCCTACACCGCTGTGCAGGTGGGTAAATGAGTTTGCGGTAGCGCCATGCTGACTGGCAGTAGTTATCGAACTCGGCGCCGGCGGGGCCTTGCCTTCCCTGTTCGCCACCACGCTTTCTGAACCGCCGGCACTGGTTGTGGTTACGGACTATCCGGACGAGATCATAATCGGCAATTTGAGGCGTAATATGGAAAGGAACAAGGGGCACGTCACGCCGGGATGTAAAGTCTATGTCCAGGGGTACGAATGGGGCAAGGAAGCCTCCGATCTCTTGTAAATGAATGATTTGCTTCCGAGAGGGCCACTAACGCAGGACGTTAGGCAATTGTTACCGGATCCGATGACCAAATTTGATATTGTCATTCTTTCAGATCTGCTACATTTCCACGATTCTCATGCAGCGCTTGTTGAATCGGTCGGCATGCTGCTATCCAAAGACCCAGACTCTAGGGTATATATATCGGTGCGCTGATATTTTCCGAATATGACAGACCTTATGAGCGATTTTAGGCGGGCAAGTATACGGGAGACAGCGTGTGCTCCCAGTTTGTGGAAATGGCGCGTGGGAACGGACTGGTGATTGAAGAGGAGCGTGATGAAAGCGACTGGCAGGGTAGTTTGAATGTCAGCGGTCTGGACGTTCATGGGCTCACCTTGCGCAAACGCAATTGCCGCTTTTGGATGGGTCGATGGAAGGCGTGACGTCACCATGTCGTGACCGTTCGCGTTCGCGTTGTTTGTAACCATTTGCATCTCGCGTATGTTGCCAAAAATGTTTTAACCAATTACGTATAGTCCTCTCAATGGGCATTGCGGGACTCTTGCCCGCCTTGAAGCCCATCCAGGTAACCCGACATTTGTCAGAACTTGCAGGCCAGACAATCGCCGTCGACGCCTATGTCTGGCTACATAAAGGCATCTATTCATGTGCGACAGAGCTTGCAACCGGAAAACCCACCCACAAATACGTCGACTATGCCATGCATCGTGTTCGCCTCTTGCGTCACCACAAGATTGAACCTTACATTGTTTTTGATGGCGGGCCTCTTCCTGCCAAACAAGGGACCGAATCTACTCGGAAACACCGACGCGACGAATATCTCGCCCGCGGTAGAGCACTTACTTCCCAAAGTAAACATGCACAAGCACGTGAATTCTACGTCAAATGTGTAGACGTGACGCCACAAATGGCGTACCAGCTTATCAAGGTATTCTCTATTCCAGCGGTCTCGAGAACTAGGTAACAATCGTCACATAGGCTTTACGCGCAGAGAATGTGGCATACATCGTGGCTCCTTATGAAGCAGATGCTCAGCTAGCCTACTTAGAGCGTATCGGGCTGGCTGACGGAATACTGACTGAGGATTCAGATCTGCTCGTCTACGGCTGCAAGACGGTTCTGTTCAAATTGGATCCAGTTGCTGCCACAGTTGTGTCCATTTCCCGCGAGGATTTCGCCTCGGTCACACTTTCCTCGTCTGATATATCCCTCGTCGGTTGGTCGGACGTGCAGTTTAGGGCCATGGCTATCTTAAGTGGATGCGATTATTTGCCAAGCATTCACGGTATCGGACTCAAGACTGCTTGTTCGCTGTTGAGAAAGTGGAAGACAGTGGAGCAGGTAATTAAAGCTCTCATGCTAGAGGGCAAGAAATCTGTCCCAAAAGATTATCTCCAACAGTATGAGAAGGCGGAGAAATGCTTTCTACATCAGAGAGTTTATTGTCCGTTAACCGAAAAGGTTGTACACTTGACAAATGTTAATGAGATGGACTGGAGTGACGAATATGATGCCTATGTTGGGGGGTACGTTCCCGTGACATTCACGTCTGGTTGCTGATATCCTTTTTTCTAGTTTGATTGACCTGCGCCTGGCAAAGAAACTTGCTATAGGCGACATAGACCCCGTCAACCTTCTTCCCATGAACGATATTAATCCTGGCTACGTACCAAACGCTGCGGCGCGTACGACACGCCTTCAGTTGCATAACGCGAAGCGAAAGATACGATCAGAGGACGTAATCGCCCCAAAAGATGGTTGTATCCTTAATTTCTTCGGGGCCAATGCCTTCACAACTTCATGTGTTAACGTGATGTCCGAAATATCTGTCCCTGTCACAGTACCACGAGCGACCAGTCTTGGAAATGGTAAGCGAACGCTAGCAGAAGTACTGGAGCAAGATATTGCCATTCGGAACCAAAAGCACAAATTAACCCCTTCCAACCAGCGTCAGCAAGGGGTCCTAATACAATCTAAATTTTTCACGGACACAAACGGGGATTTAAACATAGGACTTCATTGACAATGGAATTACCTCCCGTCGAAGAAAAGGAAAACGTTTTCCGGGACCTCAGTTCTACTCCAGATCTGAAATGGTCTCATTGTGGCAGGCTTGATGTTGACGACGATGGATTGATTTCAGAAGCATCACACCGTGCCGATGATGGGGGCGAGTTAATAGATCTTAACGTCGGAAACGGAGAGATGGTGAAACAGGAGGATGGCTATATTTCTCCTCTCGAAATGGACGATACTGAAATCTCCGCACCCGAACTGTCTTCGCCTGTGCGGCCATCAAAGAGAAGGAAGGGCCATCTGCATGCAGACAACCATGCGAAGCAGGCAAACGTGCAAGGTGACGAGAATGATCTAGAAGACTTTGGTGTGGAGGCACTCTCGAGTCCTCCACCCGCTGCGAAGGCACTAATCTTGGATAATTTATTCGGACAATGGGAACATCGTAACGATAAGAAAAAAGCGGCGATGGTTGCAGGCGTTGAGAGGAGGCACTCATTCCCACCTTCGTCTGTGCAGCGTGCGAAAAGGATGGACGCAGGAGGCGGGAAAAGTGTGGAAGCATCTAGTAACACATGCTTTGCCGAGCATGACGAAAGTGAAGATAGACCAAATCGGGAACAAAACGCGGCTTCTTCAAAAATCGGATTGTCCTCTGGACACGTTACACAATCAGATGACACGATGGAAAGACATGCTAGGAACCGGACTTGTGATACGGGCTCTTCAATTCCTTCGCCATCGCCCGAAACGCCTGAAAACGAGATATTGGGTAATATTCCACTGATCATAAATGTCGACGACGATGAACCGGATCCTAATGGTGAAGCAAGGGTTAGGGCGGTTATAGACGGGTGGAAGTCTCGGTGGGCAAGGCCTCAACACCCTCAAACGCGATCGACCAAATTCTCGGAGACAGCACCGAAATCGACGCATGGGCAGCGCTCATTTGCTGCGCACCTGAAACGCAATGAAACTAATGTCACACCATCCGGAAGGCACTCGTTGAAAGGCGGTCGGCTTCAGTCAGGGACAGCGGAACGGCCGTTCGGCAAGAGGGTCAACACCACTTTTTGTATAGACGACAAGGGAAGGCGATGAGACAGCAACTTTGGCGTTAGACTACTTTTGGTAGGGACGACATTGAGCCCTTCGCAAATCATTTATGGTAATCATGGTCATGGTTAAACTCGGCATGTTAGCACTTATCACATTTCCTACCCATTAAATCTTATACGGACATGTAATGAATCTTAGTAGAGTGTCATTAGTCGCGTGTATATGACCAATAACCTCGACCGTATGAGATAATTCTAACCGTACAATGTAAAAACCCAAAAATCGAAATACAAGATCCAAAGCAGCATGAACCCAAGCAGAAAGCAGACAAATATATGGCTACAGATGGTGCGATGATGATTGTGAATGTCCCATCTATCTATATGCGAATAGAGTATGCAAATGGTATAAGAGTCAGTGGTATATGATCACATATTGTTCGTCATGACTGGGACTTCATACCATGAGTGAAGAGCGCATGACTGCAGGGCCAGGAAGAACACGGAACTAGAGATCGAGAGTGTCAAGTTCGCAGCTTTGGAGCGAATGCACCAAGGAATGATGTGTGCCTACATACCTGAGATGGATGATACGGGAAAGAACCTGCCTCCCTAAACGAATTACGCTCTTCATATCGGGCATAACATTCGGAATTAGCACCACCACCATTGACACACGGAGGGATGGTAAGGTTCAGAGGTACGCAGCGTGAAATGGGTAGCGGAAGGGAAGGTGAAGTTGGCACGACGGGGCGTAATGGAATAGACAACGCTAACCTTCCGCTTCGGTATGGATCTCTTCCTGCGATATTGTAAAGCCCTCCTTCGTCTTCCCTCGTGCTTGAAGTCAACGGCGTTAATAAATCGTCATATTCGTCGTCGTCATCATCCACATCAGACTCTTCTACGTCTGAAATTGACTTGAGTCTCACAGCGTTTGACACCTTGTGCAGGCTAGGAGGCATCCATTTGAGTGTGACAGGGGCACGCCTCGTCTGGTGCATTTCTCCTTCTGGTGGCGGCACGATTGTAGGAGGGTTGAATCCTACTACGTACGATGCAGTCGAAGACGCGCCTGGAGAGGAAGAGGCTGGCGCTGGTATTATCCCATGGGTTCGTAAGTGTCTTTTCGCATTGGACCGTACGGCGAACTTCCGAGTGCAGCCCGGATATGTACACGGGTATGCTGGAAGCAAGTCAACATGGGATAACGATGGAAGCAAGCGTTTGTAAGACTAACGTCTAACATTATTGTGGATATTCATATGCGTCCGAAGTCCGCTTGGCCTGTTCCATTGCGTTACATCTTTCTCAACATGCGTGGAAAAAGCTTACCTTGGAAATTTCTTGCCACATATTTCGCAGTCATGCATCTTTGACTTCTTCTTTTTCGTCGTAGCCACTGGGGGACGACCTTCAGGTTGCGAGGTGCTTGTATCGGCATTCGAATTGATGTCGCGATGAGGTAAGAAAAGGGACGGCTGAGGGTCCGTTTGAGGCGGAAATTCCGATATCGGATGACTCATGTATTGAGCATGCAAGACTTGGTTGGTTTTCAATATGTGCCTAGATGTTTCCTCGGCGACAGGCCCTGCCGTGCTGGGAACAACTTGTTGGTAGGCGTTGTTATGCGCGGATGAAAAGGTTAAGTGTCCAGATGAAGCACTGTGCTGGGTGGCGAACTCAGCCACATAGGGATGGCTAACGTCCCTGGTGCGTGGGGAAGGATCGTAAAGTTCTGCCTCGGCACGGAGAATGCCGGGGTCAGTATGTATGGAAGGAACGGAGAAATGATCCAGGCTAAAAGACGGTGCGTGATCAACAGGTGCGCTGTGAAAATGACTACTGTTGAAATGGCCGTCTGGGCTCATCTGGTGCGAGAAGTCATAGGTCTGACCACGAAAGGCGGAGGAGTCGTAAACGGGGGTATAAGATACTGAGTGCACAACGCTGCGCTGAGACGACTCCGAAGGGTATGTAGATAACGAAGGATCCATATCCGCCAGAGGTGCCAGTTCATAGTAAGGAGTGTCCCGTATGGCGTGGTGGGTCTGCACCGCAGTCGTTGGATATACATATGGGCGTGGAGACACGTCCTCGGCGCGGTATGATCGGTCATCTGACTCCATGAGCAGCAATCCTATGTGATAGATGTCAGGCATGCCAGACGCGGGGTTTTTGCGCAGACATCGATGCTTACCGGTGTGATAGTAGGAAGAGGGGGGCACTGTAATCCGTGGGCTTTGTATCGTCCAGGGAAAATCACAAGACGAATCTATTTGCGAGCAAGATTTTTCCGAGGACAAAGAGGAAAACGGCAAGAAATGGCACAGGAAAAAGCCGGAAAAAAGTCAGTCGAGAGCAGCAGAACCGTAGGGAAAGCAGGGGGATAGCACACGGGAGAAACACGAGAGCTATGAATGAGAGGGCGTTTATAATGGAGGGGGCATATGGGGAAGATAGGATGGTGTGACGTCACATAGTGGTCAGTGAATGCGGCTGGATATACAGCATTGCATGCGTGGGAAGCACGAGGATGCGATTCCGTTAGCTCGGGTCAGATGGCCCTATTTTCCATCTCCGCGACTCTCGACGCCCTTATTAATTTATTCCATTGTCTGGCCGTAATTCCCTCAAGCGCGCGCGGCAGCACCGCTACATGTCACAGGTTCCTGATCTCAATTCACCGATCATATGCCATATAAGCTCCCATTATCACTTTTCTGCTGCTCTCATATCGTAACCTATCCATCTGCATGGCTGCCCGTTGGCCGTGGTTGCAATTAGTTTCAACGTCCTGTTCCATCTTAGACGATCATGACAACATCACCAATTATCACGAACCCATTTGTACGCCCCCCGGGAATCACGACCACCCTGTCCGACTTGGCGCATGGAACATATGAGTTTCCTGCCTAGTCATCAGCAACAGTGCAGCAGTTCGGATTGTCGTCGGTACCTAGTGCGGGCTGCATGACTCCTCTGCAACCATCATCAAATACTCCGGGAGTGCCATCCGGCTTTAACATCTTTGTAGCCATTTGGCTCGTAGTTGCTATCTATAAGTCTTGTTACGATCTCATGGAGAAAAAGGTGACTAAGGGAAGGACACAACCGTGAGTTGCCGTAGAACACATGCTCTGGTAAACGCATCTTTCACTTGGCTCAGAAGCATGTTCTTCGTAGAAGCAGTCATTGTTACATTGGACTGAAACAGGTAAGAGATAGAGTTCACAACTAACAGGCCTGTCTGCACAGGATTTAAACTGGGGATCGGACACGCATTTCCAACTACTTACCGCAGGCTTGGCCTCTAGAAATGGAACTAGGCCGTGAATGAAGATCATGAAATCTGCCAAGGAAAGTATCCTGAGGAAACGGACTAATCGGAAACGATCAGGTGGCAGATCTGCGGACCCAGTTTCATCAACAATTCATACAAATGTACCGTACTAACGTCTCAAAGTCTTGTGAATCGTGGCTGGAGATACCATATTTTGCGTCTCTTCACAAATGCCTTCAGTCAACATGGACCTACGGTCAACTATCGACAAATTTACCTAAAAAGATGACTTCTTGTCCAACTTCGACGAATGCAAGGACTACTTTGAGAAGGAGTGCTTCCTTTGGGCATCCTGGAGGACCAGATATTTCCAGCAACCGTCCTCGACTAACGCCTCCATCAAGCAATCTATCCATGGGAGCATAATTGATCGGTATTTTCTGTGGCAATCTGACAAGGGATGATGCTGCCTGCGTAGATAGCTGCGAGGATCCGACCGTGTGCGGTTTAGAGTACCTTTGGATGGATGAAAATAGAATCTCAGCTGTGCACAAGGGTATATTCATTTCTGCACGTAATAACAGGAAGAGAATCGTTCAAATCAGGAGTGTACGCGCAACACTAAAATCCCTGAACCTTTTGATAATATCCCCGCTGGGACGTCCATCACGTCCTGAACGGTGTCATATCCTAGCCTCGTGAGAGCTGCAAGCATGCCAGAAGGCAGCGCTATGGATGAGAGAGGTCGTTTCGGCATATAATTTGAAATGTTAGAGTCATTCACTGAATAAAGCATACGACGATCTATCAGCTGCCAGCTTTCCCAGCACGTGGCTATGACACGCCAATCGTGGGAATATATTTCTTCGTTAAATAGCCGACCTGCTAACGCCACGCTTCCTTCTTTTACAGTTTGCTGCCTCTTGCTTTTGCTTCTCAGCGCATATAGTACTCAGTTATATCTTGCTTTTTACCCAGCGATCCCCTCCTTTCGATGTTCATGTCAGTGCGCTCGGGTTCAGGCTCCAAGCACTATCGTCCGACGAATTCCGTCAAAGTCTCTAACATTTCGGCTCGTGAGCGTGTTTGTTCCTCATCTCATACGCGATCTTACTTCTATTCAGTCAATAAGCGTGAAATCATAGCATTGTTCAGCACGCTCATCGGTACCTCCTTACCCACTTTGCATGTCTTCAATGAACTGACCTCATGCAGGAGAAGTGTGCGGTTCTGAGGAAATCAAAGATTGCAGGAGCTACACTCTCAAAATAAGTTTTCGTAACCGTGATGCTGCTATGTATGTTGGTCATCAGTTAATCTTCCCGATCTATTGAATATGTCAACAGGAAAGCTCTTTGTATGACTGGATATACTGTGTCTGGCACGTCTCTGTGCGTACCACTCGTTAACTTTGAGCATATATGCGCTTTCATTCTTTCCGTGTGCTTTGTGCTAAGCCAAACGCTTCAGTAAAGTCTCTCCGGTTTTCTTCCACGGCGAGGATATCAATGAGCTTCAAAAAGACGACCGCCGAAATCTATATGTGCTGGGGCTACCTTTTTCTCTTACAAAGTAAGTCTGACCATCCTGAAAGTTGTCTTGATCATGATTCATCAATCAAGAGCGGAACTTTTTAGTATATTCGCTTGCTATGGAACTGTCACACATTGTGTCATTTTAGCTACCTTGGATAATTCTTCACGTCGTCGAGGCTTTGTTGTCATGTCTACTCATGAAGAGGCGAGGCAAGCCATGGCAACTCTGACTTGTACGCAATTGAAGTGAGCTTACGGTTCCTTGCCCGTTGGTTCATTCATGGCTTTTATCAGAGGACATACTCTTGACATATCGTGGGCTGTTGTTCAGCGATCGCAAGGTGAATGACGATAAAATTCTATGATCTACTCATTCTACTTTCGTTGTGCAGGCTTCTTAGATGGCGGTGACCGTTCCATGGCATTGGATCCCAGGCCATCGTCTCGGGTTAACTTTAGGCGCCATTCGACTTACTCCTCTGCCAACTTGTCAAACACATCTCTCAATGGCAATGAGCTCGATTCCTCTTCACTTGTACCCAGTTCTACTCCGACATCAACTATCCTTGTTTCCAATCTACCAACAATTTTGTTCGGTCAGCTTCCTGATTTACATCCCTTGTTTGTCCCGTTCGGTCCAATCAAAGACCTTCAAGTGATTGAAAACTTACCTGGGGGTTCAACTTCTGTTATTGTCATTTATGCTACTGCTGCGGCCTCGAAGGACGCAAAGGAGTCTCTTGCTGGACAGTGCTATGGTAATTTCCGAGTCGAAGTCTGTTATGTATGTTCTGGCTCGTCGAATCCCCAAGACTCGTGTGGGTTCAAGCTGTCAAGCAAATTTACGTTCGCCGATGATTCTATTGATACATTTCACCGTCTTCCGGCATCTGGCCTAGTAGGCGCATACTACAATGCAGGAGCGTGGCAATACTTAACTAGTCATCCTGAGTCTGGGGCTAAACACGATGTGATACAATCCGCTCAAATGAATTGCAACCTGACCAGGTGCAGTTCGTCTAGTACTAGGGAAGTTTAAACCGTGTCGCTTGAAGTGATGTCGTAACCTTGCTACAGATGGCATACGGACTCTGAATCAACGTGGTCAGAAAGACATCCAATTTTAGGTCCTATCAACAACGGCAACTGTTACTGAAGCGCTGATTTCCGAATCGCAACATTCCCACAATCCGCAGGGCAACCATCTTACTCTTCTAAAGTCCGCCATTCCACTTGTACTGTATACAGTGTAGTTACGTTCAATAATTGTGTTTCATTACAAATTGTCACCAACCGCCAAACGCATTGAGCAGATGGTTATTCTTGGAAAGCTGTGTTAAGTAATATCAAAGTCGTTAGCTGTGTTCTTTCTTGTCCTTGCACTATGTGCTGGAAATTCGTTCGTTTTTGCACTGTCCTTTTCGCGTTCTATATCCGCACTGTGGCCGCCGCGTCCTGGTGAGATCCATATCGGAGGTATCGGATCATCTCGCTCACTACTTTCAGCAATGCTACGAGCCCATGCCCCGCTTCTGCACCCTGTTGCAGTCAGTAATTTATGCACATATTCTCCCATGTTCTGAAGGTATACAATAGGTCAATATGGGTTTTGTGGATCGGGCACAGTAAGTATTGTTTGAAAATCTCTCCTCTCATCCCGCAGCCAACGTTCCACGCCCAGTATTGTTTAGGAGGATGCAATCCATTCGCTTCCAATACCCTTACTGCTTGTACACCAGAACCAGTTTGCGAAAGTACAACCGTAAGTTATAGTCGTTGAGTCCTCACGCAGATAATAATAATCGTAGCACGTTTTTGCGAACACTTCCAGGGTTCTGTCTAATGCTACGTTTTATAATGGCAATGCATCCGAATACGGTACATCAGATAATTCATGTCCTTCTGCTCAAGACTAACTCTATTTTTGCAGATTGGGTCTTGGATAAGGGGAACATTATGAATACGAATTCCAGTGGCGGAGGGCTTGTAATGTTATTGACTGAATCGAATGGAGGTACCCTTCTATCGTCGACCCGCTACGTCCATTTTGGAACTATTACCACGAGACGTGCGTATTATATCCCATTCCGTGCCTATTCGACTGACGAGACCGTAGTCAAGACTGGACGTTGGGCGGGTGTCGTTACTGCTTTCATCACAATGAGCGACATCAAGGATGAAATTGACTGGGAGTTCCCTGGTGCGAATACAACGCAAGGCCAAACCAATTATTTTTGGGAAGGCGTTATCCGTACGTATTGCAGAAATCATGGCATTCGAGACTGACTTTGATCTGACAGCGCAGGGGCCTAACAACGGAAAAGTAACCGGTGGTCTTCAAGATACATATAGTACATACCATGACTATACCGTAGGTCGCAAGTTTGTTAGTCATATATCTACTCAGGTCGAAATCTAGATCGATTGGAAGCCAGACACATTGACATTCCTGGTGGATGAGAACGTAGTCCGTACGGTTACAAGATCGAGTACCATCGATTCATCGGGCGTAGCGCATTATCCGAGCACCCCTTCCAGAATTCAATTGTCGTAAGTACAGTGGCTATCATTGATTAGCCCAAGCTGATGTAAGCCAGCATATGGCCTGCTGGCGTTAACTCAAGCGCTCCGGGAACCATTGCATGGTCCGGCGGTAAGTATTTAAGCATGATATACGTGTTCTAGTCCCAACGATAATTTCATTAGGTATGATCAATTGGAATGACCCTGACTATGAATCCGCTGGTGCGTTTTCTCATTCCAATAGTAATGGTTAATATCCTGAAGACAACGCATTCGCAGGCCATTTCTATGCTGAAGTCCAATCAGTTCAAGTGCAATGTGCTGATCCTGTAGCCCCCAGCTCCAATGTTACATCTTACGTATATCAGTCGAACAACGCTGACAACCCTTCTATCGCCTTCAGCAATGCAAGTACTCTCATCAGTGGCACATCGCCCAAGTTCCGTCATCATATGCGTACTGCAGTTGCGATAGCCGTTGGTTTGCCATTCGCTTCCAAGATATTTTAAGAGACTTTTTGCTTATACCCCTCAACCTTGGATTAAAATATTGTGGATTTTCTGAACGTAGGAACAGTTTGTCTATTATACATTTGTCACCTTATCCGTCGAATACTCCTCTGGTTCAATGTTAATAGTATTGTCATCAAAGTCGTTTCGAAGTTCGCCAAACTCCTCCATCAACTCATCTGTCTCGTCCATAATCGCCTTCAAGGCCTGATACTTGGTCCAGGACGAGAGGATCACCTCATCCCTGTCAACCTCCATACCTTCGTGATATGGTAGAGGAAGGATGTCATGGTAACCCAGATATGTCTGTACTATGCGTATTCTGCGGTATGTTGCACGACTGAGTGAAGGCGATTTGATTTTGGCTGTCTTCGTCATGAGAGAGACCCCACCATTTCCACCTGGTAGTGCAGGCTCTAATAGAGGTGATGAAGTAGGGCCGAGGTACATGTGCTGAGATTGATAGCCAGGCTTGCGACTATCTGATACGTTGAGATATCCAGAAGTTTGCAGTGATTCTGATCTGTGGGGTATTCGAGGGGACGTAGCAGGCAAGGACGCCTTGGAGGCACGACGATACGGTTTAGAAAACACGGATGCTGAGACGGGTCGGATAAGAGCAGGACTCGGGGAGAACAGATGCCACCGAAATTTGAGGGCCTGGTCAAGGTCCAGTACCTTGTCTACAATGAGGAGACGCATCTGGAGCAAAAGCGGTGAACGATAGGAACATAATAACTCGAACAACGACCATATTGCATAATCCACAACCCTAGGGCATAAAAACGAGTGCTGAGTTGTAAAGCTCTGGATCTCGGTTTTCGCTGGAGGACGCGAAGCATCTAACTGAAAGCTTGTTCTCGGTGTCATGGTTGGACTAACAAAGGGGGATGAAGGGAGCGAATATTCTGGGTGGCGCAAGGCAAACTCAGCATTACCTTGCTCAAGCACAGACCTGAAGAAAGAGGCCATGCGGCTCCAGAAGGCAGGCAAACGCACGCAGAGCTCGTCACCTGCCCGGACCAGTATTGCTTTGATAACTTGCAAAGCTACAACAAAAGTTGTAACTTGAATTGGGTAGACTGTGGGAGCCGATTCGGTCGACCGCTGCCTGTCAAAAGATTTCTTGTCGCTGCCCTCGGAACCGTACAATCTTTGGTTATTCTGACAAGCTGACAGTGTGTATTGCAGGAGACGGACCCATAGATGGAAATCCGGTGAACTACGCCGCGAATTTGGCTGATTCGCGACAGATGGAAGGGGTTCCCTTCGTAAAGTCATGACGAGAGGAAGAATAATTCCCGCTAAATAGTCATGAGTTGGCATGTGCTTTTCCAGTTCCACTGCGACATTTGCGCCACGAAGATGTACTGCTTGAGATAATAATTCCACGAGATGTGGACGGTACGGCAGAGACATAATCATCTTATCTCTGCCGGCCAACGCGCAAGCAGCTAGCGCAGCATGACAAATTTCTGAGCTTAGAACTCGAGCAAACATGTCGTCCCCGGAGTACAACGGCATCGCACTGATTTCTATTAAGACTGCAAATATTCGAGTCAAGTCGAGTGTTGCGCCATGTGTAGCGATGATTGAAGCAAGATCCCGCAAATACGCTGTGACCCCCTTCATACTAGGAGGGCTTCCACGCAATAGGGAGGCTTCAGTAAAATCGCATAAGAAGATCGATATACGATCACAGTTACCGTCCGACTCCTTCAAAATGTTTTTGACCATGTCGAATATTCGATGAATTGTCGACTGCTTAACTGTCCCACCAGCACGAGAAAAGGCAACTATCAATGACAGATAGTCGAGACGCATCGTCATAATATCGCTTTGAGACCGAGACGGGCCCGAGGGCTTGTCTGTTCCCTGGTCCGCAAGCAAAGAATCATCTTGCTCTGAGCTAGTGGGCTTTGTTCTTGCGGGCGGCTTTACGAGTATAGCACCCAATGCGTCAATCCCTTCCTGCAGAGTAGGACGCCCTGCAGTTGAAACTTGGTACATATGTGGTACGATGAGCCGGAACAACTTTAAGAAATTTTCAGCACGCAGCGAGGATAAGTCATGTGCAATAATGGTCAAGAACAGTTTGATAAAATCGGTGATACGCAATCGTGATGCTTGGAATTCTTCTGGTATATCGAATGTTATCCGTCCGCTATCTTCAGCCTTGACGTGTCTTATAGATGCCAGAAACGTCTGTGGCTTTTCTTCTGCGGTGTGGAGGATGAGAGCTTCGCGCTCCTGCTCTTTATTTGCATTATGTATCCCTGCTGCGTCATGCGTGGAGGGGGAGACGCCTTGGCGAAGGCATGCAAACAGGTCAAACACACTTCTGCCAAATTTATCCTCCGCAACCAACAGGTAGGCAGCAAGCCGGGAGATAACATCGAGGCTCTGAAAAATGAAGGCATCTTTATATTGGGCGTAGAAGCGACCGATGGTGTATTCGATGGCACATCTGATGCCATAATGCTTCTCAGACTCAGCATATACTTTCAGAATACCTGGCATAAACAGCGTGTATACGCCTCCCGAGACGAACAGCCGGCGGAACCGCGTGCTGGCAATCATCAAGACTTGCGAATTAAGCAATGTGTTGCAAACATGGATGACAGAATAACTTACTGATCAGTGCTTGACCAACAATACCGATATCGTCACCATGGACAAGCAATATACGATTTATTCCATCGATGAACAGTGCGAGCTCATTACGATCACTAAGATGTCGAGACATTAAGGGGAAAGTTTGGGCAACAAGGAGCAGATAGCTGCGGGAGAGCATCAGGGATAGCGTGCGGAGGGTGTCGTTTACCCTAGGTGTACGTCTGCTTGCTTCCCAAGGTAGAAAATCTCGCAATTCTAGATCCAGCAGTGTTGGGATTTCGTCCAAGGAAGGAAGCTCAAGACGGGACAAGTGCTTACGGATGAACTGAACGTCCTGCTGGTTCTTGCGAAGCATCGAGGCGAGTAGGAGATTTTGCGAGATACGGATTAATGCAATAGAGACCAAGGTAGATGGCAAGCTTTCTAACGAATTGCGCGAAATGAAAAGTTCGGTTGGGAACATATGTTCGTTTGGCGTAGGCTTGGGAAACCAGAGGGACCCAGTGGGCACAAAATAGAAGTCGAGCTTTGAGCGGCGTAATTCGCGGATGGACATGCCACTGACATGCGGAACCAATTCTGCCAGCAGAGGGATTGTACGAGCGTAATCATGTACGAGGTCATACCTATCACTTTGTCTTGCTATTGTTTTTAGATAGCCTGCCAAGTGGTTAAAAACGTAATGGGCCATTGATGGAGGAACCGCCTTATGCACATTCAGTAGCAAATTCAACGTCGACGTAGCAGAATGTACATCTTTCTCCTCGTCTGAGAACAGATCTAGAATCGGTCGCGTCAGAAGGCTGGGGTCGTTCCGCATAAGATCAAAGATCAAGACCCTGGCTACAGAGGCGATAGCAATGTTCGAATCGAAGGCTAAAGTAGCAATCCTTGAAAGTGCAGCAGCCAGAGATGGAACGAACACAGTCTTCCGTTTCGCTACGTAAATCGGGCCTCCCGTGCTGGAATTACGGCGAAGCAATTGCTGATCGTTGAATTTTTCGCTCGATGAAAAAAAGGGTGAGCTCTGAGGCGTGAGCAAAGGGCTTGGATATTCTGTTAACACCAAGAGAGAGTTCTCTGACGTTTCAAGTCGGCCGAAATGATGAACAGGCATGAGCAACATTGGCTTATGTAGCCATTCTTGACGTTGATCCCCCAAAAGACCCTCTTGAGTCCAACCGATTTCTGCCAGCTGCTTCTTTAATTCATATGGAATAACGTTCTGTCCTTGCTCGGGACCATCGTCGGGCGTGTACGAACTGGACCCCATGTCCGTTGGGTCGAAGGGGAGAGGGCTTCGGGCTAGCTTAAGAGCCCGACGATTGCGATCAGTTATCACCTGCTGAGACGCAAGGTCAAATCTCCGATGGCATAAAATGCCGAGTTTTTCGAGAGCTTTCAACCTTGTCAAGTCATCAGAGCTATGGGTTTCAATCATTAATTTTCTGACAACAGAATTATACAGGAACACGCAACCTCTTTACATCAACTTCAATTGTGGCAAGGAAATCCGTAGGTGTTTTTTCCGCGCATTGCATTGCCAAATAACAGGCCTTTTCATAGCGATAAGCAGGGCAACATACGATACATATATTCTCACCGGGTTCAGGGCAGATGACGTACTCTCGCAAAGGCCATGTTCCCAAATAACAGGACCGAGTCGCCCAAAGTCTTCCATTGTCATGAGTGTTGACACCAGAACTAAAAGTTTCATCGCCTTCGCAGCAAAACCTTTTTGTGCCGAATTCAGAACATGTAGCCCACGTGAAAGCGGCTCGAGAATTTCATCTTTCTGTTGATCTTCGCTTGGATCGATGCGTGCACTCCGCGCCGACAATATCATTGTACGCCTTTGCTGTGCAATCATATATAAATATATATGACGCTAAGAAGTTAAGCTTACATTGACTGGTGATTGTACGCCGATTTGCGCTGCCTCGTATAAAGCTTGAAGGCGACTGAGTGTATCCTCCAACTCATCGTATTCCGCCCCGCTTACTAATTCTTCGTTGTAATAATCAACAAACCATGTCACAATTGTCGATAACCAGGTAACACTTTTTGACAATCAATGAAGCTCCTGGACTGAGACCCACATAAACTCACGGTTTGGACGAGCGGGTAAGTAACCTAATTTCGCGGAAAAGGATGCAATATAGAACTCGATGAGAAAATGGGTATAAAAACTCTTTTTCCTACGCATATTTATGAGCCTAATTCAAAGATGATGAATCAATGCGAACCCTGGCACCCAGCAGAACGGATAGTCGTGCCTCTAGAGAAACTAGAAATTTTATGACGTTGAAAAGAGCACCGTCTGCATGCTAACGAAACAGCTAAACAAAATTGTTACAAATCTTTTTTGACACACCCACCGGTAACTCGTCCTTCCTATGGCGAGCGATCTGCGCCTGAACAATCAACTCGACAAGAATAACGAGCTGCCCTAATCGCGCGGCCTTGAACGTTGGAGGCGTAAGCTCCGTTTTCTTACCGATATCGTTTACCAGAGCAACACAGATCATTTCGGCATCACGAACCAGAAAGTCGGGGACATACTTCGCAACAGTGGTCATTGTACGGAGATGATCTATGACAACGTATTCCTTTGCTGACGCAGCACAGGAGAAAAGGGACTTGTAGAACATATGTGGATATTGATAAGATAAGAGGCCGAGAAGATTTGATAGATCCGGGGAAGGAAACGGTGGTGGATCTTCAACTATTCGCTGAAACAAATTAATGATCGTAATTTAGCATCCTGATCAGTACCTCAGTGCTCACCTGATGTATTAAAGGCAAGGCAAATGCAAATATGTTTTGACACGCGGGATCGTCTGCAAGTTGGAGCAACGAATTCAATGCCTTTAAAACTGTCTTCCAGACTTCGTCATTAATCTGGGAGACAATTGTCAATAATTGAGTCAATGTTGTGCATAAATTACCCACCAAATCTCGTACTACCAGTTCAAATGCACCTTTCCAACGAGCGGAAGTACGATACCATTCGCGAATAGCAGCAGAAGTCCACTGATTAAGGGAATCATGTCTATTTGAGATGACTGCATGCAGGACAATCTTCGCCACCGTTTGCCTGACCATTGCTGCTTTCTCTACCTGTAAGAGTTCAATTTCTGGAATAAGCCTAGTCTCCAACAGTTGGAGGAGCAATATTATATCACTATCAGATAGTCCACGACTTGTTTCATGTGGAGAAAGGATATGCGCCATGGCATGAGAGGTGCTATTCAGCTTCTCTACATGCAACGCGGTCGCTAATGAACTAGAAGCCCCTTCTTTGCGAAGAGGCACCCATCCATCCTAGACACACAGGTAAGAACCCGCAACATATGTTGAACAAACATTTACATTGCAGGCATACTGAATCAACCAAGTCCTAGTTAAGCCAGTAGTTGTCTCTATACATTTTGCCAGACTACCAAGTAAGAGCAGGCCGTAGGTGCCTTCCTCATTGTGTTCGGAGTAGACAGCGCCATATCGTTCATGCATTACCTTCGTATCGAGTGCAACGCATGCCCCAGAGCGTACAAGATTTAGGCAACTCTGTATAATTGTCGTGGCATCTGTATCTTCCAAGAACATTTGATTCGTCATCGATATACCTAGAAGGTTCAACAGTCCAGATGCCAGGGACTGGAATGCGACGGGGGTAAAAATGAGCTTGACCTCTCGCGAACCTAGCAACCCATGGATCCCGTTCAGCGCACGGAGGCGGAGTCTACCCGGTGTCGTCATGGCGGCGCTGCAACACCACAGACAATGGTTGACGAAAGAGATCTTTACGAACGCGTCAGTACAACAAAATCACGAGAGCCCTTCCCCTACTTCGTTGTTAGGGAACCATGTTTTGAATATGATTTCAAATGACTCCATTGCAAAGCGTCGTTCATCTGGCACCCCACCTTCTGACTGATTGGCCTTGAGAAAGGGATCTTGCAAAACGGAAAGAACTAGAGTTTCGTGTGGAAGGACAGCGCAGCGCAGGACTCCGTTTGCAGACGGCGTTGCATATGTCATGAGTAATTGCCACAGTGGTTTGAGTGAAGGCACAAGGCGCTGACCAAGGGGTGAGGATGGCGAGGGTAATGTCGACTGGGACGCCATGGTATCTTGCCGTTTGAAAACACCACTGTTTGACATGCCACTCGCGCCAGATAAAGAAGCATTGGTCATGAACGGCAAGTAAAGTGTGGAGCTCATCGAGCTATTTGACCTGTACTGTTCGGGATAGCGAGATATCCAACAGGCTTTGTGGATTTCGTTCGCAAATATACGCTTATCCTCTGCCACCTCTCTTGCTTGCTCCACGACATGACGCAATCCCAGACGCGGAAAACGAGACGGCTTCGGTGTAGTAGAACGAGATGAAGGTGAAAACGTCCGTGGCGCAGGTTGAGGCTGCGGTGAGCTTTGTTGAGCACTTGCAGCAGACAGGAGTACGTGTTGCCGTATCTTGTCCCACCGTGCACGGGAGGCGGTTGATTCGGCAGTCGAGTCGGCAGTCGAGGGCCTGGACGGGTGTTCAGGGGAGCTTGCAACAGAGGTCGTTGTGGGCTGTCCAGAAGGTTTGTAGACATCTTCTGGCTCGTTGTTCAGTGTTCCCGCATCTCCAGGGCGGTCTCCGAATGGATCTTCAGTTAGTTCATCGGCTTCGGAGTAAACGGTGGTGCGCCTGCCATAGCTATGTTGGCCTTCCGAAGGACGACTGCTCTTCAAGGAGTCGAACGAAAAAAGCCGACGTGGGTGATACTTTCTACCTTTGTCGCTCATATGATACGGTCATATGCGACAAATACTGGCTTACATAACGCTCAACTTGGCTTCAACACGTTCATTGCAATACAAAAACAACACATGGAGAAATTTTATGCTAACCAACCCAATCCCCAATCCAAATTTAATTTCAAACAATAATGGACGGTGGGTGACTTTTGTTTAATCCAACGTCCAATTCATGGCTCAGTAAGGAGGACGTTTGAATTCGTCAGAAGTCTTCTGAGCTTCTGGGTCATATGCATCGGTTTTGACATTGCCTACCGCGTCATATCCTGTGTTAGGGCTCTCAAACGTCTCCATCTACCGACCATTAACAACACTTAGCAAGAAGGTAGTATTGGATCGCACCTGAACATGGACACCATCCGCGACCTGAGAAGCCGTGACTTTAGTGGCTATTCTCTGTCGAAATGCAAATGCTGTTCCTTGCGCGGTGGATCTGCAGATATCCATCAAGGAGGAAATATGGTAGAGACATTAGGCCGCATACGGGTACACTTCGACAGTATGGCTAGCGAAATTGGACAACCTTCGAACGGCCCGACATGCTACAATCTATATGGCCGTCAATGAGCTTAGAACGGCGATTAAAAGGAGCATACAGTCGATGCGGTTGCGGCTGGAACATTGGCAATGACCGACATTATGGGATTGAGATCCAACAACATGAAAATCTGTGCCAATGTTAGAACTATAACACGGTATTCGGTTTCGTTGTAAGCACCGTTGCAACCAGATTGGCGAGAAATCTAATATTATTCAGAACGGGCAACGAAAGCAAAAACCTGAATACTAACGCAATTACGAAATATATCAAGCCATCATTGAATATGAGACCAACGAGGCGCGAACGGCCTTCCCCCGAGAGGAGCTTCACTCCCGTAAGGATCAAGGTAAGGAAATCAAACAACATGGTGTAAATGAAAGTCGCAGCAAGAAGCTTGTTGTTGGTCTGGGTGATAGCGCACTGCTGTAACTGAGTATCATAAACCGCACTCAATTGTATACCTTCGATGTGGTTGGTCTTGTCAAAGCAATTACTCTCCAACGACATACCTTGTAACAAGAGCGACCAGTGCCCTAAGATCACTGCCGTTAAAGGTATGACGATGTACCATTTTCGAGACCAGATGGCCATACTGCATGAAAAAATCAGGTGATTTACGATGATCATATCAATTGACGCACGTTCTGAGGGCCAAGTTTATGCTAGCCGTTCCTATAGCAAAATTGCCCGCAACCTATGAGGAAACTTTCTATCAGCGAGCATTCGCGAATAAAGCGGAGCCGCGAACTTGGTTGAAGGTATACAGCGCTTGACAATTGATCTCACTGATGGAATAGTTGAGTAGGTGCAGTGGTTGCAAACCGATGAGCTTACGAAGTTACATTAAGTGCGGTTGCTCTGGTGTATGTGGAGGTCAGACTCTCTTGTGCGGAATGAAGCCGACTCACATTCCGATAAGGGCTAGAAGCAGGGAATAGCGATTCAAGAAATAAAACGTCTGCAACAAGATTTGGCAAGTGCATTATCTGCATCAACGCCGCATACCATTGGCCATTTTGCCTTTCTTTGGCCTGAAACGAACTCCCAGTCAAACCCCAATGATGTAAACCACTCCCACCTAAGAATTGATCAGGACGCTGAACAAATGACAGTAGCAATACGTGCATATATAAACCGAGGATAGAATGCATGAAGCGCTCGAAAATTTCTATGACGAAGTTCATAACGCTGCAGAAACAGGACGCATATACCCACTCGACTCTTTTAAAAGCTCTTGGGGGGAGTTCCAATCGACCATGTCTAGGGAGAACAACGAGCGACAAAGTGGTGGGGGAATGGAGTGAGTGGTGTAAAGAACGTTTATAGTCGAAACATCGTCTCCGCGCGATTTTATCGACTTTTGGTTATGAGCCCGCGAAGCACAAGCACTACGACGTCGCCACAGAATGCAGCAATTACGTCATAGACACCCTTCACACAACGCCGTCGTAGGGTGCTTTTGCTTTCAGCTGACCTTTCTGATCCCGTTCTTTGAGGTTTGTGAGCGTAAAATGCATACAACTTTACCGCCATCGGTTGCCATCCCGCGTTCGATGGACATATTTCCGAATACTAGCCACCGTCAAGCTAATCAATGATTGCCTCAGCTTCATCCTTCTACGCACAGACATGACCATTCGCTACCGTTTCTGATTTCGATTTACACTTTGCGCGGAGATGTCTGGCTTACTGGTTTCAGTTTGTATATCGCGGCGACCGTAGAACAAATCATTTGTTGGCCTTCTCAAAAGAAAATTACCCTCTCTGCACCATGCTAAGAGTAGACTTTTGACTTCAACGCATGTAAGTTTTCTTGAACGTAAGTCGTAGTACGTTCCATAGTCAGTAGCCTAACTCTACCTAATGGAAATCAGTAAAATTCAAATGGTAGTTCCACAGGCGAGAAATCTGACAGCGACCAGCAATCATATGGGTATCATATTCCAAGTTACCTACGCAGAAATCTGCTGGCAAAAAATGTACGCTGTTTTTACTATCAGACAATTGAATGTATGGACGAATGTTTTTTTTTGTCTAGACGATCCAGCCGCTCTTTGATGTTATTTATGCCTTCCATTATTGTGCATTCCCAAAGTTGGACTTATGAAACGAAGAACACCATCAAATTCACAAGGCGGCGCCTTTCGCCTCTACGTCTTCGACTTCTACGGTATAATCACCGTGTAGTGTTGGTTGGACCTTCTCTTTGGTGTCGAAATCATTGGAGTCCGCATCATGTTCCATGGTATCCTCCGCTCTTGTATACGTTTCCATCTGTATTAACCGTTGGAATGATATTCCTCGGGAGCATCCAAGACGAATCTGACCTGTACATGGACACCCGTCATCATCGGCATTGGTTGACTCCTTGATCCAAGCGTGTTTAAGCCTGCGCCTCGTTTTATCCATCCAGTATGCGATGAATGAGACGCACTAATGATCAATGAACACCAGCCAACTCAACCGACGCTTTCACTTACTAAATTTCTGGTCCTTGATTCGTGAACTTGGTCAACCTCCGTACCACACGACATGCTACGATCTATATCGATGTTCAATATCCATCGGGTGGTGAGCGACAGATCAACATACCGTAGAAAGGACAGCGGCCGGTATGTTGAAAATGACGCTCATGATTGGATTTAATTTCAGCAATAAAAATATTGTGGCGGTCAAGTTAACGAAGAATCTATGGCAGGATTGATGTGAATATCAGGCGAAAAGGAGCAAAAGAGCCACGTACGCAATAAAGAAGTAAATGAGACCATCAGCAAAGATTAATTTGCCAAGGCGACTTGTGCCCATGACACGGGGAGTCGCAGAATTGATTCCGAGTAATTTGTATGCGTTCAAGACGATCACCAACATGTCGAAAGCCATCGAATATATGAAAATAGCTGCTAATACGGTGTTGTTCGTATTCGTGATGACGCAACCGATGCCTTCAGACCACTCAGCCTGTAACCTGATACCTGATAGGTTGTTAAGAGGTGAATTCCGCAATCTACATTTGGCTTACCTTGGAAAATCAAAGTCCAGTGCCCAAGAATAACGAGGATCAACAGAGTGACGATATATCGGTTTTGCGACCAAACAGCTATCCTAAGAGAATGTCAAGATTGAAGTAACTCTACAGTGTCTGAACTTACGTCCGAATTGATAAGTTAATACTGGCCAAGCCTACGGCCGCATCTCCTGCCAGCTATACAATTGCTTATTCAAAGGGAAATCGGATTATCTGATGAACATACCTGGTTAAAAGTATACAGAGCTTGACAGTCAATCTCGCTAATAAATGAGCCCTTGTGATTACAGGAAAGTTGTGACGACGACCTACGTATAGCTATCCAGGGCAATGGCACTATGACCGATGTTTCAGCGCTCGTGCGAATACGAGAATAGGTCAAGACTCACACTCCAATCAATGTAAATAGCAGCAAGTACCTGTTAGCGAAGTAGAAAACCTAGAATAAGGCTCTGAGCACATTTGAAGTCAGTGGCCACAGGGTATATCACCATTGGCCAGCGAAATTTCTTCTTCCCAGATATGAATTCCCATTCAAAGTCAAGCGACATAAACCACTCAAAGCTATACCCAAGTTAGACACGGAAAAAACCGCTGTTAATATGCTCACGCGTAGAGTCCTAGAAGCGCGTGCATGAGCTTCGTGTAAATCTCCGCCTCCCTCGCAACTTCTGCTGGTGCTTTCCAATCGGGCATCTGATACGACCTTGCGGAGATTGGGTGGGCAGTAAAAGAGCGAGGAAGTGATAAAGAATGGAAGGTCCCGTCAACCATGGATAAGGTCAGCTTTAAACAATCAATATCTGCCGCAGAGTCTAGGAAGGCAAAATGCAGTCGCGATGGGAGATGTCTTGTGAATAAATAGAAAGTTTAGCCAATCCATTACACGAGGGCCGACGGAAGGTGTACTCTTGAAAGGGCTCCACAGTACCTGGAATAGCTAGGCCGATCATTATGTTCGTACACATCATATCAGAAAAAAGGGATTACAACATACCGATGATTAGCCAACTTAATGCAACTCTAACTTAGAGCCTCGCAATGTTGTGAGGATTTCCTTGTGCAAACCGGCGGCTTTGGTAAAGGCTGATGCTTAAAAAGAGGTTTCATGAAAGATATTCATAATGCAGGGAAAGCAATTACGCCGTATCTCCGCTGCAGAAGGCATGCCCCCCTGGAAGGGACGCGCCTCATGCCGAAACCGTTTTCACATGAGTAAAAAATTCTGCTGGTACGGTTTTCCCGCTAGCCATCGGCTCCGAAATACCCGCAGGTAGTGTTATTAGCGTGCTACGTATTACACTTTTGCTACCAAGACCCGGCCATCCTGCGGTCATCCATGGCCGCAATCGGCCCACCTGCCTCAACTTGGGTTCAGAGCTAAAACGCCCAGTGATAACGGAGATGCAATGCTGGACGTCATGAATGTGTCAAGCAACACAGCTGGTGAGGCTTTGGGCTATGCAACGTCTGCGCAGCATTGGCGCGGTTTCCAAATGGCCGTGACTCGGATATCGATTGTTTGCACCTGCTTGCTGATCGCATACCTTCGCTGCTACTTTAAAGCTCTGCAACCCGCCCATAAGCCCTCTTCCCAACTCATCGGTGGGTGTAGCTTCATCGGACTGTTTCTGGTCTGACTTACTGTTCCAGTCTTCTCACCTTTCGCTTGCGATCATCATGTGTGGCATCTTCGCATATTGCAGCTATCTGAAAGAGAAGGTATGTCGTCGCTAGTGATATTCCATCCCAACATACCCCATTTCGCTTAACATGACATTTGTGATCAACGACTGACATTTGATTTCGCAGCGTCGTCAGGAAGTTTTGGAAATCCTTTGTGCCGGTCTCGCGCGCCAAGAGTACCGTGGTTATGATTCCGCTGGGCTCTGCGTTGACGGGGATAAGCCGGGTGATGTCCTCTTCTTCAAGGAGGTCGGTAAGGTCGCTGGTTTGCGCAAGAAAATCGCCGAGTCGAATGCCGACTTTGATAAACCGACTATCGCCCAAGTCTCAATTGCGCACACAAGGTGGGCCACGCACGGTCCACCTTCCGAAGTGAATTGCCACCCTGTTCGTTCTGATTCCAAAGCCGACTTCTGTGTCGTCCACAATGGGATTGTTACCAACAGCGCCGAACTCAGGACTGTCCTCCAGAAGCGAGGCTACAAATTTGAAACTGAAACTGATACCGAAGCCGTCGCAGTCCTAGCAAAATACATTTATGATTCCCATGGTGGGAACAAGCGATTGACCTTCTCGGATCTAGTGAAGGCCGTTCTTAAAGAGCTAGAAGGTTCCTTTGCGTTTGTTTTCAAGTCTACTCACTTCCCCAACGAGGTTATAACCACTCGTCGCGGCTCCCCTCTATTGGTCGGTGTAAAGACGGACAAAAAGCTCAAGGTAGACTTCGTGGATGTTGAATTCTCTGGTCAAGATGAAAGAGCGGACGGCTTAAATACCCGTATGTAATATTACACGCTTACTACGAGCCGCCACTGATGTTCCTCCAGTACAACCCAAGTCACCTACTGGACTTCTTGCTCCACCCGTGAATCCAAAAGTCATGCGAACCCAATCCCGTGCTTTTATGTCGGAAGATGGTCTCCCGCAACCCATCGAGTTCTTCATTGCATCGGATGCGGCTGCTATCGTGGAACATACCAAGCGCGTCCTCTATTTGGAAGATGATGACATTGCTCATATCTCTGACGGCGAGCTCCACATCCACCGTCTACGACGTACCCAGGAAGGCTCTCAATCGCCCAGTCAAGCGGCTACAACCCGAACCATTGAAACTCTTGAGTTGGAGATTGCCGCTATAATGAAGGGCAAATTCGATACCTTCATGCAAAAGGAGATTTACGAACAGCCCGAGTCGGTTGTCAACACTATGCGTGGCCGAGTAAACTTTGATGCAAACAAGATCACGCTTGGTGGGCTGAGGGCATATCTCCACATCATTCGCCGTGGAAGGAGAATTGTGTTTATCGCGTGTGGTACCAGTTACCACTCTTGCATCGCTACCCGCGCAATCTTCGAAGAATTGACTGAAATACCCGTCAGCGTCGAACTTGCGAGCGATTTCCTCGACCGCAAGACTCCTATTTTCCGAGATGACGTTTGCATCTTTGTTAGTCAAAGTGGCGAGACCGCGGATACTATCATGGCCTTGCGTTACGCCATGGAGAGGGGCGCTCTGTGTGTCGGCGTCGTGAATACCGTCGGCTCAACGATCTCCAGAGAGACTCACTGCGGTGTTCATATCAATGCTGGGCCTGAAGTAGGTGTTGCCTCGACGAAGGTCAGTAAATTTGTTTCCGCAAGTTAAGTGTACTCATCCAGGCTCAAGGCTTATACATCCCAATACGTCGCTCTTTTGATGATAGCATTGCAATTATCTGAAGATCGTATCTCCTTCACTGAACGTCGCAACCAAATTATTGATGGACTTCACACTTTGCCTGCCTTCATTAAACAGGTGCTCAAGCAAGACGCATCTTTGGAGCAACTCGCAGCTGCCACCGCCAACAATAAGAGCTTGCTGATCATGGGTCGAGGTTACCAATATGCAACATGCCTTGAGGGTGCCCTGAAGATTAAGGAAATCAGTTACATGCATTCCGAGGGTACGTAATGCAAGACTCATCGCCTTATTCGGCTCATGAATATTCAGGAATTTTGGCTGGGGAACTCAAGCATGGCCCTCTCGCTCTGATTGACGAAAATATGCCTGTCATCATCATAATGACCCAAGACTCTCTATATCCCAAGGTACAATCAGCATTCGCACAGATTACCGCGCGTAAGGCGCAGCCCATTGTCCTTTGCAACGAAGGTGATGAAAGCATACCCGCTGGTGTGAAGACCGTTCGTGTCCCGAAGACTGTCGATTGTCTTCAGGGTCTGTTGAACGTCATACCCCTTCAACTTCTTAGCTATCATCTGGCGGTCAAGAATGGTTGTGACGTTGATTTCCCGCGCAACTTGTACGCACATTTCTCCCCCAGAAAACATTTTACTCATCTTTTTGCAGGGCCAAATCGGTGACAGTCGAGTAAACAAGAACCAAGTAAATGTACTTCTACGATAGGGTTATTCACGGGGCTTTGCGACTCTATAGACTTTTTATACCTACGTTCGCCATTAGCTAGTCATTGTACGACTAGCTCGAAATCACGCGCAGTTGAAATTACGCGGCCACTGGTCCGCATGACTAGCCGGTGGCAATTGCTATGCCATCCTGACTTTTTTCCAATGTTGGGGTTCGCCCGCAGTAGGCGCACTTCCGCTATGGAAATATGCTGACCCGGTCGCCTTCGCTCTCCATCCTCTGGCAGAATAGAACAACTTCTCAATGCTAGCGACGAGGAGTGGGTCAGCTTGTCAGGTCCATCCCAGTCGTCCCACGACAACGCTAAATCGCATGTCGTCTTGCCTCCGAGTCATTTCTATTTTCTACCTGTACTGGCAAAGAGATTAATACAACAATTCACTAACCGATACGTACTGATGAACTTTCTTGAAGCAGATAGGGTGGGCCACTTCTTCCATTCGTCTGGGCGAGCACAGAACGGTGAAAGCTTCGCAGCGATACGGAGCATGGAAGGGCCGCACCACTCCTTGCTTTGTCGAAGCACCGCAACTTGAATGGCACGAGAGGCGCAAAACGTGGCAGAATCGATTCCTCATATTATTTCCAACTCCCTTTGCTCCGTATATCCGAGAACAATTTAATTTGTAGCTGCGTCTACGGCAGTCGACGGACAGAACACACCGTAACGTAATGCAAAAATTTTGCATCCGCCACTAGGACGGCCACATGGTGAGCTTAGCCTTCGCTCACCATCTCTTAGCAGTCGAGAAACACCAGACTGCAATAATCTGAAATAGATCTGTCTTTTTTTTTCTCTTCTGGAGCTGGTCAAATGACAAGGTGGCAGCATCAACTGACAGTCACTGAATTATGACAGATTCAGCCGCATGAGCGCAATGCGGATCCACCGTCACAAGACGATTACCACCGCTGTTGAATTGAATCTAACTTCTGCGGCAATCTCCGTCTTACCATACTGAAGCACGAACCGGATGATTTGAAGAGCGGTCTGCTGTCGAATAAACAACTCCGCGTGCACCCGTACTTGACGGTTTCTCCTTGGCGGGTGCAGTTTTACTCGGGGGGGGAGGCAAAGTGTTGCCCTCTTCTCAGGAAATGGGGGCCGATACCAGCAAAGTGCTTCGTGAAAGAGACTCGACAAACTAGAATCGTGTGCTCGATTGCTTCCGGGACGTTCCGGCCATGTTGGACGAGAGTTCTACCGCCTTAACTACGATCCATCGCTAGTTGGCAGAAGTCCGAGGCGACGATGTTGAATAGGCGGTCTCCATACCTTTTGCAGCCATATGCGGTCGCGTTTATTCAACATCCTCCATCGGGCATGTCAGATTAGGGGCACAGATCTATAATTCAAATTGTGTTGTTTACAGGCGAGCGAAAAAGAAGCGTTTGAAAGCTGTTGTTGGCTCTCCTGTACGCATTATTTCCTAATCGGCGACTCGGCGAGCGCTTTTGGGGCCAAATGCTGTGAAGAATCTAGTCCGTGCGTGGCCATTGCGCTAAGTGACAGGACAATGTGAACGCTATCAGGTTCTAGCTCGTATGCAATCGCGCGCAAAGCTGTTTGTTTGCTCTAGACGGCGGTATGTATACCAATTTGAAGGCACATCAGCACACCAGTACGGCACAGATATCCCTTTTTTCACTCTTCCAAATGGCAGCAAGAAGCATGACACTTCGCCAGAAGCTCCGACGATGTTGGAGTAACGCGACACGACACCGGCTCACCCTGTCTGTCAGGCTCTGGACCGTAATCATGGCATCGCGCAACAAGGCAAGTAACTGCCGCCGTGTATGGGCGAATGTCAACGCACAGTTCTTTGGCATTGCCATTCGTGGGTTTCGTCTGAAGGCTGGCGTCCCATAAAAGGACGGGCTCGGTCGGGTCTGAAGCCCCATTCCAAGTCCTCGTTGCTTAAATATGTTGGCTCGCGTATCTGCTCTCCTCGTCGCTGTTCCTCTCCTCGTCGCCGCCACTGCTGTTCCTCGCGGAGGAGGCTATGGAGGCCCACCCGTCAGCCAGTGCAACACCGGCTCCCTGCACTGTTGCAACAGTGTTCAGAGCGTACGTATCCCTTGGTTTATGACGGGTTGAATTTCTAAATCTGGGATGTAACAGTCTAATAGTCAAGCAATCCAAAGCCTCCTTGGGATTCTTGGAATTCCCCTGGGCCCTGTTACGGGACAAGTCGGCCGTGAGTAGTACCCGCTTTTCCAACGGCCCGGTCGATAAGACGTATGAACTGCAGTGAACTGCACCCCGCTCAGTGTTATCGGCGCTGGTAGCAACAGCTGGTGAGCTCTGGAATGGTTATTTGTCTACACTCGCCGCTCACCATCGCCCTTCGATCCAGCAACGCTCAACCAGCTTGCTGCAACGGGGACACTTTCGTGAGATATACTCGCTGACCATGTCTTTATCTGATATACTCATACATCGTGTTTGTAGAGTGGCTTAATCACCATTGCTTGCACTCCGGTCAACGTAATCCTCTAGCCGTTGCAAATTAGATGAATGGCGCCTCCCGTCTCCTTTATTCGGACCTACTTAGTTTAGCTACTACATATACGCTCGTTAGGATCTCGTATGCAATGTGACATGTTGTCAGTGATTGTCTCGAGTTGAGTTCCTTGCATAAGCATACGGTTAACGGTGTAGAAAGTAGGTTGCTGGTTTAGTAATTCCACGACTTAGAATCATCTTGGTGGGCGGGCCAAGCGCGAAACATGTTATTGGAACGATTGGAAACGCAGCGCTTAGTCACACTAAACGAATCAATCAAATATGCCATTCATACAGAGTACATACAACCAGTCCTTGTTAATACAACAGGCAGAAAGACAGTATTCTTGGCCCAAGAGACGTTAGGCCGGTTACCGTGTCGAGACATTTCAGATGAACTTACAGTTGAAAACGCGACCATTCAAGCAATTCGTTGTTTATTCTCCTCTCCAGCATTGGGCCAGAAATCTGCTTCGAGTTCTACGACTCTGTTCCAGATGTGCTCGGCATTGGCCCACGTCTGTGATCCAAGTTTGATGCCCAAATCGTTGACAAGGCTCGCGAGATCGTCGACGAACTTGGCAAATTGTGGTGCGCTCCAGTTTTCGGCGAATGGTGTGACGCATTGTTTGGAGGCGTTCGTCTCTTTGACGGAAGCCAATCTCTTGCGGACATTGGTCCACGCGTCCAAGTAGACCTTTTTGAGGCGAGATTGAGCAACCAGTTAATACGAGCTTACTAAAATGTGCTTGCCTTCTCCATGGCCCAAAGAAAAACTAGTCCTTCCTCAATGCCCATGCCAACAGCAACGCGACACATTTCTGCCGTGTAGTCTCTGGTGCCCTTTCTTTCTTTCCAGCCGTCCAGAGGTAGATTGTGCTTCCGAGCTGTCTCTTTGAAAAATTCGGCTTCCTTCATGACGCATTCCAAGGCAAAAACGAGCATCTTAAGAATCCGCTGGTTCATGAGTTCTTCGCGGGAGGAGACGCCGTGCGTCGCGCAAAACCTGATGTTGGCGATAAGGGCACCGATAAAACGCGGGTATGCATGCATAGCATAGATACGATCCTGCGAGAGCCATAATGCGAGTAGAGCAGGATCGAGGGTCCCTTTGGCAGCAGACTCGAGGAAGGGATGGACAATCGCTTCCGAGTAGGGCGTAGTTGTGACCAAGGAGAGCAGATGGTTAGTGAGAGTGGCCATGATGTTTGAGATCAAGGCAAATGCCAAACAACATGTCTCACATCGCCGGACTCGTCGAGTCTCACCATGTCCGCCGCCGCCGTCCAAGCCCTCAAAAATTCCGTCTGCACGAATTCAAGGGCTTGCAGAGGCATATTCTCCGCTTCGGTCCGCTGCAGGATCACGGTTCGTCTACCACCCTTAGACTACCCAACCCCTTCGTGGCAAGGAAAAACTTGAAAACAGGAAGATGGATCGAGCCAAAATACTCGCTCCGAAGGCAGGCGGACCTCGTGAAGAAGGCGAAAGTAGCTGGATTGCTTCATCTTCTTCCACCCGGTCCGAAGAACCCTGCCGGTCCGTCACGAGTCGACGGATCCACAGCCGTGGACAGGCAGGAAAACAATAGTGCCCCGCAGGGGATGTGGGCCATGCCGGTTGAATGGGAAGGGTCACACGACCACAAACCGGTCTCGGGTGCAGAGCTGGGCACACGTCTTTACGCAGGCAAGAAGCGCATGTTCAAGGGACACAAATGGGAGCGTGTCAAGGCCAAGCGGGAGACTCACATACGTATTCTGCTCCGCGACATGGACCGCCGCGTGTACAATTACAAGAACGTAGGTGGACTTTTCACACTTGACAGAGCCTGTATTGACATGGATTTCAGTATCATAAGCGGAGGAGGCCACATCCTCTCAAGCCACCGCGCACTGCCAAGGTCCCGAAATTGCCGTTTTAGAGTCGTAGTATATCCAAATACAGTAATGGCTTTATTCCCGTGTCGCCGCTTTAAATTTGACCTCCGCACCTGTATCACGTAACGCCACCGCCATATTTTCACATTCTTCCCTCTTTTCTTCGTTTGCTCATCTCTCAATGGCTGCATTCCGCTCCGAGCGAAGTGTTAGAAAACCATACATCGTCAGTCACCGTGCATTAGACGTCCGAGACCCAAATTCACCTTTGTATCTATCGCAGCGTCCTACAACACGCGATGCAGACGGCAAATGGGCGCACGACAAAGCTCCTACCGGTCCTGCAGGTGGAGCACCAAAACCGGTTACACCCGCCGCAGTCAACACTAGAATTGTTGTCTCGAATTTGCACTATGAAATTACCCCAAAGGATTTGGCGGTGTGTTTCGATCAATTTTCATACACCACATTCCCTGACTGCACTGTTTCGCCATAGGCCATATTCGGCCAGATAGGAACGCTCGTTCGTGAGCCATTGATTAGGGTACGACCCACCCCGAGCTTCACCTGAAAGAGAACCAATGCCAACTATCGACTCCTGTTAACCCAAAAAAGTACGATCGCAGCGGCCGCTCTTCCGGAACGGCGATTATCTCGTTTGAAACGGCTGCGGAGGCCACGAGGGCGAAGAAACAATTTGATGGTATCCTGGCCAAGGGTAATGCCGCGTCTTTTACACAGTTTGGCCACGTTGGCCCATGAAAGGGTTATTAATCAAACTGCCAGGACAACCAATGTCCATTGTCTATGATACTGCGCCTCCTCGGCTACCAAAGCGTTCAACAAGCGCCCCGCAGTCGCTCCTCAATAGAATCCAGAAACCTCCGTTGTTGGATAGGTTGAGCCGTGATGATACTACCGTCAAAACTCCAAACGCTCCGTACGTATTTTTTTGAGATCTTGTTCAAGTCTACCTCAAACCGTTCTCTTGTATAGAAGAGGCGCCGGCCCTATCCGTCCGAGGATTCGGGGACCCAAGCCAAGAAGGGAACCAAAGAAGAACAAGACTGCGGAGGAGTTGGACAAGGAACTTGACGCTTTTATGGGTGACTCCGAGCCTGTCAACGCGTCGACGGGGCTGGTAATGACCACCCAAGAAGATGTTGAGATGTCTTGAGTGCCAGTTCGATTGAATTTTTTTCCCTTTCGCCTCTGCCGATATATCTATTTAGCTGTACCATATAGTAAGGACGCTTATCCATCGTTTTATGTGTGGTGATACGTTCAAATTTTCATTCTGGAATGAACCGGATTTATTCTTATGACAACTCTCCCAACGACATTGAGGGCTCAGAAAGCTGCTGTCCGCAAGGCTATCAGGGCAACCCTTCGTACGCTTCCTTCCTCATCCATAGATGACCAATGTTAGTCTTTTCACGAACGTTTCATGCACCAACTGAGAATTCATCACGCAGCTCGAGCTGTAGCAGCACATGTTATTTCATCCCCTTTTTTTGGTCGTTCCAGAATGCTGAACTGTTATCTGAGCATGCCAGTGGGAGAACTGAAAACTTATTCTCTAATATCATCCATCTTAAAGTCCGGTGAGTAACCAGTACCTAGTTGCTAGTCTGGGGGGAAAGACTTTATACATGTCCTCAAGATAAAGTCCTATTCGTGCCAAGGATCGAGTCGATGGAAGGTCAAATGGACTTTGTGAGATTGTATGACGAGGATGATCTATCGTCGTTGCCTAGTGGGATGTGGGATATCAAAGAACCAGGCGTAGAATGGAAGGGGGAGAAGCGGACAAGTGGTGCGTGTTTGCATCATGTGTGAAAAGTGTGATACATGATTCGAATGAAGCTTTGGACGCCGACTGCGAGTCACTGGATTTGGTTCTGCTCCCTGGTAGGCTCATCTGCTGGTGATACCAGGCACGAGGCGCTCACACGACCACGATATCCGACAGGCCTCGCGTTTGACCTCGGTCTGTCTCGTCTCGGACACGGAAAAGGGTTCTATGATCGATTCATTCAGAGGTATATCTCTAGCGGGCGTCCGCGTCCACTGCTAGGTACGCCTTTCACAACGTAAAATCCAGTTCGCTATTGACGTGAATGCGTCAGTGGGCCTCGCACTTCGAGAGCAGCTGCTCGAAACCGGGCAGATCCCGACGGAAGAAACGGATTGGAAGATGGATTTGGTCGTAACGCCAGACGGCGTCATTGGAGGTGTAGAATGAGATATATATATTTAGTCCAAACCCGTGACCGCTCTTAGTGTGGGAACTATTCCCGCCATCTGAACAAAATACAAAACTCTGTTTGGGCCATTTGATCGAGTCCATTATTACATTGGCAGCAGCCGAGTCAACAATAAGACAATCCCCTCGCCTTTTACTAGGGGATTCCGTGGTGACTCGGCACCATATGTTGCCTTACAATCTTTGGAACCTTGCACTCTTTGAGGGTTGCTGTTACATTTATTCTTTTATCTTTTTTGTCCTTATAAAGACCCTCATTATTTCAGGAATATCTTCTATATTTTACATTACATTTTATACATGAAATGTGATCTGCCATGTTCTAACACAACCATCTGCCCCTGCACTGGCGAGCTCGGCAGTTTTACCAGCAGTTGAACCAAGCCAAAGGACAACATTGATACCACCCGGGCCCACATTTCTGACAGGAACAGTCCTCAACGGCTTGACAACGCTGAATACACAGATATGCGTGTCCAAGGATCCAGATGCGCAGTGTAGGGAATCCGCCGTCCATGCGAGCGAGTTGATACGGGCAGAGTGGAATGACCAACGTGTCGTCACAACCTGATGTATCTTAGAAAGCACGAACGACATCATGGCGCTTGCACGCACCTCCTTCTCAACGGTATCAAACAGCATAATACGACCGTTTGACTTGAGGGAGGTGAGTCACTCACGACTTTGTCGATCGAGAATAACTCACATCGCCTGAGGCAATCAGTTTACCATTGGGAGAAAACGCAAGCGCTGAAACTGTGCCACTATTGCCTTCCAGTGTACCCGCCGCTTTGAGCGTTTTACCGTCCCAATCGTATAACTTGACCTGGTGATTCTTTGTGACACTTAGTACGGTGATTATGCACTGTCTACATTGAAACGTACATCGCCGACGGCTATCAGCGCCTTCGACGCTGATATAGCCGTGGGGGTATACGGCGTCTTCTCTTCGTGCACTTTCTGGTTCGACCTGAATGCTTCAATACCACTCTGCTCGATCACAAACACTGTATGATCGCCTGCGATAGCAACAGATTTTGGCTGCGAGTTCAGTTTCATCGCTGCTTGCCTTGGATCACAACGATCATTGACTGTCATTGTTCCATATCCGCGAATGATCACTTACGAGAAACTCTTCCTGCTACTGTCGATCTCCCGCACATAATCGTCATAGCCGACGCTATAGATATATCAGTCTCAGAGGAAGCTGCGATGCCGGCTACGAAGTTGCTGTGCCCCTGTCCCTGCAGATACTTTGTCTCTGTATCGAATGAGAATACGCGCCCATCAGCGCATCCACCGATGAACGTATAAGAACCGATCGGCGCTGCTGCTGTGATAGCTTTCTGGGGCGCCTATATGAAAGCTGCTGTAGCCACATGAAATCGTTCAAAGAAGGAACACACCACGAGCACGCGGACCGGTTTGTCACCTGTCCTTGGGTCAAAGACGTTGAGGCTCCCGTTGAGTGATAAAGAAATGAACTCATTTTCTTCGTTCCATACATTCCCAACTTGCTGATCATCGACACTAGTCCCAAGAGACCAGGAAATGAGATTTTCATGAGTCTCTACATCCCCTTCGATGTGCATGAGATCTCACGGAATATGCTTGATTCAGCAAAATATACACACAAAGTTTGATTGAACAGTCTGCTGAGGAAGTGATAAGAGATTTGCTGTCAAGGCTCCATGCGCACGCCATCTTTCAAGGTTAACTGAGCTTTGTCCTTGCCCTCGAGTGCAACTTACAATGCTTCCTTTATGCGGATTATCTGTGACTTCTTGCAGAACATCACCCGTTTTTCCATCATACAGGAAAACCTTTGAATCGGACCCGACGCTAGCGAAAACATTGCCCGAGGGCGCATAACGCACGTCTTGTACAAATTTGGTATGTGTCTTGATGGTCTGCATGACGAAATATGTCGAGCGTGTGCGCAAGACGGGTAACGCAAGTGTGATCTAACCTTCTCATACTTGTATGGCACTCCTATGCTTCATTGAGAGACGTGGAAGAATTTCTATAACTCGCTCCTCACCATGGAAAAATAAAACCTGCCCATCGTCTCCGCCCGTTGCTGCTCTGAAAGGCCTGTCTGCCCGGATGGATACTGCATTGATGGGCTAGCGTTGTGGTTGTTAATCAACTGGAAATATGAGAAGGATCGACGTTTGCTTGCCTTGGTATGACCAATAATCTCTCCTACTGACGATCCAGTTTCCATCAAGAAAGCCGATCCAAATCTGCAGAAGGGAGTTCATGAAAAAGGTCATACATACATCGAAGACATGCTTACTTTTCCCGTCCATTCCCAACAGCAATTATACGCTTGCTTTCACCGTCCCATGCAAGGTCGTTACTACGGTAGAAAATAACTGAGTCATTGCCGTCAAGCGAGCGCATAGAGATCGACGCACATCGGACCGGATATGACCTTGTACTCTCCCTTGAGCACATTGTCTTGGCCAATCGTGTCCCAAATGCGTACTAGTATCGATACATCAGTCCATGCAATGAGAATTGAGCAGTGAACAGACCGGTTCCGGATACGTCAGCGGATGCACAGTAGTATCCTGATGGAGAGATACGGGCTACTGTCGTCGGGTGTGCATGTTCTGAATATGCCACTGCAGGTGTCGCGTTCTATTAAGCATCATGGATGGATCTGGGAATAGTCGCAACCGGGGTTGCTTGCCTTGGGATCGCGTATCTGCCAGTGCGGGTATCAGCTCAGGGGAGCTTGATCACGGAGTACGCGACGCACAATGATTGTCCTTCCAATGGCATAGACAATCTTACCCTTCGAGGCGCTTAGCTTTGTAGGTACACCTCGAGTAGTTGGTGGGTTTGCAGGCAAAAGACCGATAAGCTTGGAAGACATGTCGCTGATGTCGAGCTTCCGCAAATGCAAATTATATTATATGAATATTACTATACTGATGCTCTAAATTACCAAACGTCACTAATTTTGAGGTTTCCGGCAAACCACTAAATACATAGGTGTAAAGAGCTGGTGCAACGTCAGTCAGACCGAATCGGAAAGTCAAAGCTAGCTGCAACATACCTTGGTCTGACCGCCCTTGACAAGAGCCGTCGCGGCCACCTTCAGCGACTCGCCAACTTCGTAGGTGCCCTTGGGAAGGAGCCCGATCCATTCCATCACTCGCATGGCATTGTGGCTGACCAGTTGCCCGCTCCAGCTCATTCGCCACACGGTGAAGTAATCCCAGAAAGTCTGGGCCTTTGTTATATCACCCTCTAAGGGATAATACCAAGGCACGGGATCTGGTCGTTCTGCTAAATCTTCCTCGTGCTCAATCATGAATCCAACATTCTTCAATGCTTCTCGGGCTAATCGAAGAGGGCGCATCTCGGGGATTCCATTCCCGAGCTCGATTTGATGAGCAAGCTCTTTATGTTCTGGTATTGATGGATCCCAGGCATCCGTCATGCACCATTCATAAACGCCAAACTAACAGTAAAAATGTCACCACTGCTTGCTAGACAAAATGACGAACATACTACACCACCAGGTTTCAATACCTTGAGAATCTCGGTATATACACATTCCCATGAAGGTGCATGGACCGTAGCTTCAATGGCATAAACTTCACCGTAACGTCAAACAGAGCTTCGAGGCATACCAAAAACATCTCACCTGCATCAAAGTAGTTTTCGCCAAACTGTTCAGATAGCTTCATAAAATCACCTTTGACAAAGCTAACTTGACCTTCCAAACCGGCTTTTTGGGTGTATTTCCTTGCCCGTTGAATTTGGAAATCATTATTATTCAGACCAATGATTTGCGCATCCGAGAAACGAGCGATTTCACGAGCCGGCCCTCCAACTCCACAGCCGACATCAAGGACGCGCATACCAGGTCGTAGTACCATTTGCGCGGCAAGGTAGTGTTCATGTCTTGCAACAGAAGCCAGGAATGCCTCGCCTTTGTAAAATCGGGAGAAGTGGAAAGATTGACCCCAACCATATTCATACAGGTCAGTTGCACCGTCATAGTAACCTACCAAAAAAATATACAATTAGAAATGAAAAAAAATCATATACGGGTAGAATCTACCATTGACGACGTCTGTATAGCATTCAAGACGATTCTCGTTATCGTTCGACCCTTCCTGTTTGAGATCTTTCCTCCAAAACTTTGTGTAATTTTCTACACGGTTGTCAATACGACCATCGGCGCGTGGTGCAGTAGACATTTTGGACCTATGGGAATAGCGAAGTCAGAAAATGCGACGAGGTCTGACTGTCACAAACATGGCTGGACGTGAAGAAATACGGAAACTCACCAGGAAGGGAGAGACGGAGTTGGGAATTAGAGGAAATTGAGCTTTTAAGCTGTTCAGCATATCAGGTCATTTTATTTTATTGCACATTACTTCCCGTCACGTGGCTCTGTCCTTACGGTAAGTTTCCCACTCACAAACAGCAAGCTGAGTACTATTAGATTCGTGCTACGTACATATCTAACAATGCTACTTGAGCGTCCAGGACGGTCCTTCAGTACAGGTCGACTTGGGGCACGTTTTTTTCCAAGCTTCTGTCATCATCTGGCCCTGATCTTCTACTGCCAAACCACTGCAATATCACAATCTTCAGTCTAAACCATTGCAATCTGCCAGAATACTCATGCAGTGAAATCAATATGGCAATGGAAGATCCTTTCATTCGAATGGCTTAAGCACTGCGATATGAAGCACTCATGAACCGTATTGTCGCATTCTCAGACATATATAAGTCTTCATCGTCCCGCCCTGTCTTCGAAGCTGCACTCACAGTAACGACGAGTGAAACTCTCTGCCCCAACCAGATTGCGACCTACTGCTGGGTGATGACTTGATTCCATCCGTTTCGATCACAGACAGCACGTGCCCATCGATTGAGGGGTCGACAAGACCACCAGGGATCGATATCGCGCGAGTTAAATTTTTGGAAAGCTAGAAATTGCAAGATAGTACCAATGACCATATTTTCTGGTTCCGACACTTGGAATGCCACATCAAGCTCGCATTATTGTCAACATCAAAAAGGTGCCTGTTGGGATCTTGAGGATCTGCTCATGACGTCCTTTCCTCAACTATTTTTCGTACAGCATGACAATTGGTCCCCTGTCACGACTCGGGCTTCCGGCATGAGATCGCTCAATTGTCGATGTTGACAAGGCGCGTAAATCTGATGTGGTATGATACATGTTTGGGTTATCTTGAAACTGAGGCGTCATCATCAATTATGTGGATGTGGGTGGTGAAATGTCACAAGTTGATCTTGCTGTCAAGTCACCCACCCGGTGTTAGACTGTAGCTATTTCGCGGTTATAAGGGGACCTGACGTCTGCGTTCACCACAATTGCACTTCTCAGGAACCAGAATCAAGAAAAGCCGGAGCAGAAACGAGTGAGAAACTGTAGCTTAAACCTTTCACATGCGATTCAGCTAGGCTCTGAGCTAAATATAACTTCGGCCCCGCGTTCCATTTCACATTTCCACGCTCTAATGCATAGGATAGATACTTGCATTGATTTGAAAAAAACGGTGTCTGGATGAATTGGAAGTTCTAATTATTTAATACAAACGAAGTCTGCCTAGCGTTTATGGCGCAATGTGTTGAGTGTGACAATCTCTCTCCATTTTCAATATGGTGTTGCAGAGCTGAGCTTGAATTCGAATCCATGAAACCCTATATCGCGTTGCCAATTGCACAGTTGGCTATGCATTAGAAACTACATTTCCGACACACAGGCAAAGAGCACGAGTACTATTAGACTCGTAGGTACATATTTTAACATACTCAAGCGCCCGCGATGAGGCTGGACAGTCCTTCAGTACAGATCAGAAACTGTATACTGCTTCCCAGTTTTCGTCGCATTCCATTTGGGACACAATTCTTTCCAAGCTTCTGTCACCGTCTGGCTCTGACCTCCCGATCTTTGGCCAGGTACATCCTCAGCGAAGACAACTGCCAAACCACTGTAAAATGGCAATCTTCAGTACGAACCATTGCAATCTGCCAGAATACTCACGCAGTGAGGTGGAAATCGATATGGCAGTGGAAAATCCTTTCGTTCGAATATTTTCAGCACTGCGATATGAAGAAATTTGACATGCACTCACCAAGGGCCTGGATTGTCTGTTATGAACCGTATTGTCACGTTGTCATAGGGGGAAACCCCAGTGTTGACAACATCTCGCATCACTGGCGATTGCGTGTTGACAATCTGACTGCTGGCGCTGCGAACTACTCCGAACTTGTGCTGTCATCATAAGTCAGACATGGCGCTGAACGTTGAAATTGAAACTTACACCGTGCAAATGGAATGGGTGCTATGGGAAGCATGTGGTTCTGCATCATGATTATTTACACGTAGAGACAGAATACATACCGGTGCCATCGTGCTTCCTCCGGGGACCGTTATTTCAATCAACTGGTTTTTCGGCAAAGGGATAACGCTCCCCGCTGGCATGATATCGTAGGGGTTCACCTTACCACTTAGGATCTGCAATAGCACTGGCACTGATGGCGGCGTAAACGTATAACCGTTCATCGTAAAGGCGGTTTTTTGCGCATTTACACCTATGTTAAAGTTCAGCTTAACCTTAGGAGTTCCTGAAAGATTTGCATGTTGGCCAATCGACTGAAGAACATCGTTAAGTCATCCGAAGACAAACATAGATGCGCATGACATACTACAAGATCTTGCTCTTTGATTTCGCTGAACCCTGTCTTTGTGGTCGTCGGCTCAACCTCAGGCGCGCCATCGTATCGAAGGATAGCCGCATTAACACCAACTTCTTGACTTGGCAAGGAGCCTACGATGATTGGCACTGCTCTAATCCCTGTACGTGATATATATCAGTCTTCATCGTCTTGTTCTCGAAGCCGCACTCACAGTAGTTATTCGGAGGTTGGTCAGCAGTGACAACAATCGAAACCCTCTGCCCCGACCAGATTGTGACCACACTGGCTTTACTGCTGGGTTTTGACTCGGTTCCGTCCGTTTCGATCACAGACAGCTCGTGTCCATCGATTGAAAAACTGAAACCTGCCACGCATGCCGTGTTGATCACCCGGAATCGATAACGCACGCTACGCTGAACTTTTACGACAGCAAGTGGCGACTTTGTACCACCAGGAACGCGTCCAAGGCCATTGATGAGGACCGTTTCGGGGTTCTCGAAATGAGAATATGCATAGGGCGACGGATTGCGAATCCTACGAATAGTTAAAAACTGGTAAACGAGAAATCACAGAATAGTACCAATCCTCGAGAGTGATAACCGTATTTGCTGGTTCCGACGCATTAGCTGATACATGGTATACCACATCAAGTTTCGTACCGTTGTCAACGTCATAGAGGTGCCTGTTAGGGTCTTGGGGATCTGCTCATGACGTCAATTCCCTTTTGTTTTTTTCGTACAGCACAAACAGGGTACCGTATATGACAATCGCTCCCCTGTCACGACTCATCATCAATTATGTGGATGAACACGAAAAAACGGGTGCTTACCTCAAACCATCGCAATACTGGGTGGTGATATGTGAATGGTACCAATATGTCCTTTAAACGCCATGGTTTATCACAAATTAATCTTGCTGTCAAATCACCTACCCAGTTTGGTCGCCCAGTGTTAGACTGTAGCTATTTGCTGGTCAGTACTAAGAGTAGGCACAAACGCAAGAGAACGAACGTAAAATCGTCGCCTGTTGCGATGGGACATTGTGTAACCCATCCGGCACCGTCCATGCCTGCAGTTCGCGGTTGGAATATGCCATGCCAGTGCTTTGGAATGCTCAGTTTTGTTCGCCGCTAAATCAGAAAATATTGCGCACAATGGAAGTTGCTTGCGCCATGGTATCATCGGTCAGCCTATTCTTGATCTTAATCTAATTTGCAAGGCCACTTAAACCTCATGTTCTGACTATGTACCGTATGGCGTACCTGTACTCTGTCACCCTTGTTCGCGGTTATAAGGGGGCCTGGCGTCTGCCCGTTCACCACAATTGCACTTTTCTAAGTATTAGCGATGGCACCCATGGCAAGCGATAATATTCATACCTCCGAATAGGTCCTCCATCGGGCGATACGTTTTTGTTGGTCAGGGTAAATTCATACTGCTTGCACAAAGACGGAGAAGCAGAAAGTGCGAGAGCGAATAGGAATGACACCAGCATTATTACAAGAATAGTCAACCTTTTACCTCCTTGACCAGAATCGAAAAAGGTCGGGGCAGAAACGAGCGAGAGACTATAACTTAAACCTTTCATGACACGCCCTGTTTTTATTTGCGCTGTGTTGATGAGCGCCCATGATTAAATTGGGAATGACGGCAACATGATCTTGATCTTGATAACCGTCATCAAGTGTGAACGGCCTTCGACATCCACCGTGAAGAGACGAAACAAAGTTAAATCTCGGGTTGGCCTCAGGCAGGCGGGTACAGCCGCTGACTGGGATTAGGTCTATGTCACAGCGTCTGGTCTGTGGTCGTGCACAGGTATCAAAGATCTTTCCTGTGAACATAAGTTACACAGCACGTTACAAGCCCAACGCGAGTCGGCTATATTAAATGAGCATGAGTTGCACAGCATTGATATAGGTGATAAAAAAAGGCACGGCGTCGGATAGCCGTCTCAACCGAACAGCCAGGGCTGAGGGGACCGAACGTTCTCATGAAGGGAAATCACGTGCAGATGGTACACTAATAAGACTAGATAGGCCGACGCTACCCAGAAGCAATCGTGTGTGGGGATAAAAAGATGTCACGAAGATCTCAAAAGGTATAGTTATGGATATGGAATAAATGCCATTATCGTGTACAATGGCACTGTAGGTCAATAGCAGAATAACAGCAACACAACAAGCAAAATTAAGCGTTCAACGAACGAGGAAGTTAGGTCATCAGAGATCACTTGTTACCGAGCAAAGATGTGGCTTTTTCCTTCAAAATTGCAGGATAACCGTTCATGAGATGGGCTAGAGCTCGGAGGTCTTCTTGATCCAAAAGAGCGATGGTGATTTTGGGCTAAATCATGCATTACGTAATAGATATTAGTTATAGAGAGAACACGTACAGCGCCTTTATTGATCCCTAATGATTTAATTATCCGGAATCTAAGTTGGACGTTAATCGAATGAACAATTCTGTGAATCGCGTCGGACTTACAATTTGTCTCCCAATTGTTGTTTTTGGCCTTGCACCGGTTTGTCCAGCAGTCCATCAATAAACTCGTCTGTAGCCTGCACCACAGATGGGTCGGGCTTGGGTAGCGGGAAACCAACTGTGGAGGGTAAATTGGCGAGTCTGATGATTTCAGCAGCTGGCAACTTTGCCAATGTTGCGACTGCGTGAGTGGCACCTCTAGTAACTCCCGAGTTGCTCGTCCCAGGTGTAGCAGGAGATGGTGATGATGCAGCAGAGGGCCCTATTGACGAGAGTTCGGGAGTCTGTGGTGTTTCCATCGCGCGTGTCAACAATTTCTTCGACTGCGGCGTGACTGGTGTGGCAGGTGATGGGGAAGATTCAGCGTGTGTTTTCACTTCTGGTTCATCTTCGCTATCGAGTACCAGCTTGGCATCGGCAAGTTTTGCACGAAGGACTTCAACATTAAAGAGGCACATGGCACGCTCCCTCTTAGGTAATGTCATCAATAAATCCGTCAGATCGGTTAGTCGTGATGATTCAAGTTTGCTGACTGCAGCAAGCATACGATCGCGCTCCGATACTGGGGGCACGGAACCAGAAGGGGAAGACGTTCTTGGTGGCGTGGACGTTGCGCTGATCGAGACAGGAGTTGATGGGTGTTCTGGCGCGCTCGCTGTGGCATTGTGGATATTGGGGTCCATTGAACTAGAATCGTTTGATGCGGAAGCAGAAGCCGCGGGCGATGGTGACTTCTCAGGCGCTTTCTCGGGAATGAAGTTTTTGGACTTGATATTTTTCTCGACCGTAAGTACTTGATCCTTTAATTTATTTGGGTCTTCAATGTATTTAATAACTTCGCTAAGCGATACGGTGACCAAGGATCGAACAATTTCGTCAATATCGTCGGCTGGAACAACATCCATCGTCTTGACCCTTCGGCTTAGTTCCCCTGTCAACACTTCTCTTCTGACCACAGGTGATAAAGCTGCCAAATCGTCATAGCGCATGGGTAAATTGAGAGTTCCTGAGAGAGCTGCCTGTGCAGGGAATTGAATGACTAAACAGACGTGCATTCTGTGGCTTACATTATAGTAGCTTCCGGAACCTCGCCTACCTCGTTCTTGACGCTCATTGGCAGTCAAAGTGGCGGGATGTCCACGAGGACTTTGCCAGCCGCTAAAATCACCAGCCTCACTTGCCGTAGGGCTAGTTGCTCCACTGGCGCTTCTGGGATGACCATTGAATGCGAATCGCTGAGCGAGTTTCTCTTGCCGCAGTTGTTTCGGTTCATGCAAACGAACAACAATCTGTTTTGAGCCTAATTGAACCCCATTCATGGCATGCATCGCGGCCGTCGCTAGAGACGAGTCAAATCACAAGCTCCCTACGAAAACGCAGTTCTTACCTGCTCAGGTGTTTGAAATGAGACAAATCCAAAACCTCTACTATCACCATTCTCGTTACGCATGACTCGCGCGCTGTTGTATATTATTCACTAGGACAGACAACAAATTTGAAACGATTCCTACCTTACGATTGAACCAAACTACGATCATGTCAGATGACAGGTATGGAAGATACAATGACTCATACCTGACGAAATGTGAGAACAGGGCATTCGAATCGATCTCAGGATCAAGATTCTAACGGACGATTGAGAACGAGCTTTGGAGTTCGATAACGGACATACCTTGCAAAATAGATTACAGGGATCTATTAGGCCGCTGTGGCTATTTGACCCAGGGCCCGACAAGGGAGCCAATTGCACTTGCTGCCCAGGACCATGAATGAATTGCGCTGCCTGGGGTGACCGCATGGGATATGGAGCCGTCCGAGGAGGTGAATACTACACATCACGAGATTGAGATACAATGTAGTACCGTGGTCTGGTGAGACTTACTTGAGTAGGGTATGGACTGTATGCAGCCGGTACAAATGCAGGTGCCGCAGGGCTGAAATCTAGAATGGAACCGCTAGCCGACCTTCGAGGCTGATAGATCTGTACGGCAATATTCTGCCCATCAACCTCAGAACAGTGCATAGCTTCTTCTGCGTAACGTGCATCTTCCTCGTACCAGAATTCGATCATGCCAGTGTCTGGTGCGAAATGCGTCTGCGCGCGTACAGAGGCAAGAGCACCGAAAGGTCTAAAAAGATCATAAAGTTGATAGTCTGTATAGCCAAAGGGTAAATGCTTGACGAGTCGGGGAATGGCAGATGGAGGAGGTAGCGGCGTCGGTGGGATGGTAGGCGGGTATGGCGACAACAACAACGCGACAGGCGGTGCTAAATTGGGTATCAAACGGGATTGTAAGATAGCAAGCGCTCTTTCAGCTACGCGTGTGAGGTAAATCACTCTGCTCAATGCGCCTAACAGTGCGATTAGGCTGACCTTTTTCCAGGAACCTGAACTCAACGGTAGCGGTAATGACATTACTTGAAAGGTCAGGCAGAATCTTGGGTCTAAAGGGACCACAATTGACGAAAGCCATTGCGATGCTCTCTTCGGTAACATAATGGGGGATATTGGTGATATACAAGATTGGTTCGCGGAGGTAAGGATGTGGATGGGGTGAGGATTGGACGAGTGGCGGATCGTAAAGGTGATTCATGGTCGTAGTAAGGACGTAAGTGTATTAAAGAGAACAGCGAGGTAAACAGGCTGATTGTGTGAGGCGAGCGCCTCGGCAAGGCCACCTGCTTGCAGGCGAAAAATCTCCTTGCTTATGTAACCTCTCTCCTCATGTTTGTCGCAACATAGCGCAAGTCTCCATAACCCCATTTCCCTTACGTCATTTTACTATTAGCATGGTTCAGTAAACTTTCCCCATCATACAAACGCAGAACATACCGGGGTGTCGGCGACGGAACCGTGACCGGGGTTGCCGTGCTTTACTGCTTGCACTGTCTCTACTATTCATATTTTAGTCTCGACCAAGGACGATAGACCAAAAAAGACTACTTACTTTGCCCCAGCAGATAGCGTCCCTATTCGTTGATAGTCTCCCACTTCATTGTTACTCGTTGTGTCTAATGAGACCACAGTAGGTGCTGCGTTGACAAGCAACGCAAAGAGCGTCATGAACATCACGAAGACTGTGAGGCGAGAGTGCATCATGTCCGAAGTGAGAAGGCTTAGGAAGTAGAGGACGGCAATCTAATGACGCCTCTTAAATGTATCACCGCACAGCACAATTCCAGCTTGTTCTTACTTGCCGGGACATCGGGACGAGTAAAACCAGATCGGCATCTGCCTCTAACCGCGGACAGACGAAACTACGTTGCCTGTTAGACTTCTTACTCAATCCAAGGTCATCGCGAAAAGGGGTATATTCTTAGACGTTCAAATAAGGAATACTATCAACCTTCGAAACGAATGGGTGACCTCAGTGAGGATGTAATTCCGCGGTGTCTGGAGCTCCAAGTGGGAGGGTACATATTTATCGCACATGACCCTAGACATTATTCAGTCAGGCTAGAAGCAATGCAGTATCAGTCAGACCGAGATCGTCTCTATCCGATTGCGAAAAATCAAGCTTTTTGGGCAGTGTAAATTTATGTGTGTGTAAATTAGATGTCTGATAAAACTGGGTTTCATATTTGAATTTGAATATTCATTAACATTGTTGAACGTTATCCCTCGTCGAACCTCGGAGTAATCGCACCAGGTCCGTAGTTTTTCAGCGGGTCTTTTCGCAGAGCTTCAGCTTCACTCGTCGGCATAGGCTGTTTGAGGCCAGCTTTCTTTACTTTGATAACTGACTCTGCATCCGTCCCTGCACCGGACATCTGAGCGTCCTTATCGGAAGGTAATTGGAACGGTTTCACACATATTGCAACAAAACGCTTACATCATCCCGAAATGGCGTGAACCTCGGACTAGCTGGGATGGCAAGCGCCGAGGCTGCCGCATCTCCACCATCTACAAACGGAACAAACGGCGCATTCTTCTTCGATGTAGGGGACGCCATCTCCGTGGGGTCTGGATCTCGGTACGGCACTATTCTCGAATTCGACGCTCCACCGGGATTGCTACTACTTCCCGAGGCAACTTTCTTAGACCTCCCACTCTGCTTGAGCGTCGTCCCAGCAAGCTTCTTCACCTCGGGAATATTTTCTTTGACTCGTGATTTACGCGTGCCGAGGTCTGGCCATGCATTACTCGAAGCAGCTTCGGCTGCTTCTGATTCTGCGCCTGATGGGTCCAAGAAGACTTGGAGACGAGAATTGGGCACCGATGACGCCGTACTTGAGCGCGAGGAGCCCGAGGCCGTAGGTGCCAACCTTGATGTCCCCAAGGCTGGTCTGTGCGGCCTGGAAGATGGTCTAATTTCTGATGTGGGCCCGGTATAAAGCACATCCGATGAGGCAGCCATAGATGGCATAATCATTCCACTCAGCATGCGTTTCTGGAATTCATTATATCTGGTCTGCAGATGATCGAGAGGCGATGCCCTTCGAGCGATACCGAGACTGTAGATATCATCCGCATCCTTTTTCCTGACGCTCATAATCAGACCCCATTGGTTTTGACAAGGCTACGGACTCACCGTCCATCACGTTCAAGTACAGCCGCGAACTCTTCGTACAATAATGCAAATTTGGTACCAATTTCGTTAGCGATCAAAAATCGGTAAATGATAGTTGGTTTCTCCACATAGCTTGCGTAAAGTAACCACAGTTTGAGATATTTCGTTTCCTGCCTCCATTTCCCTCCTCTGTCATCTTTCAAGACCCTCGAAGCCTCCTCCAGAAGCTCCAACAGTCCCGATTCAGCGGTGTGGCCTTGTGGATAATTCTCCAGCGTCCAGTTTACAAGCCTGCTATACGCTTCAAGTGGATCACCGTCCTCGTCTTCCAATGCTAACTCGATATTAATACGGAGTTTATTGCGCGTGGCAGAAAGTTTTGCATCTCGCTGAGTATGTGGGGTAGATAAGATCTGGGAAAGCGTGGTGACACGGCGACCAGTCGCAAGTGGCTGGACGTTCTCTTTAGCCGCTTCGAGGACATCAAAGTCTACTATGTCGGGTTGGTCATCTGTAAAGGTATCGTCGTGGGTTGACATTTGTGGTCAAGTAGCAGTTCCATTGTCAAAGCATCAAATGTGACGCGAATAACCACGTGACCGCGTGCGACTTTTTCGATTCAACAAACCAAGCATGAAATCTTGAGGATAATTGACAACATGCATGAGTGTGTGTTACCCAAAGGATACATTGTCTCAATGGAGGTCCGTATGACCCGAAGATAGGTCTGATAGATGCCATCGACTCACTGCATGCCTCCGCTCGTCAAGCCGGGCTTTGGAAAGAAGCTTTTTCCACTCAAACGTAAGCTCCATGTCGGGCAACCTGAAAGAGCTTATTGCTCCGATGTCCATGGTCTCATCGACCGCCATGCCCCTTGCTCCTAAAGTCCTCTGCATACGTTACCGTGTGAGCATTTGATCTCGGGCAAATAAAGCTGATATATCCGAGGGTGTGGTCTATGCTCTTGGTTCGTTCATATACCTCAATGTATGTGTATAACTTGCCCCTACCAGTCGTTTGCGACACGTTGTTGCTTTTCAATGCATGAAATAGATCGGGAAACCATTTTCAGTAGTCTATATTTCAGGTGCCACATTCTTCGCTGTTGTCAAAGCCAAGGGATCCGGTGTTCTTGAGCGTCGGTTCCTGGTTATAGTCACTATACTTAATATCTTCCTCGGACCAGAACGATGCACTTTCGTTGGTTACTTCAATGTACTACTATGCCTTTCCCTTGACAGATTTAATTGATATTATTCGGGGGTACAGTTCTACAAACCTGCTTTGCTAGATTGGCGGCGATGGGCACACGAGTGTATCAGGCTAATGTTTATACATACAAAATCATTCGTCTTGTAAACTACAGGGTATCACAACGCCGAAGCAGGAACCTCTCAGATCATTCCTGGAAACAATCATGGAACATAGCGGAATTCTGGGGCCTGGATAATAATCTATTAGCTTTAATTCTAACTGTTAACACTAGGGGAAACCTTATCGGCAAGTTCGCTCGTATCGACCCGTGAATTGGGTTTTGGAACTCCATACTCCTTGTCTCGACGTGCATTGTTCCAGCGGTATGAGATCTAATTCCATCTCCAGTTAGAAGCGATGCAAAATAATTCCAATCACACGCACAGTCAAAATCAGAGCACAAATGGCAGCAACCCATGACAAAGCGCAGCAGACTAACCAATGTTAAATTTTCTATGTAATACTCTGTGGAACTGCAACTTACCGGCAAAGCCACGGCTATAGATAAATGCGTCAATCATGCGTTGAAAGGGAGAATCTTCAGCTCACATGTAACGCGGACTATCCGTCTTCGGGTATATGTGTGATCCAAGCACACTGCCACACTGGCCAACAGCCATGAAAGTTGGTATCCCAGTCGCTCTCTTTGTTTCCGATCCCAAGTTATGCGCAACTGGGAAAGGTTGAGTACCCGACGAAGAGAAACCGACATTACTCACACCAGGCAATTGTAAGGCCAATAGATGTGTACGTCCCGCTGGTGATGCAGAAAATCGCAAAATATCGGACATGTATGTTATGGGGAACAACAAGCAACAGCCTGGACGTCAATGAGTTTGAGGCACGTCAACTGCCAAAAAAAACATACAAATATCCGATTGCACTGATGCTGCACGCTATCGTAATGGGGATACCACGAGTTTGCAGTCGGTCGGAGAAGAAAGAGAATATGATAAGCACGACGGCGCTGACGGCATATGGAGGTACAGTGAATAGTTGTGCTCTTGCATCACCTGATACACAATTAGGCCGTATCAGGTAAGATTCGACAATTTTGACTTGCTGTATCCAAATGATTTTATGATAGTCGGCAGGAACGCAGAAATAGAAGCCAAAGCGCAGTTCAAGCCAAAATAGATAACACCAGCAGTCCACACCTAACCTCGCACAGTCAAGTGGCGACGAGATGAAACATAGACACTAACCCTCCAATCACATAGCGCCATCCAAACATGCTCTTTGGACATCTCAGTTTGATCTCATATACTATGATGGAAAGAAATACTTCTCTGAACCACAGCACCTACGTCACCACTGGTGGCCCTGTTCATTCTTGCGACAGCCAATTTGCGTTCATCTGCGGTGAGGTACGTCGTCGACTCTGGACGATTTGGCAACAAGGCGAAGGTAAATAGGCTGAGAATAATAGTTGGAACTCCCTGCTAAGGATTAACAGGATGTTCGTGGATTATATCGAGAACATCATACCTCGATGATAAATAGGAGTTTCCAATTTTCAATATGAGCATGCACATGTGAAATGCCAAATGCGAGAATACCGCCAAATGCGCCGGCGACGGCGGCGAACCCGAACCAATAGGCCATCTACGTCATGCATGATATGTTGCAACTTGACAATATTAATGGCATACTGACCCGTAACCCCATCTCTCTCTTGGTATAGAAGAGGGCTACATAGATATGGGTAGAGCGTAGAAGTCGTAATGTAAAACTCACAAAAATATACAGGGATCGCTGGGCCGAACCCAGCTTCAAATACCCCGAGAAAAACTCTAGCGACAATCAAACCGCCTATATCGAATCCGCTGGCCTGTGCGCTCTTCAGAGACCAGTAGGAAAAACCAAGTTGCCAAGCCCACCATGAGTGTGGAGGTCACGCCCCAGCCCAGAGCGCAATAACCCATCCAAATGCGAGGCGGGTACAGTTTTGAAATGACAGTAGCTGGTGTCTGGCATAGAATCTGGCAGAAAATCAATGAAGCCACTCGGCAACCGCTATACTCTGCACCTTACATATGAAAAAAAGAAAGCAGAATTGACCCAATCGAAAAGGACGCCAGTGGGATCTTTATGTTTTCCTAGGACGTTGGGCAACCCCATAAGCCGTGCATTGCCGAGGTTGGAGCGGTCGAGGTCTTAAAAAGCCTTTAGAGTCTCTTATACGATGAGGTAGTGTTTGAAACAGACATGCAAAGAGGTAAAGAAGACATGTTATCGGAAGAATGCGCCGGTCGAGTTTGTGAAGAAGTCGGTCTCCTCTGCGATAGCCTCCGCACTGAGCGCCTCCTCTTCTACGTCGTCATCGGTTTGGTTCTCAAGCTTCTCGTTCAAACGGAGGGCAGCGACCATTGTGAGTAAGTTACCAGGGGCGTGGAATTCAGGGTATTTAAATGTATGGGACACTCACCAAAAATGAGGTTGGTTCATCTTCATGACGCAAGTCAGCAAACCACTTTGAAAATGTGTTGCTGCTCATCAAAGGATTACCCTGACCACGTGGTGCTTAAATTGAAAGTTATGAGAAGAAGGTGCATTTTGTTTTTAAGCCGGATACGAAATGGCAGTTGAATCTGGCACACGGCGACTTCGGGATTGGGCCCGTGTAGCCGACTTTGGGCACATGGCTGCCACGTACCGTCCCGAATAGTCTCTTTGGAAGGATTTCAAGCACGATCCCAATCCGATGCGCTCACAGCGCGATGGCAAACGATCCCAGGATACCCAAGCCTCGGTCACCCAAGGTTTACACCGATCAACAACTGTCTTTCCTCAGAAGGTTCTTCTAGTCTCTCCAATGCCACTTGCCGCGAGTACCTAACACATAACTTAGCAATTTGCCAGAGTTTCAGCGCCGGCTACAAGGTCCCATTAGGGGCGACGCCAAAAAGTTTGCTCTCGAGAAGGCCACAGACTTTATTGCGCAGTTTGGTTCAACAAACGAATGCATAGGGACTGATGAATCCGAATCACGATTCAGAGAGGTACCGCTCTAATTTTCCACTGGAGCTATTTCCTATTTGCGTCCCAGCAAATATACAACTGGTTCAAGAATACCGTTGGGAGAGCGAGGCGTAAATCAGAAAATCGGCCTCGGCAAGATAAAAAAACATCGGATACGGGTAAGATGCAATCTGCTGCTGCCAACTTATGTGCATGATTTACAGACTCAGGAACAGTCGACAATCTCCAATGGACTAGCGATACCACGACAATCACAGGATCACCCAACGTGCATTTTTCGCCAGTGGACAGTAGCGCTTCTCATATGTCGCCGCGAAGCACAGTTCCGCAGTTTGGTGGTGTCCAGCCCAGTATAGCAACATCGGTTTCTCCGACCAATATGCTTCAGAACCACTCTTTGACACTGTCCGTTTCCAGTTCCACATTGCGTGATGCGTTCATCCGCGGAGTAGATGCAGCAACTTTGGCTTCTATGATACAAGCGTTTATCATATCTAACCCATCTTCTACGCCATTGACTTCTGTCATTGACGCCCTATATGAAGCGATATCTGCCAATTCATTTCACCAAGACCCGACTCCATATCTCCGTCGATACCTGGACGCAACTGAAATTTTTGGTCATAGTATTGTTCATGCTGGTGTGGCCGGTCCACACGCCGGATTACGGGCTCTGGAGATGCAGATACGTAAACATTCAATCTGGGTGCCGAACACAGCTACCATACCCTCATCTGCCTTCTCCATTAACTCGAATTCTCTTGCAGAGGAGATGCATCGCATTGCCTTTGAACGTCAGAGACGAAAAGAACATGTTCAATGGGCGCGTATACATGCTGCTACTTTGGAACTTTGTATCCTAGGAGCTCCGCGGAGGGCCGCATCGGACGGTGCTTTTATTGCAACCAAGATGTTTTCGGATATAGTAGCCAGGGACGCTGTATGGGGTTCGGACGAGGTCGAATGGGTTGCTGGAATGTGTATTCTAAGAGGTATCATACGCACGACACCCGGAGCTAATGGTCAACAACGTGACGACTATAAAGAACTCTTGAGAGCCTACGAAAACAGGTGGAAGGAAATCAAAGATGATGCCCGGCAGTCTCTCGCAATGGTAAGTCTGGCTGCTTCTCAAAACACCCATTACGCATAGTAATATATTCTTCGAAGGAAATATTACTGGGTGCGAAAGATGATCTTGCTCGCTGGGACGAAAGTCTAAGATGATATGTATTTGTCGTGTTTCGTCTCGCGTGGAGTTTGCTCTGCATGATCCTGTCATGCTTTATGATGACTTTTCCACAGGACATGGCATATGTTACTGGCTTTGCTGTACCACTTATGTTTTGTTGTTCTCTTAGTTACGGCAGGCTCTTACAAATATTCCTGGATTTCCTCAGCTTATGTACTCATCCACAAGGACAAAATATTATATTACCTCCGATGGTGTTCCGGTGCCAAGTTTCATGTGACCTCTCATCACCTGGTCTTCGCACCTGCGAGAATAATGTATGACAAAAGATAACCCTATGGCATACAATTGGTTGCAATTGCGAATCAGCTGTCAACGCAAGTGATTTATTTTGGACAATGATAGGAATATCAAAGCCATGCTATCGCGAGTGTACCGTTTACATTGTAGCTGGTTCGTCACGCGTCACCCAATACACTGAATCCCGTGTTTGTTCCCTCCTTCCGAACGTACTCGCCTTCGTCTCTCTGCAGAGAGAATTTCCTTTTCACATGGAGAGCCAGATTTGTCATTAACGTCATCGCGCGATGTCCCTTATTAAATCGAGTGACCTGCGGGCAGTTCCATGTGGAGTCTTAGCCGGTTAGCGCCGCAATCGTTCCCATCGTTTTTTGCTTTGCGATAATGCTTTCCCAATCCCATAATCTTACCAACACCACACATGGTTCCCCGTATCCCGTGGCTTGTGTACATCGGCGCCAGTGTCGTCCTCAAGTCCTACGCCTCATATCATGCGGTTGACTGTCAGCAAACTGTCATAAGTGGCAACTTGCCCGCCTCACTATGTCAAGGCACTGTTCATTTTTCTCTAATATGAACGTCTCATTAATCCTCTGTGCTGCGCAGGTGTTTCTTGGGCACAGTCTGGTGTCGACTCTTACTATGCTTCTGAGTCGCCTATTGCCAAGACTGGGTTGCTAGCAAACATTGGCCCCTCAGCTTCGGGGGCTAGTCCTGGTATTGTGATAGCGTCCCCATCGACGTCAAACCCCAACTATCTATATTCCTGGACTCGAGATTCCGCGCTAACTCTGAAGGTTATCATTGATCAGTAGGTTGATTGAATAATACTGTGTTCACGGCTCAGTTGTCTTAAAAGATATACGCTCGGTATCGATACGAGCTTGAGGTCGAACATTGACAATTATGCTGGGGCTCAGAGTATTTTACAGCAAGTCACAAATCCCTCTGGTGATATCTATACTGGCGGCCTGGGAGAGCCAAAGTTCTACATTAACGAGACGGCGTTTATGGGGCCATGGGGGTAATCACAATGCCTTCTCCGATTCTCTTTTTACTGAGCCCCCTCAATAGACGTCCTCAAAGGGGTACGCATGGCCTGGGCGTGTCGCATTGTATCAAAATTGACTTCACTTAGATGGACCTGCTCTGCGTGCTACGGCACTCATCACATGGGCCAATTACCTCCTTTCAAACGGGAATTCCTCCTACGTGACCGGAACCCTCTGGCCTATCATTGAATTAGACCTCAACTATGTTGCAAGTACTGGAATGAAACAACGTACAGTACCTTCAGCCATGGAATACTTAATACGCCACTAATGCAATTCCTGCGCCACAGGTTCGATCTGTGGGAAGAAATCTATTCGTCATCATTTTTCACTACGGCTGTTCAACACCGTGCCCTCCGTGAAGGCGCCAGCCTTGCAAGTCGCATTGGTCAAGATTCAGGCACCTACGGTACCCAAGCAGGAAATGTCCTCTGCTTCCTACAGGTTAGCAGACTTCCCACCCGTTGATCGCATGCTCATTCCGTCTCGCAGAGCTACTGGAATAGCCAGGGAGGATACATCACTGCCAACACCGGAGGAGGTCGATCCGGAATAGATTCCAACACCCTACTCGCAAGCATTCACACATTCGATGCAGCCGCTGGTTGCGATGCGGCAACATTCCAACCATGTTCAGACAAGGCATTATCCAACCTCAAGGTTTATGTCGACTCGTTCAGGAGTATCTATGGCGTCAACTCTGGTATTGCTTCTAACCAGGGCGTAGCCACCGGTAGATATCCCGAGGATGTCTATTACAACGGAAACGTGAGTTAACAGCGTTCTAGAGGTCAATAACGTCAACTAATGATATATAGCCTTGGTACCTTGCCACTCTCGCCGTTGCCGAGCAGTTGTATGATTCGCTGATAGTATGGGAGAATGAACAATCGATTACAGTTACCTCTATCTCTCAGCCGTTCTTCTCGACTTTCGTATCGGGCATATCTGCCGGAACATACTCCTCCGGTTCTTCAACCTTCAATACTCTTACTACTTCCATCAAGTCCTTTGCAGATAGCTTCGTCGCCATTGTCGCCAAGTACACGCCTTCTGGCGGAGAACTATATGAGCAATATGACAAAAATACGGGTGTGCCGACTAGTGCCATCGACTTGACATGGAGTTTTGCTTCATTGTTGACGTCGGATATGGCGAGGAATGGCGTTGTACCTGCTGGTTGGGGTGCTTCCGGTTTGACTGTTCCTTCGCAATGCTCCACTGGTCCCGATCCTATCGCATTCACGTTCAACGAATATGCTACCACACAGTATGGAGGTTAGTGAACTTTGGTTCAAGAAAATTCCTGAACTGAAGGATCATTTATCGGGTAGAAAACATATTCGTTACTGGCAATCTAAGGGAACTAGGATACTGGTCTCCTAGCAGCGCTATTCCCCTAAACGCCAATGCCTATCCGATTTGGAGCGGTGAGTTTACAGTACACACATGATTGAACATAATTATGATGGATGCGTTCAGCGATCGTCAATCTACCCTCGAATACTACGTTCCAGTACAAGTATATTCGCATTTACAACGGCGCAGTTACTTGGGAGAGCGACCCGAACAGGCAGGCAGCAACGCCTGGTTCTGGTAGCTATGTCGAAAATGATTCTTGGCGATGATGGTCTAGATAAAAGTTTTTATCTTCTGAAGATGGACGTTTCATGTTCTGGTCTGCAATATCAATGTGATTGCGTTTGTACTCTCCCGTTATTCTACCACGCATTGTGATCGATATCGCGACGCCGTTCCCTCGTTCCCGAAACCTCACCCCAAAATTTCCCTCAACACTCTTGAGCACGTCGGCCCTTCAGCAGCACTTCTTGCACATGGATTCTCATCGTTACGGATGATGATGAATGGAGTAGGCGCAGTTGAGGGTGACATTATTTATAGAAGTGTGACAGACGACGCGCGTTTCCAGATCGGGAATTCGGGTTCATTGTCTTCTTGGATAATCTTCCTGCGCTCAATGGCGGGTGCGTTCAGCGGGCATCTCCTGGATTCATATAATTCGACTCAGTCCAAGAACATAATTTCTTCCGGAGCATTGTCCTTTAATCCTAATATGCACGGATCCCCAGTATGGGGTGGCACATTCAATCCATATGCTTTTGGCACGCAGAACTCTTTCATGTCCGAAGACGTGTCCGAAGCAACAGCCAAGAAGATTGCCACTCTGCAAGTGAAGCTCAATCAGAAACTCGGTCCTGAGTACATCTCCCAACGTCCCGGTCCTGGTGGCGCGTCGAAACTGACGTATGCCGAGGGTTGGAAGATTATCAACCTTGCGAACGAAGTTTTCGGCTTCAACGGATGGAGCTCCAGGCTTGTTAGCATCACGACAGACTTCATTGATTATAGTGAAGAATCAAGGCGGTATACTGTCGGCGTAACTGCTATCGTCAGAGTGACTTTAAGAGATGGCGTGTATCATGAGGATGTCGGATATGGAATGCTAGAAAACTCAAAAAGCAAAGGGATGGCTCTTGACAAGGTATGGAATGTCGGTCTCTATTTAATGCAGGTTAACGGAACGTTTCCAGTGCAAGAAAGAGGCTGTAACAGATGGCCTGAAGCGTGCGCTGAGGAATTTTGGAAATCTGTTGGGTAACTGCTTGTACGATAAAGCATACACCCAGGAAGTTGTGAAGATGAAAGTTGTTCCCGTGCGTATCCGGTCTTCAAGGCATAGTTTGAGTCTGACTACGCGATAAAGCCGAAGTTTAATCCAAGCGAGTTACATAGGAGGCCTGAGTGCGATGTTAAACCAAATATAATATCCCCTTCGGACACAAACCATATTTCCACCTCAAAACCAAATAACAACGTAGAAAGTGTTGACGTACGTATAGCGCCGCAAAACTCTAAAGCGCCGCCATCGCTTCATGTGCAGAAAGAGCTACATTCTACGATGAATTCGGCGAATAATACAAGCAGAGCGAATGCGCCTTTGCAACAACAAAATGTCCCAATTGCGCCCTCATCAATTGCTAATCGTGATTTCAGTGACAGAAGACCACAACCTGATCAACCCCCGCAACGGAGAGTGACATTCTCACGTACGGCCAATTTGAACGCGAACGAAAGTCTTTCTAGGCCCGTGGAATCGACAGCATCTTCATCCAGTATAAGTCCTAATCCTCCAAAATTAGAAGAGACTTTGGAAGAAACTTTTGGATATTCTGAGGACGACGCTTTCTTTGCTTCTGTCGATCTGGGAGACCTGGATAGACCCATAGAGGACGACGGGGACGCTGGCAGGCCTGTCGATTTCGACGAAGGTCTATGCAATACTTCTATAAATTCAAATACCATATCATCTACAATCCATCGTACACAAGTCGGCGCACTTCCACCGAAAACAGGACCTGCGACAGGGATGTTATCCTCACTATTGCCGCAGCAATATCAAAGAGGACCACAACCAGGTAACTCAACATTCAAATCGACCTCAAGGCAAGATCAAAACGTTCCGCCGGCGAAACCCAGCACACAAACTAGTGGAAGAACATCTATCGGAGGATTTCACTTTCCACCAGGAATGGTATCTTCTGTTCGTACTTGGCCATGCGAAAAAACTAACATATTCTTAGAACCCATTCGAGAGACACAATCAGAACCGACCACCAGGACAGTTCAATCAAAGCCTCAAAAGGCCGGCAGAGTCGATACCGATAGGGTTCGACTGCGGTTGTCTTGTGATATAATGAAATTGCTCATAGGATTTACAGGTACCAACCAGGACTAAAAAGGGGAATGGGATTACAGCAGAATGGCAATGCGTGCGCAGCTAATCATAATGATGGACGAGAAATTCTAGGACAGCTTGAAATTGGAGAGGGGGGCGATGTTAAGCGGATCAAGCGATAATCAAAGCGCAGCCAATCCTCTCCGCAATTGTTATCTGTTTCTGTCATACAAACTACCATCATCTTACCCTGTACTTTTATTTAAATCCAGACATCATTGCGCAGTACATATCCCCATTTGTCACAGCATTTCTAAATGCGACAGCAGTAAGTCAACCGCGACATGCTCGCGTCCAAGCTACTGACTAGCATCTACACAAGCTTCGTGCATTCCTGTATCTGACGAATGAGCCTAACGACTCTCTCCAAAACTGAAACACAACGCGCGTCAAGCATTTTGTTGTTGTCTCCAAAGAAACGAGGGGTCACACATGCCAATGTGATGGAGAATAATATGGAGCGCCCGACTATTGAGGAAATCTGGAAGTGGACGATGACTCCAAATGCGGTTGCGACCTGCTTCGCGCGGGATGTTTTTGAAATGCGGGAAAACCTCGAGGGAGGCACGTTTCGAATCTTATCAAGTGCGGAAGTCAGGGGTGTGATATTGACGAACGCGACTCCTCTTTTACAGGTGCGGATTTCTACTGGCTGGGGCGCGTGCCCTGTCGTACGGTGTGCTTGATTGGGATGGTGGTGGGGTTGCAAGTGTTTGAGAGCAAAATTCTGTATTCGAGTGAGTTTTTCCGTGGTGGCGTCGTCTCCCGACGGGTTTCTCATAGTTTGCCTCTCACAGTTGATGACGGAACGGCTGTTATCGACTGTGCGTGTCGCGTACAACGGGCGCCGAGGACGCCGAGCAAGAAAGGCAGACAACATGTTGCCGACGCGACGCGAGAGATGCCTAAACCTGTGGCTCGCATAGGGCTACCTATCAAAGTCATTGGCAAAGTCCATCGTGCATATGGTACGCGGCAAATCCAAGCCGATGACATAGGTAAAGTAGGACTTGTGTATTATTGGTTTAACGAGGCTCAGACGCGTGCAGAGCTGTGCAAGTCAATGAACGATGAGCCGTTGCATTGGAGGAGAGTACGAGAGCTACACAGAACGAATTATGACCTCAAAGAGCCGTTTGTCATACCATCGGCTTCGGCAGCTGCTGCGCCGACGCCTATTGTAGAACCGACGACACCATCAGTTAAAGCGCCATCACCTGTTGGATCTGTTACGAACAGCCCTGTCGAACCTGCTCCAACTAAGTCTGTGCGTGTACATGATCGAGAATCTATTCGACGCTCAATAGACCATCTTAGTCTCTTCCTGAACTTCGCCATCCTTCTCGTTTGCATTCACGGAACCTTACTGATAACTCATTCCGTATATATGTCAAGCACTGCATGCTTAATGCGCCGAGCGTTGCGATGGTATCCATCAACGACCTTGAAGCTGTGGACAGGACGCCGACTCGACGCCCAAATCATCTCCTTACACCCCGACCGGCTATCAGCCAGATATCATCCGCAGCAGTGACTGCGCATCAAAATGCGGTATATTGCAAGGGCTTTACCTTATCGTATCTTCGGCGCGTGCCTGAGCTTGCAGAGATGGCACGACGTGTTGTGTTAGCAGAAGCCAAGCGGCGGGCCAGAGAACAAGGAAAGAAGCGCGGCGATGGAAGAAGCGGGGCAACTTCTTCCGCCGCTACGCAAGATCATCCGGTGGACCGAGTAGGAGCGAAAATGAAACGGCTGTTCAAGTGGGTCATTGTTCAGTTGCTACACGAAGGGAGTATCGTGCTATGGGATGGCCCCATGCATGTGTACGATGCTCGCGGACGTGAGACGAGTGGGTTGTGGACAAATTCCACTTCGGTCGGTACCGCCGGCGGCATTTCCGGCATGTCAGGGGGGGTCAGAAGGGATACGCCGGACGATGAGCTTTCAGATCCGGAACGAGATGAGGAGGGGTACATGCCGGTCACATCAGCCTTCCTTGGCGACGCCGTTAAGCAAGTGATCAAGGGGGGGTGCAGGAGAATGACAAAGGAGGCGGTTTTAGCAAAGCTTCGGCGGGACGACAGATGGAGGTTTATAGGAGAATGGCAGGTGCAGGAAGCGCTGGAGTATGTGCAACAGGAGAACAGGGCGAATCGGTGAGATGCTGCGGGAAGACCTCGGGTTGAGGATTACCTGACACCACGCCAAGGAGTATTCCCAATTCGGCAGAGTTAATATACTTAAATAACACCGACATGCGTATGCCGCTCCGCCTCAGTCGCTGTCCATGAACATGAAGCCCTCCTCCTCAGATGTCTTTCGTCCTCGCCTGCCAGTAGACCCTTTCCTTCATCTCGACCTCTCTCAGCCTTGGTTTGTTCACCACCCTTCCCTCACTCCCCCTTCCGTCATTCTTGTTCTTGGAGGTGCTTCGCTTTCTTCCCAATTCGTTAACCACCTAAATTCAATTCACAGCCCCATCTCAGCAGGATCTACTTCCCTTGCTCACTTCTCCATTCCTCCACAACGCATTACTCTTGATCGCAACTCACTCTCCACCGCCGTTGACCGTCCAGCCCCAGCCTACCGTTCGCATCCTGCAGCTTCAAACTCCTGTCCATAGTTTGGGTGCTGTGCATCTTGCAAACCTCTTTGACCGCGCCGGCCACATTGCTGGCCATTGGCACAGCCGGCCGGCCTCGTTCGGCGACAAGAGTATTGTTCGGCTCGTAGAAAGGCTCCCTGGCGGTGAATTTACTCAAGTGGATGATGATGATGATGTCAACGTGTGCTACCCTTTACACGCACCAGCCTCTCCGACTATTAGGTATCCGCATAGGCTGTTGAAGCGTAAGAGTTTTCTTAATTCCACGCACTCCCTACCCTCGCCGTCCAAACCCAGGGTCAAAGACAAACCTCAGCCTGCCCAGCGACAGTTCGACGCCATACTCAACTTTCTCCCTTCATCTCTACCTGAAAAGGACACGCTCAAGTATGCTATCCTGGTAACGACATTATCTCCTCCGTTCTTGACGCGGACGACACTTCAATCTCGCTTTACCTTACCCGACCTTCCAAAGAAGCGCTTTCTATCTTTCTTGCGTTCTAAACGTTCTCAAAGTGACACTTGTGATTCTAATCATTGTACTGTACCTTACTCGGCTCACCTCGTGCACATATTAACTTCGTCACCTACCATCACATCACGGACTATTTCACCCTCTTCTTCAGACACATCTCTTTCTTCCGCTAGCGCAGCGCTGCCACCGCCGGGTTACTCCACAAGACATCCTGCACGTACTCCATCCTTCATTTCACGACCTCTTTCTTCTATCTCTGCGCGATCATGTTCTGACGGACTAGGTTCATCCTCTTCTACGCTTTACATTTCTCCATCTGTTTCTCCTACATCTACAATTTCCACCCCCAAAATAGGTTCTCAATCAAGCATTAGTAGTAATGCTCCGACATGCAAAAAACCGAAACTTGGACAGATGATTGAACACTTCCTTCTCACGTTTGCTTATCCACCTCCCCCTACCTTGCCAACACAAACCAATGATCTCCTTGGATTTCAACAAAAAACAGTACCCTATGTGGTTGCTCCCGGAGTTTTCGGCAGTCCTGTATCCACGTCAGGGCGTTTCGCCGGCACCCTTGACAGCGTGCGAAGCGAAGTAGATGCTGCGGCGAGTGATGGTCAGCTAACTGTGGGAGAGGCCATTCTCTTGGGCCTGTTAGACATGTGTGCCAAGGGAGAAGATGTCGGCCAGAGCTTGAAAAGTGTTGCTGGACTGGCAGGTAGGGTTTGGATCGGCCACGAGCAGGATGTAGTTCTAGCACTGAAAGACGACCGCAAGGTGGAAGACGATGTGCTGCCCTCATCGCTGGTACGGATGCCCCCTCTTGCCGTTCCCGTTCCCGCGCGTAGCCCGAGTGGGAGAGAAAAGAAGCGGGAGAGCAATGTGATCAGAGAAGAAGGGCTGGATGACTGGACGTTGCCGCCAAACAGGTGTTCACCGCAAAGATCTGCCAGTTCGCAATCGGATAACTCCTCGATCACGAGGCCTGCAGCTGTCGTACAACGAATACACGTGTCCGTGACGCCGCCACCGGCTCCAGATTTGTTCAGACCAGCTACGTGGAGCGAAAGTACGGACCACTCATCCAATGGGCTGGCAACGCCTTCAGATAGTTCTGAACACGGGGGAACTGAATACGAGACTTGCGAGACGTATGTTACGGCTAAAAGCGCTGACTATGGGCTTTATGCAAAGTCAATCCGTGAGCCAGAATCGTACGATCCGTACCACAGCGCTTTCCTTGACCCGGATTGGGGTCGGGTGACGCGAGTGGAGCCCGTATTTGATGATCTGGAAGATGAGATGCCAATGAGGAAGAATGGATTCACACTCAAAGGCGGGGTAGGGATTCGCAGCTGGTCGAGGGCGGTGACGCTGTCTGGCAAGGCAGCGTCGACGATGGCGGCGTCGACGGTTGGACATCGGCGGAACGTGCTGCGGAGGGACCGAGAGATAGTTCGGGCTGTTGTTGCGTAGAGAAACTGCATCTATTCTTATCACTGCACGACTTTATGACGTCACGCGTCGCGCGTTTCCGCCAACACGTTTTCGGAGTCCAGTTTGCGCCTTCACGTCGATCATCGACATACGTGGCGCTTGATGAGGAGGGGGTTTCGTTTTCCTCCGGCGTGACGTATGAATTGATACCCTTGGGAAGTGGGGACCAGCACGTTGCACTGGGACCCAGGTTGTCAGCATACTAGGCTTCGGGCTGTCGGGAGATGTGGTGTAAACCCTCACGTCGAACTGACAATGAGACTGCCAATTACGTTTCAGAAAGTCAAGTAAGTGAACACATACAGGTTGGGACTGTTAGATTACCGCTATGAGGCATTCTTCACCCTCGTCCTGCCATTAACATCGCACGAAAAAATCGTGCCTTGCGGCGCAAATCGCCATCAATGCCCAATATTTCCTTCACACGCGTGAACTGTGGTGGTGTGGTCTCCAAGATGGGTAAACCGAGTGACGTAACATCCTATGCATAACACAAGCATAAAAGAATATCCTTCCAAATTGAGAAGAGTGCCAAAGCACTTTTCGTAGCAAACCCAGAAACACGAAGGATCGGCAAGAGATTTCAAGTTGCATTGCTTTCCAGAAGGTCGATGGGCCCGAGCCTAGTTGAACCGATCGCTGACGAAGCGATTCCCATCGTCAAAGCGCGTTCCGATACCGGGGTTTCCCAAGGTCCCGGCATTCCTTGCCAACAACTAGTACGCCATATTCGTCTCCATTGATAACGGAGCGGGTTGCCGATAATACATCCCGGGAAGATGAAACTCAAACACCAGACGTAGAGATAAAGTGTTTGATCTCAGGCTGTATACTTGTTTCGGAGACGAAGGGCGAAAAGCGGACCGGTAATGTCGTTCCGATCATGGACGAATACGGAATATATAGAAAAGCAGCTGATATGGCACTCCACCGTCATCAAGCGAGAAATGTGCCAATTCGCGGCGTGAGAAGAATTGTAGAACACAGTGCAGTAAAAGGTCAAATTGGTCTCCGTGGAACAGGCTCCTTGATAGGTGAGCAGATATTTGATCAATGTCAAATTCTCCACGTTCACTTGGAGAAGGTATTATTTTTCCTTTCCAAAGTATTATGTTGAAATCTTTGATTTGGGGGAGTGAGCCAGGTGCTCAGAAGCCAGGACGAGGTCAGAGCCAGCTGAAGGCCTGAGGGAGAGAGGCGAGGGAGAGAGGCGAAGACGAGAAATGCGGACACATGTGCAGACGACGAGAAAGCTGACAATGATTAGCGTTGGCCGGGTTTTGCCGAACGCCGACCGCTGCCTTTGGCAATTGAACTGTCGCAAATCCCCTAATTAAGCATGGAAAATCGATTAGTAAAGGCCTTCTTGACATGATTTTCAATTGCAGTTGTCGGATATGAAGTTGGCAGATGCTCTCGAGAGATATCAACGTCAGCACCATATTACAGGGGTTCCGTCCTTTAAACAACTCCTGCAATATGTCGAATCCGAGATATCAATGCCCATTTCCCTGGCTAGACTAGAGGACTCCGGCCTCACTCGCATGTTTCTGTGCTGCTATGTTGATACCCATATTAAAGTATACGATTGCGAAGAGCTCATGGCGGTGATAGTCGACAGGGTGTACCGATCCATCAACGCTTCTAGTCCCTTATTCCTGCCAAGCTTAGCAATCTCTAGAACGTGGGTTTCCATCACATCCAAAACAGAAAGAGTGTACTCGATTGACTTGGTGTGATTTCGTATTCTTGACGTGCACGTGGCACAATCTCTTTACCTTACCCGGAAATGCTTTCCATCTTTTTTGCGTTCCAAGCGTTCCCAAAGTAACGCTTGTGATTCTAATCTTTGCACTGTACCTTACTCGGCTCACCTTGTCCACATATTAACTTATTATCTCACCCTCTTTTTCAAACACATCTCTTTCTTCCGCTGGCGCAACGCCGCCACCGCCGGGGTCCGGGTTACTCCACAAGACATCCTGCATAGTATATCCTTCATTTCACGACCTCTTTCTTCTATCTCTGGGCGATCATGATCTGACGGACTCGGTTCATCCTCTTCTACGCGTTACATTTCGCCATCTATTTCTCCTACATCTACAGTTTCCAAGAATAGGTTCTCAGTCAAGCATTACAACTCCGACATGCAAAAAACCGAAACTTGGACAGATGATTGAACACTTCCTTCTCACGTTTGCTTATCCACCTCCCCCTACCTTGCCAACACATTCCAACGATCTCCTTGGATTTCAACAAAAAACAGTACCCTAGGTTGCTCCCGGAGTTTTTGGCAGTCCTGTACCACATCAGGGCGTTTCGCCGGCACCCTTGACAGCGTGCGAAGCGAAGTAGATGCGGCGGCGGCGAGTGATGGCCAGCTTACCGCGGGAGAGGCCATTCTCTTGGGCCTGTGTGCCAAGGCCCAAGGGAGAAGATGTCGGTCAGAGCTTGAAAATTGTTGGACTGACGGGCAGGATTACTCTTCCTCATTGGCATCTCGTCTTCCAGCTCATCAAATACGGGCTCCACTCGCGTCACCCGGGTCAAGGAAAGAGCTGTGGTACGGGTCGTAAGACTGGATTGACCGTAGTCAACGCTTTTAGCCGTAACATACGTCGCGCAAGTATCGTATTCAGTTGCTCCTACCTAATGGCGTTGCTAGCCCAATGGGTGAGCGGTCCGTGCTTTCACTCCGCGTAGCTATTCTGACCAAATCTGGAGCCGGCGGCGGCGTCACGGATACGCGTGTCTGGTTGCAGGCCTCGTGATCGACGAGTTGTCCGATTGCGAACTTTGCGGTGAGCACCTGTGTGGCGGCAGCGTCGTTGATGGGGGCGTCGACGGTTGGAACGGGCTGCGGGCCGTGGTTGCGTTGGCTGCATCTATTTTTATCACTGCACAACTTTATGACGTCACGCGTCGCGCGTTTCCGGCATCTTCCGCCAACACGTTTTCGGAGTCCAAACTGGTTATATCCTGATATGGCAAGTCTGCGCCTTCACGTCGATGGCCCGTTCGCCTATATAATCAATCGCCTTGTCTCTCCCCATGCCCCATCGCCATGTCTTCTCCCTCCCCCATCCCTTCTCTCTTGGACTCCAGGACTTTCTATCGTATGTTGCCTTGTCCCACGCTGGTGGCATTGTCATTCATTCACATATCCTTTGCAGCAGATGATTGGGCCTACTCTGATGTCAGCTCGCCGGCGAGCTCCTCGGGTCGCTCTTCAGCTCTTCCCAGCACTCCTCAGTCCACAGAGTTTGACTCTGACTCTTCCTCGTGCAAGTCTTCACCCAAAGGATACGTGCATATCCCGCGTCCGCGGAACGCGTTCATCATCTTCCGTTCCTACTACTACCTACGCGCCAAGGCGACTCAGACCGACATTAACCAAAATTCGCTCAGCTGTGCAGCCGCCGCAGCTTGGAAGGCTCTCTCGGACGAGGAGAAGAGACCATACAGGAGACAGGCCGAAGACGAGAAGCTGACGCATTACAAAAAGCACCCCAACTACGTTTATACGCCTATCAACAAGGCGGTCAAGCGTGCGCAGCGGAAAGCTAGGGCGACCTCTTCCAAGAAACCGTCTGCGCCGAAACCGCGTTCGTCTTTGGCTCGACGCGCGGTGGCTCGGAACGCTAAGACGAAAGAGATTCCATCACGCCCTGTCCTGCGATCCGCTTCAAAGTCACGACGTGACTCTCCAGCGTTAGACGCGTCCGACGCGCTTTCATTTGTGCCACTGGATGACATTCCACCCTTGGACCTTGCTCAGGTACTTCGTATGCCACCTGTTTTAAATCTTTTGCTGACAAGGGTATAGGTCGCCAAAAGTGAAGACGCGGAGTGTTCTGTCCTGTTTCCCAGTTATGAACCAGTCGATTCCCAATTCGGCCTCAGGCCTGATCTCGCCACGTCGACTCTTCCACCTATGCCCTTTCCTGAAAACGATAAAAAAATGGCATTCCTGGATCATCCCATTGATACATCATATCCAAACTGGGTCTTGGGCGACTATGTACACGACACTGGGATACATGCCGGCTGGGACCCGATACAAACCACCCTGGACGCTTATGGGGATTGCAGCGTCTTTGATGGATATAAAGAGCCAGATACCTATTCCCAGTATGCCAATTACGATGCCATGGATACGCCTTTTCAATGTGCGGTCTATCCCATATTCAGCCAGGACGGCGTGTGGACTGGCCTTTAAAAGTACAACATTACTGCATCAATATCATGAATTGCATTCGCATCTCCTCACTATTTCACGACATTCCATATGTACCAGTATAACTCTAACATCTCCGTTTATGTCTATTACCTTGCTTCTGATACCTTGCATTTGATACCAAGGATGGGGTTTAGGACCTAGTTGCTGTATAACGACGAGTAAAATACAAAAAGACGATTTATTATTTAAGACATCGTTATCTTTAAGTTGTCGGTGATTGCAACACGAATGCTTGCTGGCAAGCCCCTCCATCACCACATACGCCGAGGACCACGACTCCGACTTGTCCTCCTGTTCTTCGAGCTGCATAAACTGCAAAGAAGATTTGATTGATGCGACAAAGACCGCGCCCAATGTCAACAGACGCCACGCCCTTTTCAGCCGAAACGTATTTCACAACGCAGCTGCCTCCTCCGACGCTCGAACATGACATTGGCGTTGTGAGAGAGTTTGTAGAGCGACAAACCAAGGCAGGGAGGAGGGTCGTGCTGGTGACGGTGAGCCGTGCCCCCGTCGCCCAAAGGTGTCCTGCCTGGTTTACAAGTCCAATGCACAGAGCGGCGGGACGACGGTGCCTCTGGAGCTCAACGTGTGAGCCTTGTCTCTACTCGCATCTTAACCCGCACCCAGGCTTAATCGCATTGTCCCTGATCCAGCGTGCGTTTCCTGGACAACTTCAGTGCCGGTGCGTCCCCACTTGTGATCGTTTCGCCGATCCAGCCTGATCTCATGCGATCTGTGCTTAGGAACAAGAGGCGCGACCTCTGCAGAGTATTTTCTCAAAGCCGGCTATGCCGTCCTCTTTATGCACCGCCAATTCAGCCTGCAGCCGTTCAGCAGGCATTACTCCCACTCGACCAATCCCTTCTTGGATTTTCTCGAGATCCACAACGGCAATGATCTCCCCGCGATCACCGTCGCCCCGGACAAGCGGAGGCACCTCCTCGAGGTCCTGACGGCGTACAAATCCGTGCAGGCAGCGGGACTGCTGCACACGCTCACGTTTGTAACCGTGAACGATTACCTGTGGCTCCTCCGCGCCGTCAGTCACGAGCTTTCGATCCTTGGCAAGAACGCGATGTACTATCTCGCAGCTGCCGTGAGCGACTTTTTCCTGCCGAGGCAAAAGATGGTGAGCTCGCACTTACATATATATTTATATTTATTGTCACGTCGTCGCACAGTCGGAACACAAGATTCAGTCTGGAAAAGGTAATCTCAGTATCGAGATGGATCAAGTCCCCAAGATTCTGAAACCGTTGGTGGACGAATGGACGAAGGATGGGTACATTGTGTCGTTCAAGGTTGGTTGCGCGCTGCTTCCGGCTGAGACTTTTTCTTCCTTCTTATACACCGATGCAAGCTCGAAACGGATCCAAAGCTTTTGGTACCCAAAGCACGCGCTGCATTAGAAAGATACGGCCACCAAATCGTGATCGGAAATGACCTCCATCGTCGCAAATTTGAAGTTGTGTTCGTTTCGCGCAGACAGGACGATAGCCATCACGATCATGTATTCGAAGAGTCCTGGTTGCGCATCGACCAGAATCCCTCCGTGGGGGACGTAAAGGAAATTGAAGAAGATATCGTGGCGGAGCTAGTTGGCCGCCACGACCAGTGGATTGCCCGTGGTCACAATCGGCACTAAATAGCACCCTTCGTATACCGGATTAAATGTTTATATCAAATACAAGATATTAAGACTAAGCAGCTGTGTAAATATAAAAAGAGCACACCGTAGGCAACGTGTGTCACCCTTGACGATGGTGGCCAATCCGTGTGCGAGTGCAAGCCAGCGAAAAGGTCACCATGCTATAGGCTTCAATATCCTCTTCAGTCAGAGCGCTGAGCTACCAGGGCAATGTTCTCCGCGCACTGAAAAACAACCAACGCCTGTCGCACACATACATCTGGCGTTTCCATCGTGAAGTTTCCCCAAAGCCCCGAAGGCTCGTACAATGAAAGTACGACACACCGTGATTGCCTCCGTATCACACCCCCTCAATCACGAGAGTGTCGAAGATAACTTCAAGAATGCGGTAGAACATCTTCGTCATCAAAACAAAGCCGGGAAACCAAAGTTCCCGTGCAACGGACGCGAGTGCCAGGACGTTCGTAGCAGACACGTACTGCCACCCAAAAACAGGAATGGACGGTCGTTCCCTACAGGACGTGACATACCTTGGTGAGATAGTTTTCCCAAACCGTCAATCGCAATCGTGGTATCTGCCCTGCTAGTCCATGGTACGTGGTGTATCCCCGTCTCCTTGTCGTCTCATCATTGTATCCAGGGCCTATCTTATCAACACTGCTTGCTTACAGCACCCCGCCAGTTTTTTATGACTACCGTCTAATCGTTTACGATGAATCGTGGTTTGTCTACACCACCCCGGCGCCTAGCAACCTGGTGAAAGTTTAGCCCCCACCACTTGCCTGTACTGCCCTGTCGCCCTTGGTTTCTCACCACCACTGCCCTATTGGTCTTTTATACCAGCACTCCCACGATTCTTGAGAACCATTCTCCACGGCCTCGCGGTTTTCTTACACCAGCACCCCATGGTTTTCCATATTGCGGATGAAATGGAGACGAATGGGAGAAAAAGTTTGCAACCTATCATGTTAAGGCACTCATTCATATGCAATGAATCCAACCTCATCTCGCAATCGATGGAGGACGTACAAAAATTAGTAGCGCGAGACTACATGGAGAGGTTGATTAATTGGGTGGGCACTCGCCACCGCGTAATATTGCCAAGTACTAACTCGGGAAGCTTGTAGAGGAGAGGAATTCCCGATCTGGTGGAAAAACTCAAAGCTGGCTATGTAGGTCTTATTTCACACAAATTTAAGTTAGCCGACCTGTCAGATTTAAACACCCCTTTAAATTGCCTAAAATGAACATGCTCCCAGTTGAGCTGTGCGAGCCTGACAGTTCAAAGGCAAACTGTTCTTTCTCTGCATGCTGGCATCGGTTACTGCCTTAGCACCTGTGTGATCCTCACAGCTTCTTCAGTGTGCTGCTTGAAGGTGACATGTGTACTAGTTAGTAGATCAACCGAAGTACTACCTTACACACTCCATGCCTCGCACCCCTCGCAAGCCTCGCCCAGCCTCAGGCACTCTCCACCTGCCTAGTCCTACTCCATCTCCCACAAAGGCTCACAGCCCCAAGAAAGCCCGACGAGCTGAGCCTGGCAGGCCTGCCCCATCAGTTACCGAACTGCTTGAGCAAAGCCAGCAGACCACAGATCAGTGGTACAAATCTGAGAGAACCAAAAAGGGATATGCTGGCTATGTGAAGAGTGGGAAACAATGGTTGGCAGGTTGGGCAGCAGAGGACAGAACTGACGGCAACTCTGAGGAAGGGAACACGAGGGCACACCTTGCCCAGGCCTTTGAGACCATCAGTGAGCACACTCCTGTCGCCCTTAGGCTGCTTGCAGCCTATAAATGTGAGCACCAGGGATGCACTTTTTCGACAGCAGAGGGACTGCGATCGGCATTCAAAGACTACTTTGAGAGGTATGTCTTTGTTCGGTTGCCTCTTGTTCAAGCACCCACCATCCTCTAATTTTCAGAGTCCTTGGCTGTCAGGGAGAGTTTTGGAGGTACAATGCCCACATACAGAGCTGGGAAGGGAACCCAGTCTTCCAGACTGATTTCAAGACCTATTATGAGTCACTCAAGAATCGGGAGAACAGGACAGGGACAGTGACTCAAGCCCTCCCAATGTTTCCAAGAGATTTAAAGGTTATCATGGACTATCTGGATAGCAAAGAGGCAGCAGAGGCAATTCCAATCACTCGGCGATTGTACTTCAAGGCTTTCGCGACAACAGCTTTCACACTTTGGACCAGGTCAGTTTCACAATCCATCTTCCACGTTCTTTCAGAGTTTAGCTGATTGAAACAACAAAAACAGGAATGACGAGCTCATTAACCTTTGCTTTAGTAATCTCAAATTGTGCCAGCGATCAGAAGCTGGTTTGCTTCATCATGAGATACAGCTTGTTTTTCGCAAGACAAACAAAGACCCGACCAAAGGCAAGTATGAGAGCCATTTGTATTCAACTTTATTGGCTCTAAACAAGTTTGGTTACAGGACAGGATTATCGCATACCACCAGTTTCCTCCCTTGAGATTGACTGCTATACTCACCTGCTCAATTGGGTTTCGCATCAACAGAACCTCATTGCTCGGCCTTTGGGAGAGGATGACTTTGTCTTTCCAGCTATTGCATCCACAGGGCAGATCAAATTTGGGGAGAGCACGAGTCGGTCAGGTTTTGAGGCCATCATGGACGATATCATCCAAAGGTCAGGTGTCATGCAGGGTTGTAATGGGAAGTTCACGACTCACTGCTTCCGGCGAGGTGGTGCCCAGTATCGCTTCATGTATGCCCCGAGGAAGTGGAGCCTAAAAGCAGTCAAGTGGTGGGGTGGTTGGTCATTGCATGAGAATGTAAGCCTCACTATCTTCATTTTGCCTGATCGGTGTTTAATGATCCAGCAGAATGGGACCCTCATGCGATATCTTCTTGAAGAATTAACTGCATATGAGGAGGGATTTAGCGATATCATGATGGAAGACAGGGCTTCAGACCGACATGAATCCTTCATGGGTTCTCAGGACCCGATGGCTTCGCCAACAAAGCAAGACATCTACAACATGGAGGAGAGCTTCATTCACAAGTTTGAGGACATGTTTCAAGCCTATGTGAGGAGTACCCCCAACGCGCCCTCCAAGTCGTCACAGTAGCACTCCCTGCCCCAGTGCATTGTCAACTCTTCCAAGTTTGTCACATTCCTTTCTCTGGAACTACAGCTTACTAAACTAGTACTTTTACAGTTACACCTACCAAACATTGCAAGCCCCGAGGGGAAGATCCATTTCCATGTCCAACTATTGAACCTCCCTCTTTTCTTAAGCCTTCTCGCATCCCCAGAACAACGACACTTGATGATGTACTTGAATATTGGGAAAAGGGGGCTCCTGAGAAGGGGGGTTGGTTGTCCCCCTGAAGCTCTGGGCTGAAACATTTGACCAGCATGAGTACCAGTCAGAGGCAGTGAAGTTGAGTAACATTCGGTTTGTATGGGAAGAGTTTGCGATGCATTGCAAGGGTAATATTGAGCAGTTTGAAAGAGAGTACCCTGGTCTGCAGGATCAGTATACAAAATTGCTCAAGGCAGTTAGGGATGCAAGAAAGGCAAGGGGAGAAGCCAAAAGTCGCCTTCGGACTCGTCACCAAAACTAGTTAGAAAACTGTCAGAACTAAGCACTTTGCAAGCAATCTGTCATATTTGAGCAGTTGTGCACCAGAATGTCACTTGCGAAAAGGATGTGCAATTTGAACACCTTGGTGTTTAATTGTGGCATTCAAACACTTTTTGACATATGCTAAGGATGCACATATGCCTTGCAACTGTTTTCCTCATACATGTCAGGAACTGTCTTAAATCTACATCAATTATGTGGCTGGATATGCAGTATCCCAGGTGACTATGCAACATAGTTGACCAAAATTTAAGCAAAATTTAAGCAAATTTAAGGAAGTGCCAGATTTGAACACCTCCACAAGTCCATCGCCATTTCACTTTCTGATCTTATATCAAACTCGAAGCATCAAACAGTGCATGGTCTTCATTGCATGGTTCCTACTTGCAGCTACTAATCCTCATTCATCCCATACATACTGTATGTCGCTATTGTCATCTTCTAGTAGCACCTCCCATACCTTGTCCTCGGTTGCAAGCCCTTTCTGGAAGTCCTCCCACACCTTTGCTATGCGATTTGGTGTCACAAAAGCCAGACCAGCCTGGCAGAATGTGTTTGGATCTTCATCATTGTCCACCTGCCAAGGTGCGATCATTTGGAGGGCAGTACCATGTGCATCGGCATTCCTCCAAATGCTGAAACTGTTGGCTGAAGGGGCAACTCGAATGCCATACTGTGCCAGATAAAACCCACCACCATATTCATCACCTTTGTTTCTTGATGTTGTCCAAGCTTTTGCATACTTGTGGGGTTGTTCCTCTCGATGGATAGCTCTGCAACATTGGATATCACCTATTTTCTTGATAGAGATACAGGGACTTACCTAGCATAATTGCGAGCCATAACTCCACATGGAGGGGCAAGTTGCACTCCTGAAAATTCAAAAGGGATCCCATCCACAATTACCTTATATGACCCTTCCTGAGAGTCGAGCTGGTGGCTTGCATCCATCACTGGCATTTGAGTTCGCTTAAGCCAGTCATCGGTATCGGCAATGACTTCAGGAGGCAGCCAACCTCGGCAGAGGTTCCAAAAGAAAGCGAAGGCAGCCGAGGTCCGCTTGTCAATGTCGCGGGTGTCGGTTTTCTTGGATATGATATTCCGAGCCCAGTTGAAGGCAGGCTTACTTCGGGCACCAGCAGTATAGCCGACTTGGACAATTGATCCAGGGTCCTCTAACTATAGTTTTGTCAGGAATGATAGATGATCAGGCACTGATGAGGCACCAAGGCCAATTCACCCTGATTGATTTCTTTAATTTTGATGCCTCGGTTGTTATGGCATCAACAGCCACCACAGCCCCCTCGTCCTTGCAAGCATTGCGAATGACAATGAGGACTATTTCTCCTGTTTCTGAATCCTTGATGATGGCACTTTGCTCAGGGCCAAGGGACAGGCAAAGCTGATTTTGATCAAGGCGATGGAAGGGATGTTGTTTCAATCGGGAATCTGGTTGGCGACCATGGTAAATGTGGTGATACCAAAGGTCCCAAATCTCTTGAGATTCAATAACCCAGTGATCTGTAATCCATTTTGTCAACAATACAAGGCCATGGAACAGGATGGCACATACTATTGGGTGGATAAGGTTTCTTAAGGCGATCAAGCATGATCGGAGGTCCGATGCTCTCAAGGAACCTATCTCGGGTTTCCTGTTGCCTGGGAGACTTCCAGTTGAGCCCTAGGTTGAGCACAAGTCGCTTGTGCTCCATGGCAAGATCGGCCTTATTCTTGGTGCGAAGGGCAATTGCAGCTTGTATCGCTTTGCTAAGGGATGCAGGGTGTCGGCCACAGAATGCAAGGAAAGCTGCAAATAGCTGCTGGTTGGCAGCCATGGCAGGAGGGGCCTGGAGTTTGGATAGATGGTATCGCAAGTAGCTAGAGGCTACAGCAGTGCTATCCTGTCGCACAGCACAACTGATAAGATGTCTCAGTCTTGCATCATTGGCAAGACCCTCCACAAGCTGTTTCCAGTAGTCTGCTTGCTTCTGGGGTTTACTTGGGTCCATCGGCATAGTGTGCAGGTTGTAGAAGTTGCCAGGTGCTGTGACAGTACTCAGTGGGTGTGCAGAAGTTGTGCACCACCAATTTCTCGCAAACCAAATATATTCATTTTTCCCTACTGCCACCCTAGACTAATTCCTTGGGGGCTATTTAATACCTCCACACCTACACTTCAGCACCTTGCATGCACTAGCACCTCGCACATAATGGGGCCTTGCAAGCAGTTTGGCTGCAGGCGCGCATGGTGCTACCCTTGTCATGCGGCAACCAGCATGAGGTAGCAGCACCATCTGCACCATTCACCCCGAAGCCATTGCAGCCCAGAAGCCATAGGAAGCTATTTGCAACTGGAATACAAAAACTACTACTTGTGGGTCGCGCGGATGCAGCAGCAGGTGGGTGGCGCGGAGAGGATGTGGTTGGCTGAAATAAATTCGTTATATGCAGAAAAAAAGAAAAGGAAAGAGATAAGCGCGCGAGGGGCCCAGACGAACAAGTCGCCTGGGCCCTGGTCATCGGTACGGGTAGAGTGGATGCGGCGGCGGGTGGGAGTTGATTGGGTCCCAGTCACCGGTGTTGGGTCGGGTGGATGCGGCAGCAGGTGGGTGTCGAGGAAAGGATGCGAATGGCTGAACAAATTCATTAAATGCAGAAGAAAAGAAAAGAAAAAAGAAAAACGTACAAGTCAGCTGGGCCCCAATCATCGGTACGGGTAGAGTGAATGCAGCGGCGGGTGGGTGTCGAGGAGAGGATGCGAATGGCTGAAACAATTTCATTAATACAGAAAAAACGAAAAGAAAAAAAAACGCACGAGGGGCCCAGACGAACAAGTCGGCTGGGCCCCGGTCATTGATGTGGGTTGGGTGGATGCGGCGGCGGGTGGGTGTCGAGGAGAGGATGCAAATTGCTGAAACAAATTCATTGAATACAGAAAAAACGAAGAGAAAAAAAAAGAAAAACGTATGAGGGGCCCAGACGAACAAGTCGACTGGGCCCCAGTCATCGGTGTGATTCAAGTGAATGCGGCAGCGGGTGGGTGTCGAGGAGAGGATGCGAATGGCTGAAACAATTTCATTAATACAGAAAAAACGAAAAGAAAAAAAAAAGAAAAATGTACGAGGGGCCCAGACGAACAAGTCGGCTGGGCCCCGGTCATTGATGTGGGTTGGGTGGATGCGGCAGCGGGTGGGTGTCGAGGAGAGGATGCGAATTGCTGCAACAAATTCATTGAATACAGAAAAAACGAAGAGAAAAAAAAAGAAAAACGTACGAGGGGCCCAGACGAACAAGTCGACTGGGCCCCGGTCATCGGTGTGATTCAAGTGGATGCGGCGGCGGGTGGGTGTCGAGGAGAGGATGCGAATGGCTGAAACAATTTCATTAATACAGAAAAAACGAAAAGAAAAAAAAACGCACGAGGGGCCCAGACGAACAAGTCGGCTGGGCCCCGGTCATTGATATGGGTTGGGTGGATGCGGCGGCGGGTGGGTGTCAAGGAGAGGATGCGAATTGCTGCAACAAATTCATTGAATACAGAAAAAACGAAGAGAAAAAAAAAGAAAAACGTACGAGGGGCCCAGACGAACAAGTCGGCTGGGCCCCGGTCATCGGTGTGATTCAAGTGGATGCGGCGGCGGGTGGGTGTGGAGAGGGTGTGAACAGTGAATGCGGCGGCGGGTGGGTGTCGAGGAGAGGATGCAAATGGCTGAAACAATTTCATTAATACAGAAAAAACGAAAAGAAAAAAAAGAAAAACGTATGAGGGGCCCAGACGAACAAGTCGACTGGGCCCCAGTCATCGGTGTGATTCAAGTGGATGCGGCGGCGGGTGGGTGTGGAGAGGGTGTGAACGGTGAATGCGGCGGCAGGTGGGTGTCGAGGAGAGGATGCGAATTGCTGCAACAAATTCATTAATACAGAAAAAAAGAAAAGAAAAAAAAGAAAAACGTACGAGGGGCCCAGACGAACAAGTCGACTGGGCCCCGGTCATCGGTGTGATTTGAGTGGATGTGGCGGGTGGGTGTGGAGAGGGTGTGAACGGTGGAGGCGGAGAGGGAAGAACATTCTGTGGCTGTGTAGCGTGATAAACAATGCCACATGACCTCCAACATGAAAGCACATGACCAGTGGCCATTTCCGACCTTCCATGTTAGGAAGGTGCGTCGAATTTCGGCGCGCAGTATCGTCGAATCATCATCTCATCCAAAACCATACATATTGCAGTCCTACTACCTTCTTTAATACAGAGAAATCATTTAATTAGTCGTTTGATTTATGCACATATTCCATCGTTGTTTCAAATGACTGGAGCACCTTGCCAATCAGTGCTTGATGACCAGGCTCATCGTCACTGCCACACAATTCTGCCAAGGAATGTAATGCCCATCTTGCTGTATGCTCGAGGCGACTTTTCTTGGGCTTCAACAGCGACTCAACTGTGTGACCTGATACATCTTCCATCCCTGCAGCAAATAATTTGAGATTCATTGAATTTAATGCATTTTCCCTCCTGATCTTCCCATCTTCACTCTGCCGGGAAGGTAAATTGGGATGGGTTGCTGTGATTTTGCTGAGCCAAAGCTCGAGGGCAGCAGTTTGGACAGGGCATCCACACCCATCCAGATAATCGGGACCTTTATCAACCCGAACCTTACCTCGCGCCCCATCCTTGCAAGAGAGACATTTTTCAAGGTTGTTCTGAGCAGATAGTTTGGTCAGCACTGGTCATGCACAATTAGGAACAACTGAACTTACATGATTTGAAAATATTGGTTTTATGATTGACATCCCAACCTTGACACATCCTGGCCACTTTGCAGGATCATCCCTTGCCTCTTTCATCATTTTGGGGGTCATCAAGACCCTCTTGCCTGCCTGGTAGTCCCATATCTTGAAGCGTGGACCTGACATTCAGGGTACGAGTGAGAGGGAGTTAATAAATGATTAGATTTGCATCGCACCTGAACTCTTGGGGTGAGAACTGGCTGCTTCTTGTGGAGCAATTGGTTCAGTGATTGCCTCATGCCCAATCAACCACTCCCGAATGTTAGTAATTTCTTTCATGCTACCAGGAATCTCGCTGGCCATGGCTGGCCATTTGATCTTAGCAGGATGGAACTTGAGCTCGTCACAAGCCTTGTATATGGCCTTCTGCAGGTTGGTAGAGGCCATTTTCAATGTGTCGAAGTTGTCAAAACCCGATGTGTGCTCCCCCGACAAGATCTCTTCTCGCTTGGCAAGCCATGCTTTCTCCCAGATTTTTACAACAGAGAAGGGGACCTTATCCAGAATTGCATTTGCTGGATAGGATGCTGCAGGTGAGCATCTTGGAAGGAATAAAGGTGTGCGACTCACAGGCTTGCTTAAAGTCCTGATCAGTCTCAGGATCATTGTCCACATCCATTTTTTCACCTTGTTAACAAGGTTAATGTCAGTACAGTGAAGATAAAGGTAGAAGATGATGAAAAAAATCTGAGTTGGCATTTTGCACAAGGGAAATGTATGGGACACACATGTTCTGGCAGTGGATGTCATGGCTGAACATGTGTAGGCAGGTGTTCCAGCCAAACATGTCCTACAGTGAAATGCGCACAATGAACATTCTGGCACACCTGTCAAATACTGACAGATCATGTTGGGATATGTGCAAAGCAAACATTTACATGGACATGCACAGCACCAACATGTGCAAGCAGAACATGTACAGAACAAACATCTGTCTTCTGACATGTCTTTTGATACTCACCTTCAAGATCATTGCTATTGATTCCAGTGGCAGGCACTCCCCCTCCATTGCCTTCTGGCACTCCTTGCTCTGTACCTAGAGTAATTGAGTAATTGTGAGCATGAGAATATGATTGGAACTTCAAACAGAGAAACTGTTATAACCAAGCATGTCTTGCAGAGAAGTGTATGTAATCAACACTTTGACATGACTGTCAAATACTGACAGGCCATATTGGAAAGTGTGCAAAATGAACATTTATGTGAACATGCACAAAGATGACAGGTGCCAGGAGAATATGTGCAAAATGAACACTTATGTGGACATGCACAAAGGTGACAGGTGCCAGCAGAACATGTGCAAAAAGAACATTAATGTCGACATGCACAAAGGCAACAGGTACCTGGAGAACATGTGCAAAATGTACACTTATGTGGACATGCACAAAGGTGACAGGTTCCGGCAGAACATGTGCAAAAGGAACATTTATGTCGACATGCACAAAGGCAACAGGTGCCAGGAGAACATGTGCAAAATGTACACTTATGTGGACATGCACAAAGGTGACAGGTGCCAGCAGAACATGTGCAAAAGGAACATTTATGTCGACATGCACAAAGGCAACAGGTGCCAGGAGAACATGTGCAAAATGTACACTTATGCAGATATGCACAAAGGTTACAGGTGCCAGCAGAACATGTGCAGAAAGAACATTTATGTGAACATGCACAAAGATGACAGTGCCAGCAGAACATGTGCAAAAAGAACAGTTCCTCTCTGATGTGGCTTTCAATGCTCACCTTGACCATTGTTGCCACTTCCAGTGGCAGCTCTTCCCTCTCCATTGCCTTCTGGTGCTTGCTGTCCTGTTACCAGAGTAATTGTGAGCATGAGAGTACAAATTAGAACCTCATAAATAGCAAGTGTTCAGACACAACATGTCCTGCAGGGAAGTGCACACAATTGACACTTTGAGATGACTGCCAAATACTGACAGGTCATAGGAAGTGTGCAAAGAGAACACTTATTTGGGCATGCATAAAGACAACAGATGCCAGCAGGACATGTGCAGAACAAACACCTACCCTCTGACATGACTTTTAGGTGCTCACCTTGAGCATCGCTGTCATTCCCACTGGCAGGTTGCACCCCTCTCCATTGCCCTCTGGCATTCCTTTCCCCATGCCTAGAGTTATTGTAAGCATGGGAGTATAAATTGGAACCTCAGACAGAGCAAGTGCTCTAACAGGACATGTCCTGCAGGGAAGTGCACATAATCAACATTTTGTCATGCCTGTCAAGTTCTGACAGGTCATGTTGGGAAGTGTGCAAAGAAAACACCTATATGGACATGCATGGAAATGACAGGTGACAGCAGAATGTGTGTAGAATGAACAGTTCCTGCCTGACATGGCATTTGGTGCTCACCTTGACCATCGTTCCTGCCCCCAATGGCAGGACCTGCATCTCCACCTGCACCTCCCTCAGAATCTCCTTGCCCTGTGCCTGGTGCAATGGTGAGAATTATAACATATGCTGCCAGAAGCCCAACTAATACCTTGATCACGATAGATTTTATAGGCTTCTAGAGCCTCGACGACTTGCTTGAAGTGGGCTGTGAAGGTGGTAAACACCTAGTACCCAAAAAGTAGCTGCTGTGATGCTTACCATCACCTCCCAAGGCTTCTTGCCTGCCTTTGCCAGTTCTTTTGAATCGGTCCATAAACTGACTGGCACTGGTGATGTGCTCGCTGACATTCTGGGGGGTCAGTTCCGAAAAAGGAATTGGCTCATATCGAGCAGTGGCTGCAGCTGTCTTGGCTTTCGGCATCTTTCTATCAAGAGATAAATATGTGGGAGGAGCACAGGTGTGGAAATCATACAGTTGGCAGCGATGGGATTTTGCTCCGCGAAACTGGACAAAATATAGTGATCATTGATGATCTCGAATGATCATCTGCACTCATCTCATTTCATCGTGCCTCGTCCAGAACAGCCATGATCACTGGTGATCATTGATGAATATCAATTAGTTATCATGAACCATAGTGAGCAGACGTGAGTCAACTGTTAACAGCCTTTGCCATCTGAACCCATTTCTTCCTGATTGGTTGTTGACAATGGTGAGTGAACATTGACAATGGTGAGCGAACGTGAAACAACATTAAAATGTTATCTACATATAAGATCATCATGTAGTATGTTTGATTCATGAGCACCTTTGCAGATAAGAAAGTAGGCAATTAGAATGGACCATGATCTATCACTTCTGTTCACTAGTGTACATGCTCATTAATCATAATCTATGATGAACACAGGTGATCACGGACAATCACTGAAGATCATTGATGATCATCTACATTTTTCCTTCCAAAAACGGTTTTGTCCAATTTCGCGGCACATAATGGGATGGATCAGTACAACTCAGGGATCCAATTGTGATATCCGAGTTGGTGTTGATGAAACACAAACAAATGGCAAGGGGTCGTGTGAAACTGTCACATCACATGTGCCTCAGGCAGACCAAGGCACGTGACCTGTTGCTATCACACAGCTCATGTTGGGTTGCATGCGAACTGTTGACATTGCACAGTTCATGCAGGCGTGCTTAAATCTGACAGTTGCTGCACCCACTGTCGGGCCTTAAATCTGCAGCACTATGTTATATCGCAAGATGCTTGCCAAACAGCTTATGCTGCCATCGTGTGTGAGCTCGGTGCCGACCGAATTCGGGTCCGCTGGCTCTGGCAAGGTAAAAGCTGATCAGTGGTGGACTCTCGGGACAATTCATCTACCTGTGGCTATTGCTATTCTGTGGAGCTCATCAGATGATAACTGCAAGCAACTGCTTGACGTTACCCTTTCCTTGCTTTCAGCTACCATTGTTGCATGTTCCCATGTCATATCATGGGCACATGCAAAAGCCTACATGCAATACATGTGCAACTACATCTCAACTTGGACTCCATCCAAACCATCATCTGGTACTGCATCTCCATGAGTACATCCTCAGTACTGGTGGTGTTACAACACTGATGTGTTTAATGGATGGGAAGGCAGAAATGGGATGTCTGACTGGGTGAAGTGGTTTGTGCCTGAATGGATCTTTTGTAAATGGAAGGGGAAGAAACTCAAAGAATGCATGGACTACTGGTTAAACAGAACTTTCTGACTTCATGAGATTGTATCAATGACTTTTGTCTCTCTCTGTTTTGTTGTTGTTCTGTTCATGCTGGTACAGATTTGTGGCAGGTTTTGTGACTGAACTAGGGCTCCCGAAGTTCGGTTCAGTTTGGTTCGGGGTCACTTTTGGCTGAACCTGAACCTGAACTGACTAGTACTTGCCTGAACTGAACCTGAACTGAACCTGAACCTACTTGAACCGGTTCTGTCAGTTCGGTTCGGGTTCGGTTCGGGTTCAAACTGAAGAACCATGTGAAAAACTCCATTTTTGGAAATTTGAGCAAAAAACTGCATCCCCATTACTATACAGCAGTGCCACACTCACAGGAGGCTTTATAAAAGCATATATGCTGCAGCAAGCAGTTAATTTGCAGATGGCAAGCCAGGTAGGCTGCAGATAAGTGGGCAGCAAGCAACTGAACCACCGGCAATTGCTACAACAAATATAATGTCATAATTCTCACTTCCTGAACTGTGGAAACAATCAATGAATCATGTGACATCCATGGAATATACTGTGCAATGATAGAAATTTGTGTATAGTAGGTTTGAACCATAGTTCAGAATTGAACTTCAGAAAAAGTATAGACAGGGCTAATGCAAAGTCATGATTCTGACTCTTTGAACCATGGGAAACTTTTATACATAATGTGACATGAATGAAAATATACTGTTTTTAACATGCCTGTGGGGTGGATGGGTTAGATCATGCACAAACTGTCTCTTGATGATGTGAGATAAATGAAAAAAAACCTGCCTGGCTTGATGAGCCAATTGGATGCTCATTGGTCTTGGAGTGGTAAAAGTCAATCTCTGTGACCTCCTTGAGTGATCCATCTGGGTTGAGCACAGCCATGACAGCTGGGCATGGTGGCACAATGAGTTGGTGCCAATATGGAGTGCACAGGAATGGTTGTCACACTCCTGTCACATTTCAATGTGACGCCAGCCAGAGTGCCAGCCGGAATGCCTCCAGCCTCACATGCAATTGGTTCGGGGTTTGGTTCTGGTTCAGAACTGGTTCTCAAATCCTGGTAGCTGCCCGAACCAGAACCGGAACCAACACCCATTGCCAGAACCAGAACCAGAACTGAACCTGAACCGTCAGTTCAGTTCTGCCAGTTCTGGTTCGAACCGAAGTTCAGAACCGAACTTCGGGAGCCCTAGACTGAACTACTTGTTTGTGGGTACTGGCAACTAGCTCAGCTTCTAGACATGTATATTTCTTGAGCCATTGGGTTAGAACCAGATGTTGATCATGAGGCCATCTGACAGAGGAGCAAGCAAAGTTGGAGGATATAGAACTTGAGCTGAGGGACATGTTTAATTTCAAAAAATTGGAAAATGATGAGAGTGGCACGTACTTGACTCATATCTGAATATTGAATGGTAGTATATTATCAGAAAAAGACAAGCTTGCAAAGTTGTGACATTCTGCCCTCTATGTTATGTGGTCCCTCTTTCTTGGCCCCCTTGGTGATGATGATCAGCTATGGGTTGAACATGGCCTGGGGAGACTTAGAAATGAACAAGGAGCTGTTTGTGTGGTGTTCAATGAACCTCTAGTTATTGTTGCTGTGAATCACTGGTTCAACATCAAAAGTAATTGCAGCTACACATATTTCACTCACCCCATAGTGTCATCCTGGAAAGATGGGAGCAGGTGCATTCACAAAAAAGGAGACAGGGTTCTGAGTGTGGTAAAGGTGGTGAAAAAAGGAGGAAGGGAGGAAGATTCTGATGCTTCTGAGAGCAGTAGTGGAAAATCAGTGGATAGCCAGAAGAGGGAGTGAGATGATGATTCTGAGAGCAGCTACTCACACCAGGCATTGGAGCGGTAGTAAAAGGAAATACATACATAACTGACAGGAACCTGCTCTGCTGAACAGCACTGACCATGCACTGGCTAGATGCTATTGGATGCTGGCCATGCTGCAGTGCATGAAGTGCTTTGCCACTCATATTTCACACTGCAGAACAATAAATCTTATGTCCATTTTACATGATGTGAAGTCCATTTGTCATATTCCATGTGTAGCATGATGGTAAATGCTGACTGCAAAATTCAAAATAAAATCAAAAGTTTTGCATGTGGCCAGACTTCAAATGTTGGACATATTCTGCATATGGTAAAATGCAATGCAAAACATAATGTATTGCAATGAAAACAATGTAAAGATTCCAATGTACATTAGTGCATGCAAAAGCCTTATTGAAAATTAAAGTTTTGCTGCTTGCAAAATGCAAGGCTAAATTTAAACATTGAGCAATGTGTTTTCATCGGATTTTGCAAGCAGCAAAATCCGGCCTCCCCAGCTGTGTATTTTGGTGCTACGGTGGGGTATATTCCCACGCCCATTCCTCAAATCGATCACGATGAACGAGGAAAGGTCGATGGACCTCCCTCAAGCATGCCATTTCATCTCACTCTTCTTCGCCCCGCCGTGCGTTAGGAGAAGGGTTACCCACGGCACCAGCGGATCAAAAACAAGGGTTTAGATGTTAATGTATAAACGACGGAGAATATCATATTCGATAACTACCGGATAGGGTGGTTCTCATAAATCTGCTCCCTGAAAACCCAAGGGCCATCATACCACATCCTTTTTTCGACAACCAAGTATTCCGTCACCCTCCGCTTTTCTGCGGGGACGGTGCCTTTCCCGAAAGATGGCTCGCCGTCAGCAGGTTTATGCAGCGCTCTTCCACGCTTGTCGTAGATCTCTAGGCTCTGCAATAAAGGAAGTAACGTAACGACCATATCCAGAATTGAAAGAATCGAACCAACCTGCTCCGTGTCGAACTTGACGAGAGCATGCACCATCATCCGGTTGCCAAACTTGGGCTCATGGATTCCGAGATTTCCCTCTATGCCTCGGATTGACAAAACTTGCGTGGGAGAAACTTCACGATGGAAACGCCAGATGCATATGTGCGACAAGCGTTGGTTCTTTTTCAGTACGCGGAGAACATTGCCCTGGTAACTCGTCGTAGTCAGTCGTTTTATTTGTCTATCGTCTCGCCTTGGATGTGGTCAGTGCAGGGTCACAGATACAAGGTGTAAAAACGGACTTTGCGACAGCGACGTTCAAGTCTTTGTACGTTGATAGGGCTGTTTGCCGCAATGGCTCCAACCACGACCCGGGCCTTGTAGACTTGGCGGTGAACATTCTCCAAGGCCAGCTTGTAATGTATTTTTGAAAAAACGTTGTGTTTGATAAATCCACGCCAGGAATAGCATTTGATGATGCTAACGACAACAAGCTGGGCATGGATGAATCGGTACCTCATTTTCATGGATGCTCTTGCTCACCTGGTCGCGTTTTTGCTATCGTTAATGCGATTCTGGAAGAACTGGTCTAGTATAGCACGGGCACTTGTGAAGTGCGATCGCGTGGCCAAAGTGACGGGATAGGGCATCATAACGTCTTTTCTTGTGAAAGTGAGGCATTAATGTGTGAGGCGCGGAGGACGCAACGGAAAAGACCTAGCGGCTCAACGTGCTGTGCCCATACATCGGTCATTGGGAACATTCTGGTGTAGGCATGAATCCCTTCGACTCGTTCAATCAGTTCCTCTGGAGAAGGGGGTTCGACTTTCTTGCCCGCGCCATCTAAATCCTTGGCTACAGGTTTTTGCTTGAGCGAAGTTGCATATCCGCGCAAGGCCAAGCGCGACCACAAGGGGACTGGCGCGTAAAGCCGGAGCATGGAGACTTGAGCTGTTGTGGCATGTTTGTGGACTTCGGCATTTGACGGACACGCAAACGCGACGGCCAGAATTTGTTTGCGGTTTATAAGCGTCTCTCATTTCCTTCTTCTCGACCATCATGCCTGTGAGTATCTCCTCTTTTGCATTGTAAAAACTTGTCTCTGACTTTGCGTAGCGTCAATCTCGTAGTCGTGCCGCACCCGCCTCACGTCCTGCTCCAGCACCGGCTCAAACTCGAGGGGCTCATACCGCCGCCGTGCCTGCGGGATATGCTCCGGCTCATGCCCCCGCGCCCCCTGCCGCAGCTGCAACTGCAACTGCCCAACGCAAGGAGCCTGGTATGATTGCCCAGATGGCAGCCACAGCCGGATCAGTCGCAATTGGCTCGACTATCGGTCATGGACTCTCAAGTATGCTGTTTGGGTCCAGCCATGCTGCTCCTGCGCAAGAAGCTCAGTCGCCACCTGTACAGCAGCAGCAGCAGCAACAACAACACCAGTTCCAGAGCCCCATCAACTGTGATGTTCAGGCCAAGGGTGCGTTGGGAATAAATCACCTGATTTGGAGATGCTCATGAAATTGGCGCAGAGTTCACAAAGTGCCTGGAAAAAGCAGATCTGCCATCATGCACTTGGTATCTTGAGCAGCTCAAGGCTGTAAGTGATTTACCTTTACCCAAGACACAGCTAATGGGGAAACAGTGCCAGGCAGCGGCGGCGCCGTATTAGATATCTAAGCTTTTTATAGAGTAGCACGAGTTATATAAGTCATGTGACCGTCACCCCTCTCCAATGGCTCAGCTCGACGCCGACAATGACGACGCCAGCAGAAAGTCGCTCGCCGACGCCGCTGCCAGCGACCACCGCTCGCTCAAAAGCAACGGCTCCGTCCATGATCCCGATGCCCAGCAGATGGTCATTGCCTCTCTCCGTACACAAATACAGGATCTCGTCGGCCAGGTTGGTCAGCTCAATAATAAGCTCGTCAAGTCCTACAACCACGTATCCGACCTCGAGGACGAGCTTCATGTCAGTTCTTCACACCTCCGCAACTCCTCTATCAAAATATCCCAGCTCGAGCTCGAACGCAGTCAGCACCTTTCTGCCCTGAGCACCGGTCTGCTTGTCGAGAAATCCCATGTCACCACTGAGCTTACCCGTCTTATGGAGAAGGCAACCGAGGAGGCGGCTCATCGTGGACAGGCCGAATCCGCCCGCGTGGCAATAGAGAAAGAGCTCGATGACCTCAGCGCCAACTTGTTCAACCAGGCCAATACCATGGTCGCCGAGGCGCGGTATGCCCAGCATGTCAGCGAGCGCAAGATGGGGGAGGCAGAGAGTGCGTTAAAGGGAGCCGAGGAGGCTGTTGGCGTTATGCAGCGGCAACTGCAGGTTCTGCGTGAGGAGAAGGAATTGGCAGAGAAGAAGGCCCAGGAAATGCAAGTGTCGGCTGGCAAGGTGCAGTGGATCGAACGGCATGATGGCGTGAGCATCGCCCGGTCTCTGCGCCTTCTCAGCTCGCATTCTCCGTATCAAGACTTTCTGCTCTTCATGGCTCACCTACGTACTGTTCATACGTCCACCCCCCATTTACCCTCCATGTCGACTCTGCTGAACCTACCATTCTTGCAACGGCTTCTGGTCGAGGATTCGTATGTGTATTTCTCACATCTCGTTCACCCGTCTGAAGCATGACAAGGGAACCGACTGTGCGCCTTGATTTGGCTCCTGCACTCAACTGGCTATCACGGCGATCCGTATTAGCCGCTATTCACAATAGCCAACTCCTCATTGAACCATGTTCTGTCGGTTCTCTACTAAACGAATGTCATGCCAGCAGTATGGGTGGCAGTAGCAACGACATATCTTGTGCTCTTTGCGGTATTCCCGTTCTCTCCAAGGACGATGTTACAAGAAGCCTTCCCACATATCCATTGACAACGACACGATCAAACGGGACAAATAATTTATGGTCAGCAACACTGTTCAGAAAGTCGTATAGCAACCCTTACTCGGGTTCCAACCCACCAACACCTCATTCTTCACCTCCTGTTGACCTTCCCCAGATTTTCGTTTTCCGCATCGCTTCCAACCCACCTACCATTGCCATGCCATCCCCAATTCCAACCTCAACGCCACCACCTTTACTCTCCCACTCGTCGTCCAACTCTCAATCATGCGCTGCTTACCCGCTTTGTCGAAGTGGCTGGTGCTTGGGCCGTCTACGGACGACATGTTCACTATGGTCATTCGTCCGCGTTGGTCTCGTAGAGAAAATATGGGAGGAGGAAGTCCCCGTTTTACCTCCTCCACCCCCTAAAATGCCCGTGCAGGTAGATACAAGCAAGCCACCACTGCCGCCGAGGAAGAGAGGTTTGTGGGGGATGGCATCTGTTCTGGGTGAGCGAGCGGCGACTTGGAGCGAAGCAGCTAAGAAGATCGCTCCTACATCTCAACCTGAACAGCAGGCGCTGCAAGACGTGGCGCGTAAGTCGCCCACTGAGAAGCAGACCGCGCTCCCTCCAATGGCAGCAGCAGCAGCATCTGCGCCAACGACGGCATCTCCTGTACCATCATCGCATGCTACGAACCACCTTAGGCCACCAGAACAAGCTAGTGCTTCCTCTCCTCCATCCATTCCTAAGCGAAGTGGGGGACGTGCTCCACCGCGTAAAACAACATCACCGGTGCCAAACAATTCAGCCGTTTCTGCACCAACCAAACAGCTACCTGATGGAGCCGCTACTCTCTCCCCGAATGAGATGGAAAAGGAAGGAACCGCCTCCCCACAACAAAAGCCTGAAGCTCTCGCCATCCCCTCTGCGCCCTCTCCCACTCCAGCAATACCAAGCAATGCACCTCCCATCCTTCTACGAGCATATGGACATAAACGGCATTCTTCTACTCTCCCAGAACGAATACCCCTCCCAGATTCGCGACCCGGGACGCCTTTGAACGGTGGACCACCATCTCGCACGACGTCGCCTGCACCCGGCCGGGTGCTCCTCCTCCCATACCCAGGCGTGCTGCCGCGAGAGGGACTAGGTTGGTGAGTTCGGGTGATGCTGGATCCAGGCCTGGTACGCCTCCCATACATACCTCGGCGACTGGGGCGACTGTGGTACCCACATCAACCGTGTCTGTTCCGGCGCCTATACCTGAGGCGGAAACGAAGCCTGATGCACGGGAGAAGGTCGAAGCCGGTAGTAGCATAGAGAGCACCGGTGCGGGGGTGGCAGTAGTAGTAACAACAGTAACAACAGCTCAGGTCCGGCGAGAGAACGCGCCCGAGGTTGCGAAGCTGTTTGAAGCTCCCAGAATAACGGTGTCTACGTCGGAGACTTCGAGTGCATCTCCTACAACGGAAGACTGGAAGAGTGTGGCTGTCACTCCGATTGGGACGGGTTCCCCGCTGGAAGAAGCTACGCCTTGGTTCGAGAACAAATTTCCGCAACCGACTGTTGCTGCGATAGATGGGCAGACGCAGCCAAAATCTCGAGCGGTGCCTCCTGTTGAGGTGAGCGCGTCCAACGTGGAATCCCAGGACGTTCGGTCGAACTCGAATGGATCTGTGATTGTCTCTTCTGGGGGCGAAGAGGAGGAGTTGATTTCGTCTGACAAGTCGATCTTTGGTAGCAGCAAGGCAGCGTCTCCGTTCCAATCCGAGTCATCCGTTGGGCTGGGTGCGGCAGTGATGGAAGTGCTGTCGAGTAGCGTTCAGTCGGCCGAGGAGAAGGGAGGGGAGTACAAGGAAGTATACGTTGGGGATGTGACGTGGGAGGAGCGTACGTGGAAAGAGCTGGTAAGGCTGCGAGAGGATATGTTCTGGGCACGGATAGGCGGATTACGGTGATGGCTTATTTTACTTTTTTATTATTATAGACCTGCATAGCTGCATCATGGCAATCCTTAGTCTTAATAACTTGCATTTGATATCAACATTTTGATTGCGACCACTGGTCTTGGCGGCCAACTAACTCCGCCACGATATCTTTTCAATTTCCTTTACATCCCCCGGTGGTCGATGAGGACTCTTCGAATACAGGGTCATGATGGGTATCGTCCTGTTTGCGCGAAACGAACACAATTTCAAATTTGGGATGGTGGAGGTCATTTCCAGTCACGATTTGTCTCTCTAGCGCAGCGCGTGGCTTAGGTACGATCTGTTTAAAAACAGAGAAAGGTCTCAATATTACCATCCTTTGTCCGTTTGTCTACTAACGGTTTCAGAATCTTGGGGAGCTGGACCGAGATTACCTGAATTTTTGTGACGTCCAATAAATGAATACTGAACTTAATTAACGATCTACAGACTCAAACCCACGCCCGGCACATCAGAGGCGAACCACGGGTACGTGGTCGTGCCATGCAATAGGTTATATGATATTGCAACTCGTTGCAGTGAGTTGCCAAATTTCAACTTTTTGTTGATGTGCCAGCTTGCTCGATGTTTTACTGTTGCACTTATTTAGATAATGCCCGACTAATCGACTTCGTTTCACGCGTGCTTGCTCAGCAGCGCTTCTCTCAGGTTGACACGCCCTGAATTGTAGTAATGTGAATAAATATAAATTTAAAAACCTTTATCGTACTCAGCATTGTGCTGACGATCTAAAAATCTGCCATTCTCCGCGTTATCTGGATACCAGATGACTGGGCAAAGCTTAATGCGCTCGGCTTCTGAGCACGGATGGTCACCTTCTCTGCTTGTTCCCCTAGCAGGCAACAGGTCCTATGTGCTATCTCCCAGACCATCTTTTCCAGTGTGAGGTATTCCATACGATCCATGTCCTGAAGCTTTTTGCGCTAAGCGTTCCAAAAACAGTTTGCCCCTACTAACCTTGGCAAGCGTCTGCACGACGGCTGGATAATCCAAGGTCGCATCAACCCGTTCATATATCTCCAGATTGACGACAACCCTCTGTTTTCCATGTCTTTCTGGTTCGTTGACACCTATAATGACGGCAAGGGATATATCTTTCACATATACTTTCTTCTGGACCATGATTATCTCTCCTTTTATCTGGGTCGTCTTGATCTCGATTGCCATTCCACCTTGTGCCAGCGGGACCATCTTGGGTAACTCTGCAGTGACGCAAACTTCTCTTCCGTTCTCCCCTGCCAAATGGAAAGTCTCCTCAACTACCCCGTTCATCATCTGTTCAACGTTGCTGAACCCATTTTCTTTCCCTTCCACATACATCATCACTGCCTTCGTCAGCCGCCCATAGTCAACTGTGTCATTCACGTTATCAGATTGCCCAGCGCGCGCAAGGAAGCCATCTGGTGCGAGATGAAGGTAAATCGATATTAAGACAGTCTGAGGTCGCGATCGGCCCCAACAATCCAAACCGATCTTGGCTGAGAGACTCAGGCGGTCGACGAAGAGGATGTCGGTTGCCATTGATGCGCTTCGTGACCCAGCAAGCAGTAATAGTCACGCAGTCACGCCGGTTGAAGAACGCGATTACCGAGGACATGGATACTTAATACCCAAGGGTGCCGTGATAATCCCAAACATCCCAGGAGGCTAACTGCGGCCTAGGAAAATGGCTCACGATTCTAATGTTTATCGACGGCCTCAAGAGTTTAATCGTCACGCTTCATCGAAACCAAAGATTACGCACCACATCAGGGAAAACTGATCGATCCAAATCAGCCCTTATATGGACTTATACGTCATGGATCGGATAAGTGGCAAGTGAAAATCAACACCCATTTTGTTCCGATCGGTGCTTAAAGCCTTATGGCTACTGGCACGTGTCTATCCATTTTGTTGTTAAACGGCAACTGGCCTACAGAGAGTCGCGCCGCATCCATGCGCACGAGCCATGTACAAACCCGTTCATGTCTTGTCTAGAAAATCCACTCGACAACACCGCAACGTCTTCATATGGTGTACTGAATCGCACAGCCTGGCCTTAGGTTAGTTGTTTCGACGTTAGATCTCCAAAGTCATCCTCAAACCCATATCCAGGCTGGCATGTCGATAAGGACTCACCAATCACTGTTTCGACAGCATATTGTTGGATAACTGATGCAGTTCTGAGTCAAGCCCAGTCTCATACTTGGGAGGAAGCCGAGACATATACTCTCTTCCCTGTAGAGGTTCGACCTAGTATGGTGTTGACGTATTCTGTCCACAAAAACGGCGCTGGTTTGTCCCGAGAATCTCAGGACATTATTGCTCCTGGAGACTATGGGTTATATACTATAGGTACAGGAGACCCCGCACTTTACTTTTTCTTCCATCCAGTTCAGCCATTTTCGATTATGGAGGAAGTAGTGAAAGAGAATAGCCCGCTACTCTCCGTCAAGGTACTTCATGTCGTAGGATGCGCTTTACCCTATCTAATGCTTAGTAGGCGTCCTTGACTCCTCGTATCATTCAACAAGCTCTTGATAGAGATCGTCAATGCATTTTTTCTGGTGTCGTGCCAAGCTGTGACTTTGATGCTCTGGTAGTGACATGGGTATTTCCCCCATTCATGGGCTATAAGGCAAGTGTGCAATATTTCGAACCATAACATCTATGTTGATATCCTTATTATCCCTACTAATAAGCTGTCTCATGACCCATGGCTAGAGTCCAAGTACTATCAAGATCCCGATGCATGCGACCTAAGTGAATTGATGGTGGTCGAAAATATTGTATCAGGTAGTAAGGACATTGTCACCCTCTTTTGGGAGAACAAACTTGGCATTGATGTTGAGGTGTGTATTCTCCCTTTCAAATAGATGGCTGTAGTATCCATGACATACAGGATCATTATCGCATCATCTTATTCGAGGGATCAGAAAGCTTAAACAATGGTACACCGTTGAAAAGCCATCTCACCCTTCTCGATGGGCCCTATCGACCTAGCTACTGGTTTCTCTGTTTGCATTTTAGCCGATGCCTTGCTGTCAGTGTCTGCCGTGGCGACGTCATGGAAGATTACAAAGAACAGGAGATTGAGAATTTCATGGAAGAACTTAGTGTTTACGATGGCGAGATAAATACTGGTGATCCAAGATGGTCGACCCCGCTAGGTTCACATGTCCATGCTTACCTCATAAGGCAGAAAATGGCAGAATAGTCAGTCATCCTTTGTATTTTGTCCAAGAAACATGCCACTGAAGGAGCACCATCAGTAGCGAAATGACCAATATCTGAGCTGAAGCAACTACTGCACGTAGTATGCACTGTCCTGCCAAACCACATGTATGCAAGGCCAGTACTGATTTAGTTATACAACCGTCTACCACGCATCAGCCCGCGGAGATGTGGGACTTGTTCCATCCGATCAAGGACGAAACGCATGTGTAGATCTGGGATAAGCAGCTCAGCACCAATTTTGGGGTTGAGGGATTGCGATATGCCTCCGCCTGGTACTGAGTGCAGATGAACACAGCGTATGATGTGCTCGAGTTGGTGTTGGATGACTTGTTGAACATCACAATGCGACATCATGTTTTCTTTCATAGCTTGGCGTTATCAGCACCGAGTATTGTTTGCATCAACGTGCTTTGCAACACAAAGCACATCTCCATCCCATAATGTCATTCATCCACCTCATGTTATGAGCGTAACCAGACGCTCTAATCTTTTTCTTATTTTTAACTGTAAACTGTATGGAATTATACATGGTACACAAGGATTTTCGATCCCAAGAAAACTTTTCAAATGTTTACAAATACATTCCTAAAAGAGCCTGTCAGGAAACCATACTAAGAAATCACGATTTCATGTGTTCAATTCTGTGAGAATGATGGTAGTTCGCAGCAATGTCCGCGAGCGGGATGCGCAAGCTGCGCGCGATATCCGGTCCGCAGGTGAGCAGGTGCGAAGTGTAGGAGAGCGGTAGTTTTAGTGTGGAAACTATTTGTCGTATGAGTGTATGCGCAGGCAGCAAGCTTATTTTATTTGCGCCCTATTTTACTTATATACGGTATTATACTTCCGTACTCATGCGCATTTCCGCTGCATCATATCCGATGCACGGATGTTCAAATTAGCGCTCCGCATCCGATATGCGAAGCGGTTCCGTTATGTGCTGCGGCTCGGATATATTTTCCGATGTGCTGCGGCTCGGATATATCCGATGCTCGCATAATCCCAACACTCCCCCTCAAGCTTAGGATATTCCTAGCTCGCGCTTATGTTGTTGGAATTTTTGTTTTGACAGCGGCTTTGTTAAGATGTCTGCTGTCATATCTGCGGTAGGTAGATGTTTCATTTTTATTGTGCCATCTCCTATCCGGTCTCGGATATAATGACTTTTTATTTCAAAGTGCTTCGTCCGCTTATGATATGCTTCGTTTTGAGCAATTGCAAGCGCGGGCATATTGTCTCCGTAAATGAGAGTAGGTTCCAAAATTGTTGAACCTAACTCGGAGTGTAAGTTCCGCAGCCATACTGCTTCGCGCGCTGCATCGGACATGCACACATATTCCGCTTCCGTCGAAGATAAAGTAGTTGACGTCTGCTTTTTTGACGCCCATGTAATAGCACCACCCGCTGCAATAAATGTATATCCTGATACGGATATTGTATCATCTTTGCTAGCGAAGCTGGCGTCTGAATATCCGACAAAAGGGTTGTCATCCATTTCCGGTCTTTTATAAGTTATACCTTCGCATCTTGTTCCGGAAAGATAACGTAGAATTTTCTTTGCAGCTGACCAATGCTCCATGTCCGGTTTTGCGCTATATGACGCCAAGCGGAAAACGGCATATGCGATATCCGGCCGGGTAGCAACTGCAATATACATCAATGATCCGATGAGCGACGCATACGGATTACTGCGATCCTTCGGATTTGTTGATGTGGTTGGCAGGTCAAATTTATGATCCGCATCCATAGGAATTTGTACGCTCTGCGCATTATCAAGTCCGTATTTGCGGAGTAGTTGCACAATATACTGCGTTTGTGTCAACTTAATTTCTCCGGTATTGGAATTGATGCGGATCTCTATCCCGACAATTTTGCTTGGTTCTCCGAGATCTGTTATCTCGAATAAACTTTTAAGGTCATTAACCATGCGCTCCATTATTTCATCGTCACTTGCAAATAAAATTAGATCATCCACCCATACGGTGATGATACCTATGCGGCCTTTATTATCGCGGAGATACACGCACGGATCTGAGACAAAGCGGCGGAAGTACTGATTACGACCTTTCCGTTGAACTCAGTATTCATTCGCGTCCTGCCTGCTTGAGACCATATAGGCTTTTGAGTAATTCGCAAGCCTTATCAGATCCGTCTTCATATCCACTCGGTTGTTCCATATACAACCGCTCATGCAAGTTTCCGTTCAAATATGCGCCTTTGATGTCCATTTGTCGCATCTTCCAGCGCTTCCGGATGGACTCGGCTATGAGTGAGCGAAGTGTCTCTAGACGGACGACGGGAGCATAAGTCTCATTATAATCCGTTCCGGGAATCTGTGAATATCCTTTGGCTACCAAACGCGCTTTGTATTTGGTGAGAACACCTTCTTTGTTATATTTTTTACGAAAACCCATTTGTTTCCGATGAGTTTTCTATCGCGCGGTGGTACCACAAGTTTCCATGTTCCCATATCATGTAACTGTTTTAGTTCCGCTTTTATAGCGCTTTCCCATTCCGACCAATCTGGTGCTTTCCTTGCTTCCGCAAGTGTTATCGGATTATCGGACAGGATGTTGCTTTCATTGGCTATCAGTATTAATTCATCCTGTGTATATAGCGCTTCAAATATTTCTTCCTGTACAAGCGCCGCTAACTCTTCCGGTAATACCGGTTCGTTTAATCGGCTATAATCATGTAAAACGTGTGGACGTTTTGTCCGACGCGGAATAGATTCCATAATCTTTCTCTTTTTAGAAATCTTGTCCGCAATACATTTTTTCGGATCCGCTATGTTTTCCGTATGTTTTCGATATGTTTTCCGGTATGTTTCCGATATGCTTTCCGG